>JAUCMS010000153.1:14141976-14174183 GCA_032357445.1 Enteromius radiatus | reverse complement strand
ATATATATATATATTTATAAAATTGTAATTAATTTTTTTTTTTTTTGGATGGCCAAGGCATTTTGGTGCAAAATTGTCACCACTGAGGGAAAATTATTTCCATTAAATAAATTTGTGTATATATACTTTTTTAGCCAGGTTTTTGCTTCAAAGTTGTAGTTGTAAAAACTAAACCTTTGTTTCTTTTTCGTATTTTTTCCTAAGGTAAATAACGAACAATTATCAGGCAAAACAAAAAAAAAAAAAAATCACCCATTGGGTAATGCAGAAACTAAGAAATCAGTTCTTTTACTTTGGAGCAAAAATTTGCCTTTAAACTTGCAATAAATAAACATTTGACATTTATTGTGATAATTATCGATATTGAATGATATTTTAAAAATATGGTGATTATTTATGTATTTTTTTTTATTTATTGTTATTTGTTAGGGTTAGTATTACTATGACTTGTAATTAAAGATTTTTTGTAAGTAGTAGATTATAAATATGAGTTAACATATTATCACACCATAATTTTTTTTAATTAATATGTAGTTATCATTATATAGCAAATTATTGGATTGCATTTGTCATTTCTAAAAAGAAATTCATTTTGTAAGCTGTGTAAACACACCTTTTGCAAGAAATGTGTTTTTACAATTTTATTTTAATATATAATTGCATTCTATAAAATGACAAAAAATAATCATTAGAAAAAAAATAAAACCCAAACTTTGCATTTAAGTAGTAAAATTTGGTTGCTAATTATCTTAGCATGCAGATTTGATATTTGCCAATGGCATTTTAGACCTGTCAAACGTTATGTTCCCACATAGAATTCATTGTTTGGTCATAGAGGTCATATTACTGAATCTACCGTCTTGTGTTGACCTAAGCACAGACTGTGACACTCAGGCCAGAGTTCATCAAATAAGCGGGAGCTTATGTAGATTATTTGATAACAGCTGAATGTGCTGTTCCATGAAATATTTCAGCTCAGGGATATTATGCTAGAATTCTTGGAAATCCTTTCACTCTGCTGTCATATGGGATATGTGTCAAGAAATATTGTTTTAGCTTAGACCGAAACTTTTGATAGTGATCTTATCAAGACCTGACTCAGAGAGCACAACAATTCAAGGTATGGGTTTGGTGACCCCAGGATTATGCTCATTTTTTTTAATAGATTCTCAAAGAGACGGATTACAATGATCTCCAAACAAAATGGATCATGAACTCGGTCAGGAACTCTCAGGACTAATGCTGATAATGCTCATTTATTGACACGCGCTTTGTGCTTGTCATTGACCTGTGTGGACACAAGCATGTCCAGGGATGTGACCCCTGATATGGTCAAGGCTGTGTCAGAGGGCACTTAGAGGAATGTGCCCTGTTGCTGAAGGCCATGCTCCAGATGCATTAGCAAAAAACGTTATAATAAAAAGCCTTTGAGTGCCGGCCTGCAGCACCAGGGTGATTAATTTGAAGGATTTGCTGTTGTTTCCAGCTGAGGTTTGCTATTAAGTCAAATGGTGCAAAATGGCATAAAATGAGCTTGTAAAGCTGACCACATTAGAACAGTGGAAAGTGTCAACACAGTCCCTGTTGATCTTTACAAGCAAATGCAGAAATAAGCGCGCAGAGAACTGTTCGTTTAAAGAGGCTCCTTCTTGAGTTTCTTGGCTACCTGCTGTGTCAATGAAAATGAGCTATGTGTGTGAATTTGCACAGGCCTCGCTGTTTAAAAATACAGAAAATGCAGACACTGGAGCAGAATGGTTATTGATCAATTTTGGATTCCAAAAAAAAAAGAAAAGAAAATTTGTAATTTTTACATTTGTCATTTCTCATGCAAAATATCTAAGCTGCTCTCTGTACAATGGAAGTGACAGTTGTGACTAAAAGTGTTTCGATAAATATATGTCAGTCATCTTTAAAGCTGCTGACTTTATCAACAAATATTTCAAATGTTAAAATTATAAAATATTTGTAGAATTGAAATAAAGTTGAAATAACAATTGATCCAAATATATATAAAAGAAAAACTTATATAAATGAAAATATACATAAAAAATAATTTACATAAGGAACTGAAATATAGTACGTTTGAAGAACTAATATTTTTTACTAAAGATGCAGTAAAAAGCTAAATAGAAATATTTAAAAACAACAAAAATTGTTAAACTACTTAAATGTGTAAAAATAACATTTAATATATTAATAAATACTATAATAATATCTAAATAATACTTAAATAAGAGTAAAGTCTTTGAGTCTGAAATTATCATGTGAAATGTTTGCACCCTAAAAAAATAAATAAGATCTGATGGTGTGTCATTTGCATTTACACACTAGCTTTGAAACTTCCGTCCGTAATAAATACATTTCCCACCAGTTTCGATTTTCTGCATTTTCGCATATGTAGCAAGCATTTTGATAGGAAAGAATGATGAATATATATATATATATATATATATATATATATATATATAAAATGCATACAAAATTTCGAACTCTGTATATTAAGGAGCTTAAAATTGAATATTATACTCAAGTATTATATACTTGTTTATTTTAGTTTGATAGTCTCTAGTTCCCATCCGCTTTCACTGTATGGAAAAGAGATACAATTCTTAGTATTCAATATAAAAAAAATATCATACAGGTTTGGCTCAGCATAGGTATGAGCAAATGATTACACGATGATAGTTGTGTAAGTCTATAACTGATTCATTTTGATTTGAAGTAATGGTTCTTTGTTTTGTGTGTGCTCTGTACTGATTGATGTCTTGATTACCACGGTCAGGCTGTGTGTAACCAGGTACCTGCTGTGTGCTATGCAGCCCTAGTGTCTTGTGAGGCCCTCGCTCCGTTTTTACCAGCCCTGAGCACTGAGCCGTTGTTTGACTTGGCAGAAATTGGGCCCTCCCAGGAGCCATACCACAAAGGAGGTTCTGTTATTCACAGGAGAGCTTATTGTTGAAAAATTACCCAGAGGGGAGAAAAGAGCATGACAGAATACTGCATGAATTATTTTTAGCCAGCGATATCTCCTTGGCTGGGCCAAACATAAATTGGTCTCTGGTGGGCACTTGGAAATGGAAATGAATCAACTGGCATTGTTGCAGAAAAAGAGTGGGCAATTCATTTTATAATGTTTTGGGTTCATTTGATTGGTCCAGTTTATTGATTTGTTCCTTGGTTGTCCTATACAGTATGAGAAGTGATTTCCAGGATTTAAGGTCCTATCACACAGAGTCTGAAATTGTCAAATCAAAATGCTTGCAACAGATGCGAAAATACATTAAAATCGAACCTGGTCCCATTCCTTTTTTCTTGTGATGAGCGAAACTTTCTCAAGCAGTGTGTAAACATGACTGACACAACTTGAGGTCACTTTTATTTTTTATTTTTTTTGACGTACAACAATTTCGGATTCCAAAAAAATACATTTTAAAGATTCTGTGTAGACTATAAAAAAAATTGTGAAACTCAGATTTAAGATATCACATATTTTTTTTGGTTCTTGTTTTGTGCCATGGTGGTTTATATATATATATATATATATATATATATATATATATAATCAGTCGAGAAGAATTATGCATTTTAATTTTTGGGTGAGCTATCCCTTTAAATAAAATGTCTTTAAAAGGCCTTCATCCATGTAACTTTTGATTTGCACAAAGTGTTCTATATAGTGGAAAAGGTTTATTAAAATGTCAACAGTTTTTAGACTAGGTTAAAAAAAGGTTATTTTAAGAATCTCTTACTGAAAGGTTATTTTAAGACATCGAAAACGCCCTATTTTTTATTACTCATGGTTTGGATTCACACTGTGTGTGAAGTTTTCCATATAATGTGAGACGCTGCTGTTTTATAAGATAAAACAAGGATCAAATGCGATTCTGTTTGTTTCTTCAGCACCTAATTATTTTGGCATCCATCAAATAAACCTCATCCAAACAGGAAGGGAAACTTACACGAACAACCCACAATGATGCAGTCAAGTCCTCTCATTCTGGTTTGCTGCCATTCCAGAGCCATTCCTTATAGTGACTCTTTTGTCAACATTAGAGAGGTTCTGGTTTTTAAAAGTGTCAAGATCAAAAGGTACTTCTAACAATACATGTTTTTCTTATTGCTGAAGAGACCATAAGCTTTTAATGTTGCAAAGCAATTACTGTAATTAAGAACAAGCTTTACAACTCTTGGATCTCTGCAGAGGCTTTGAGGAGAAACCGCAAGCATAAAAAAAAGAAAGAAAAAAAATAAAGATTAACGATAAAGGGGCCTGCATATAAATACAAAGTTCTTTTTGCGGAAGAGTAAATATAAAGCTAGGCTCAAGGGTCTCTCATCCGTTCAAAGAGTTTAGGGCTGAACAAATTAAAGGGAGCGTCGCTCATTCATGTGTTTACAGTGAGAGAGGAGGAAGAGACAGAGAGAGAGAGAGATGGACAGGGCTGGGGGGAAACAAGGAACATTTCTATTAAGTTGTTAAAAACATCCCTTGCAGACAGTTTGCTGTGTGAGCTTATCAATTCAAAAGGAGCCATACTGTCACGCTATATAGGGAAGCTGTTACAACATCCAATCAAGACCACAAATATTTAATATGGACAACAAATATTTATGATCTTTGAGTTTAAATTCTAATCTAGATAGATGTAAAATTGTAAAAATGTGTGTGTGTGTGTGTATATGCCCAATTACATTGTATTATTATGTCTCATATTACCATAGTTTTAAATAAACTGTTATTATTAGCTCCAGTCTCGCTTATATACATATACATGGGTGATTCTATAATTGGGGGTGTCCCCACAAAAATGGCGAAATGGTTATATATATATATATATTTTTTTTTATTATTTTAATTTATTTATAACTAATTGTTATGAATTACAAGGTATTGCAGTCCATAGCAATCTAATAAATTGTGGAAATTACAAGAAATGATGTCACTTTCACTCACTAATAAGGTCTAAAGCTTTGAAAAGTATCTGTGCTGAAACTCTGTTAACACAATTTCAAAAGTAAAACAGTATTTATTAGTGATCTCATATTGGGTTGTTTAAAGGTCTTTAAATCATGTTTTCATTAGTGTCATGTTTTCTTAGCATTTATGCCAGCAAGTTGAGTTTTTGGAAAAAATAAAATAAAAATGTAAATTCTGTTACATTGACACTATTGTCTCCATTGTAAGTCTACCTAGGTAACAGAATTGACGGGAACAGACGGGGGGACACCAATAATAGAACAGTCATATATTTACACATATATATATATTAACAACCTATACAGTGTTGGAAGTCTCATCATATAGAGATTCATCTGAACTACATTTAACTAGAACTATTTAAGATTAACATTTAACTATTTAACATTATATAACATTAACTATTTAACTATATACATTTTGCAACGCTGAAATATAACACTGTGTGGAAAATATGTAATTGTATATATTTCCTTGTAAATAAATACGCTGTAGGGAAAACGATTACAGCATTCCAGTCAACTGGTAAACAATATCTGTGAAAAGATGTCTTTGTTTTTTGTGTCAATGTTTTGGTTGAACTTCCTGGTCCTCTTTGTGTCTTTTCTTACCCTGCATATTTTGCAGCTCATTCACATGCTGACACAATCAGTTCTCAGAAATAAATGATTTCTTTCTACTTCTGTTTCTTTCTGAGTTGATGGCAGTTAGATGGAGTGCTTGAAAAAACCTGTATGGTAACAGTCATAATTTGTTTTGTTTTTTCAATTCTGCTGGCCGCACACTTTGTTTTGAGTAGCCTATATCAAGTATGCATTTTTAAATACAGTATATGAGAGACAAACAGCTTATGTTTATTCTAGATAGTTTTTCGTCCAGAACAATAAAGTACATGGATTTGCTCACGCAATAGATGACTGAATGTCATTTCTTTTAGAAGTGCTGTCGTTTCAGGTCAGAGCTATTATTCAGTCTGCCTTGGCGGTCTCTGTTCCCCTCTACACTAGTGTGGACCACTCTGAAAGCCTGGCTGAGCTGACCCTGACCTGCAGTCATTGTTCACAGAGCTTGGTATTCCCCTCGCAGCACGCTCCAGCCTCTGAAGGATGGCCTTTTAGGACCGGTGTTCAATTCAACTTCTCCCTTTCCCCCCCTCACATTCAATTTACCACAGGCTTTCTCTTAAGTTGCACTTTTCTTTCTACACAAGCTCACATTTAGGTTTGCGTATATGCAGTTTTACCCATGCCATCTTGCGTTGAACCTAAATTGCTCTTTGTTTGGTCCTAACTTGCCCTCCCTTTTCACTCATTTGACAGAAAAGCACTGTTTGACGCAGATGGGACACCAAGAAAAGCAAAATCTATCAATTATGGCTCTGTTTTCTGAGTCGGTGAAGTGTAAGGGATTATAATGGAAGGCTTCTGGGAATCCTGAGCACTGTGTATTGACAGATATTGATTGTCAGTTGCAGTTTGACCTAATGCTTTCACATCTATTTTCAGCAAATATTTCTCCTGCACTAGTTTATCCTGAGAGTAAAATAAAATGAATTAGAATTTGGAGAATTAATTCATTTTGTGGCTGTAAGACTGTAAAGTCTGAGTGTTACAGGCTTGTCTTAAGTTAGATATTATCTGCATGGAGGCAGTTTTGCGGATGGTTTGTTTTTGCTATTTGAATGCATACCTGTGTTATAATGTCATGGCAAATCTGACAAAGACTTGCTATCATGTCATTGATTGCTGTTATGGCATTATTTCATGACTCTTTCATGGCCTTAGTATGCATGTCACACTTATACCGATATCTGATACCGAGTGTCTTATCTTTTAATTGTGTTTTTGGTTTGGCTCGAGTTATTGTTGGGAGCAGGTAACAGTTAGTGAGGAGACATTTACAGAGGAAGTACCCTGTCTGACATCAGCTGTTGAGAGTCTGCTCTGTGTTTTGTTTATTTGACTGAGTTATCTATTTAATAATTGGTTACTTTTCAAAAACATGAAAAGTGATATAATCTTGTTTAGATTGTCTCAGTATTGTTGGTCTTGAACATTTTAGGGATTTGCATGAACTATGTTGAGGATCTGAGAGCTGCCCAGTTGGTTTACAAAGTTGTACAAAAATGTCAAATAGATCTTGAAGTATTGATTACTTTGTGGTGCAGTAAATGCATACCACAGCAGGTAATATTTACACAGTTCATAGGAAATAAACAAGGTCTACAGCTGCTGATCTCTTCATTCATGCCATTGTTTAGAGTCAGAAAACGGAATTATTTCACAGCCAGCATTCTCAGCTATGAAATGGACTTACTGAAGAATTTCAATGGAATGTGACCTCGGAAAAATCAAACAAACGTATTTAAAGTAAGCAGGTGAAAGTATTCGACATTCCCACCACAAGCTTGTATAAGCTCTTTAATGAAATGCACCGTGCGGTGGGCCCGGACGGCTGCCTTCTTGACTGATGGAATCACTCATACCAAGAGATTAGTCAAATGCACACAGGGGCCTTGACCCCGAGAAGTGCCGTACTGCTCTTCACCATACCTGAAGTGAACATGCAACAGCAGGAATAGGGTCCTGTTTGAGCTTCTTTTTTTTTTTTACGGATCAGGGAAGGATGGCTGCACCATTCCGGCATCAGCCCCAGTAAGGAATGCTGAGCTAATCTTCAGGTGCTAGAGCAAATTCCAGCCTTCACTTTCTTCTTTACAGACCCTCACTATAACAAGCTAGACGTAATTGTAAAATCGGGGGTTTGATGGGCACTGTGTAGCAAGATGACTGAAGATATAGGGTGTACTCTCACTAGGCATGGTTGTCGTGAACCGGGACTGAGTACGATTGCCCCCCACCCCCACCCCCACTCCTCCTCTTGCCTGCACCCACATAGGGTTTCGGCATTCGTGCCAGAGGACACTTACGTCATTATAATGTGACAGTTTCAGGATAAACAGGAAGCGCAGCGCTCTTGCTGACCGCGATGGAGTCCATCACTCTGTTTACTTTGTGGATAGTAATTTTGACTGGTTCGGTACGCGGTGGTCCAAAGCCCTCTCACAGCCTATTGTTAAACAGGTCTATCACTTTTGTTGGTTTTGGAGCATCGCAAAAACGTGACATCGCGCATCCTGTTTTGTTCTCCAGCATGGTTAGCGCTCACACTACATGCGAACTGCACCCGAGTCCAACTCAACCTGCTCTGGCACACCTCCTCTAAGTGGGCCAGGGGACAGCTAAATGAACTGTGCCCGGGCAGACTGGCTCTCAGGTGCTTTAACATTTCCGTTAGTTTGAGTGGTCCACTATTGCCTGAACTAAGATGTATATGAATAGATAAGATAAAATCCCTAAAGTTGCAAAGATTAAAGTTTCCAAAACAATGACATATTCTTTAAAAAGTTTATGACTTAAATACATAAATAAATACATTACATTACACCAAATACACAAAATAATGTACTTTTTTTAGCTACATCATATGATACCTTTTAATGTGAAAGTAGATAACAGTACTACAAAAACTTTGTATTTTTTTATTTACAACTTAAGAAAATAAGTACAGTGCATGGCAGTGTGTACTTAAAAATGTATATTTAAAACAGAAATATTCTTTGAAAACAGTGATATTTCTATGGCAAAAACACAACCAAGATCACTAGAGGGACAACAATTTTATTAATTTTTAACAACAGTTTGTATAGTAAATTAAAAACATATAGCATATATTCCTTTATCACCCATTGAGCAAATTTGTCTATGCTAAAAAAAACTATTTGTGCCAGTGCCTCATTTTGTCATTATTTTTTGTCTGGAATCTTGTTTTTAAGTCTTGTGAATTTGTCCATATTTTCGTAAAGATGTCTACAAAATTTATTATAGAAAAATGGTGATTTGTTTACTTGTGTGTTAGTGTTCCTGTCTTTAAAATGTCATTAGTCATAAGTGTGATTTATCTCCGCTATAAACCTGACATTCTGTCCTAGAGCAGAGTGTCTGCATTTGGTCTGTACATCCTCCTGTTTATTTACTGAAAGTAAAAAGAAGCCACAATGTTCCATATTCATGGAAACCATGATATAATCTTCCAAGCAAGCAGTAATCAAGGCACACATCCAATGTGGAAGCCTTGGTCGCTATGGTCAGTTAGTGGTTAGAGTTCTTCACAGGCACTCTCTATGGTTTGCTGGCGCAGGGATGAGTAAATCCTGTTGGTGAGTCATGGGAGTTTGCGGAAAGCTCCATTCCTTCCCTTATCTCCGTTGTTGTTGCCAGAGTCTTTATGTTTACAACTGGACAGCTGAACATCTGTTGTGATGAGTCCTCCACCCTTCTCTGTGAGACTGACTCACTCAGAGGTTTCCTAGCGTGGTCTGAGTGACTGGCTTCAGGAAGCAAACAGAGTTTTTTGTTATGTTTTTTTGATTGATGATTTGTTGATCATGTGATGATTTGGCTAGAAGCTAAAGCATAGCTTGGACGTTGATATTTGTTATTTCCTCTGGATCTGGGTCTCACACTGGTATATAAAGGATGTCCATTCACTAAAATAATGATACGAATAAGAATAGTAAAAAAAAAAAAATGTCGTTATGCACTTTTATGTTATTTGTAAAGTCACTCAGTAACTTTATTCATGCCTTGTTTTAATACAAGTTTGTGTAAAATTCCACTTTAAAGAATTGGCTCTGTTTCAATCCAAGAGTTTGAATTCTTTCTTTTTTTTTCTTCTCTCCCTCTCTCCCCCCTCCCACATTCATCCATCCACCCATCCAACCATTCCTTCCTCCCTCCCTCCCTCCCGACACCCACCCAAACATCCATCCATCCATCCCACTCTTCCAACACCCATCCATCCCTCCCTCCCTGTCTCTTAACATCCATATTAACCTCTCCCTCCTTCTCAACATCCAACCATTCCTTCCTCCCTCCCTGCCAACATCCACCCAACATCCATCCATCACTCTCTCCCAACATCCATCCATTCATCCCTCCCTTGCTCTTAACATCCATCTATTCATCCTTCCCTCACTCTTAACATCCACACATCCATCCATCCATCCATTTACCCCTCCCTCCTTCTCAACATCCATCCATTTACCCCTCTGTCCCTCCCAACATCCACACATCCATCCATCCATCCATTTACCCCTCCCTCCTTCTCAACATCCATCCATTTACCACTCACTCCCTCCCTCCCAACATCCATCCACCCAAACATCCATCCCTTCCTCCTTCTCAACATCCATCCTCCCAACATCCATCCCTCCCTCCCTCCCTCCCTCCCTCCCTCCCAACATCCACTCATCCATCCATCCATCCATCGAACCATCCCTTCCTCTCAACATCCACCCATCCATCCATCCACCCTTACCTCTCAACATCCACCCATCCATCCATCCACCCTTACCTCCCTCCCTCCCGACATCCATCCATCCACCTCTCCCTCCCTCCCTCCCTCCCTCCCTCCATCCATCCCTCCAAACATCCATCTATCCTTCCAAACTATAGTTTCAATGATTTTTAAAAATTTAAACCAAGCTTTGTTAAACAAATATTCAATATATATCTTCAGTTTTGCATTTCAAGTTTAAAAATGCAATTCAATATGGTTTTCTTTGCATTTCAATAGCTTTTCCCCCTTTACATTCAAATTCAAATGAAATAATGCATTCATTGTACTTCCATAATCTAAATTTGGGAATTAGAGTATAAGAACATTTATCTGCTAAATACCTTATAAGTTGTTCATCACTAATTAATTCGCAAAGGCATGACTGTATGGAGTTATTACAGTTGCTATTTTTAAAAACAGACATGCCTATAACATTCTAGAGGTTTCCCTACCTGCAATCCACATATCCCAAAGGCTCACTCCACCCTTAACATAACATTGCATCAGTTAGATACCATGTCTGGCTCCTCTCACACACACACATTACAGCAGAACGAACTTAGCATTTGGAGGCGTTGTCTGCTGTTTCTATGAGTGTGTTTGTGTCAGCACCGATAATACAGGAAAAGGCCTGCTGCTCTCAAAGCACACACTGCATATCTTTCTCACTGGCTCTCAGGATGCAAACAGCTGTCCAACTTCCCAATCTAATCTTGTCTCTGGCCTGGTACTCGGCCGCCTGACCGCTGGCCCTCACATCAGCTGATAACTGTGGTCAACATGAGGAAGTGGCTGAGATAACTGAGGGATTATTCAGAGCTTAAATGCATTAGGTAAGATGTGTGGAATCCATGGTCATTACCTCAGTCAGGCACACTTGAGCAATCCACGCCCAATGCCACCTTTTTTGGGCAAATGGATCATGTCATCATTGTGGAATTGGAAAAAAAACAGCATTAAACATCGACATGTGCTTTGTAAGGTGGTTTTAAGCTCAGACAGTTGTTGAGCTTGCTGTAGAGTGAGAAGAAAACAATCTGAATCACTGTGTTATTATGCCTCACCTTATTAAGGAATCAACCAGGACATGCACAACAGACAAAAAAGGGAACATTTAAAGGTAAACATTTCTTAAACAGAAACTGCTCTCTTGTTTTGTTGCACGTATGCCTTCTTCACAACATTCCTGTTTCTGTTTTCCCCCCCATTAAATAGTTACCTGTGGTGTGGTTCTGGCACGGGCCTCTGGAATGTTCAGTATGCACCTGAAAATGTCATCAATCAAAGTATTTACATTAAATCACACAATAGGATCCATATTAAAACAGAGGCTTTTGTTGGGTCGACTTGCCTGGTGGAAGATTACGGGCAAGCTTCCAATCTCACATAGAGCAGCCTTTGAGAATGGAAAAACTTAAGATGGTATCTCGAGCCAAGGCATCATCATCAGAGGCATCAGAGAACCGCACGCTGTGTGTGGTTTTCATTCCCTCTTTGACTCAGCACTCTGTTAAATTTATTTGAATCGGGTGATAACCGTAGCCTTTGACTTATGTTGTCCCCCGAGGGAGAGCCCGAAGTCGGGCTGACGGATATCTAGTCCCTCAGAGGTCCAGTTCTCCTTTCTTTGATGCCGTGCTGTCCTTGGGTCGCTCTCTCCTATCCAATAAACATCTTTTTGATTGTTTTGTGTGTTGAATCCGATAATGGCAGAAAATAAACTACTCCAACTGGGAGTAAATGTTCCTTGTGCCTCCTACGTGTCAACAGTCATGACAGGACTTTGCTGATGCCTTGCTATTAGGGATGCAACTAATGATTATTGTTGATTATTTAAAGCAGCAACCAAGTAAAAGCCCATTATTTCATATCGTGTTGGCATTACATTGCAAATGTAGAGTCTAACAACTAATTCCTAAATCAATATTGCAATCAGAATTATTGCACACCGTCTTTTTGACGTGAATTCGTATTCGCCCTCATGCTCGTGAAGTAAAGTCGCTGAAGTTTGTTAGCTTTTGGTTTGTTGGTTGTTGGCAGAACGACAGATGCAAAAAATAAATATGCATAATAAAATATATAGCCATAAAATGTAAGTTGGGTGCTGTGGAAAACATGTCAAATGCATTAAAACAGCAAATCTGTTCAAGTTTGACGTGCTCGCTATGTAACATATTCATGTTCCTCGTAATAAAAATAGCTGAATTATTCACATACTACATTTTACTTGTAGGAATGAATGTGTAATTATGGCAGCCAAGGTTAATTATTTCCCTTGTTGCTAACTGATCTATAGAATTGTGTTTTAAAGTGACCTAATGACTTAATAATGAAATTCATGCAGTCCTGTGTATAATTCAACATACTGTAGGATAATCTTGGAAGCACTGTAACCTGTCCTATGTGAGAGGTTCAGCCAAAGATTCAGGGATTCATTCAGTTTAGGTCAGTCAACGCTTCATTCATAATTCACAGCTCAGGCCTTTATTAATGAGGCTTCATCCATGGGCATGAAAGTGCTTAGTTGATCCGTCAAATATGCAAACTTTCAGTATACATGCCTCGGGACACATTTTGATGATGATACAATGCTTAATACTCTGTTCCATATGGAACATTCCCTCAGTTTGTATCTTGTATATCGACTCGGTCCACATCCATTAGCATAGAAGAGCATGTCAAGCCTGTGTGTGTATCTTTTCATCTGATCAGGTTGCCTTCTCTCTTTGTGTCTTTGTTTCTAGCTTCCTTTTAACCAATAGGCGTGTCACCCAAGAGCGACATTCCGCTACTCTTTCCACTGCCCTTCTCTCTTACATGTCTCTTCCGACATCAGTTTCTCCTCACAAAGGTCTTCTTTCTTCAGTACGTGATGGAGACGGCAGCATCTTGAGACGCCCACACTCAGCATCGCTGTTTTGCTCAAATCATAAAATTCCCCCCACAGCCGAACAATGGAAAACAATGAGGCACCTGCTAAATAATGAGCCATCAGTCAGCCGTGATGAGCCACGCAGGCATGATGGCTGACTTTAAAGTGGCCTGCAATGAATGTACAACCACACCTGAAATCCCCTCCAATGGAATTCCCCCTCTCACAAACACACAGTGTGCTCGGCGATCCAAATATGCCCTTATTTTCCCCCATATTTTCCTTGTGTTGTGAGATCAGAGAGTCGCATGCCTTTGTCTGTGAACTTGAAGGCAGAGCCATGCCGCAGTTTCACTTGTGCTCATCATTGTCACCATCACCGTCATAGGTTTCAGTCCTTGCATGCACCACAACACATGAATGCGAGGAGAAACTCTGCCTGGCTAAACAAAAGACCAGCTGTTTGCTCTTGGCTCCGCTTTTAACTGCGGCGTACGCGTGGGGAATTACTCCCCAAGTACAAGTCTTCTTTCTGTCTTTCTTCTGTTCTCCAAAGGTTAAAATAATCCCATCCTTCAGAATGCTGCCGCAAAGCTGCCTCGTTTAGCTCAGCCAACGGCCAGAGCAAAGTCAACGTCAACATCGTATGTTCGCCTGTGATGGATATGAAATGAGTTTTGGTTGCCAGACGGAGGGTAAGGGGTGATTGACTGTGTGCCCTTTTCATGCCTTACACTGTAATATCAGCTCTTTCACAGTGGCAACTCTCTCCTAGGTTCCCTATAGAGGTGACCCTCGTTGATCCCTGATCCCCCAGCCAGTACTAGGTAGAACCACGGCACAAATGGAAGCTTTGTGGGCTTGAATGTAGGCTAGTGCTCAAGGAGTCAAGGGGTCAATGTGGAGTAGAGGAGGGAGGTGGAGAGTGACAAACCTTAGGTTGTTTCTCTGTGGAATAAAATGTGTTTCCTTCGACCGTGACTGTTGGGAACGATCTTTTTGTTTCATTATGTGTTTTAGATTCAGGTTTGAGCTTTAAAGCCAATTCAAACTATTTTTTTTCTCTTTTTTTTAGAATAGGTGTGCAGACATTGGAGGATTGCCAGATTAATGAACTTTCTGCTCATTGGGCCACTCAAGCATGCTTTCATGTTCCCAAACCTTTTTCCCCGGGCCTGTAATCCCCCTCTGAGAGTTCACAGGCCTTGTGCAGGTCAATTCTAGGGTCAAAATTTCAACCAGCATTTAAACTTGATGTAAAAAGGGGATACTGCATAGTTTTCGTAGTACATG
The DNA here is from genome assembly GCA_032357445.1 of Enteromius radiatus. Classification (NCBI taxonomy): domain Eukaryota; kingdom Metazoa; phylum Chordata; class Actinopteri; order Cypriniformes; family Cyprinidae; genus Enteromius; species Enteromius radiatus. The sequence goes on along the minus strand of JAUCMS010000153.1, from coordinate 14,159,637 downwards.
TTTTTGAAGTCTAAATGCTGCTCCTCAATTGAGTGCGGTTTCTGTGATAATAAATTGCATGTTTTTCACATTTTCAGAATTAAAAAAAAAAAAAGTATTTGAAACATATACACTAGAATTTAACTTTTGGGGGTGATGTTTATTATTACAATGTTTATTATTTTTGACTGAAATCTCTTATGCCTACCAAAGCTGCATTTATTTATTTAAAATACACTAAAGGGAGCAATGTTGTGAAGTATTATCACTTATAAATAGCTATTTGTTTTATTCCTGTGATGGCAATGATGAATTTTCAGCAGCTATTACTCCAGTCTTTAGTGTCACATGATCCTCCAGGATCAGAAATCATTCTAAAACTGTATGCTCAAGAAGCATTTCTAATTATTATCAATGTTAAAAACAAGTGTGGAAACCGTGAAGCATTTTATTTAATGAGTATTTGATATGTCCAAAAGAAATTTTGAACAATGTAAAAGACTTTACTCTAATTTGATCTTTTTAATGCATTCATTGCTTAATAAAAGTAATGATTTCTTTAAAGAGTTATGGTGTTTTATATATATAATATATAAACCTTTTTGTAAAAAAAAAAAATGCTATATAAAACTGTGTTCTGTTGTACTTGCTAAGAAACAGCATGTAGGCCTAGATTTAAAATGCATGTGAACCAACCATATGTGGGCTTCCTAAATTATAAGCAATTTTTGCTTATAATAATGGCCATTTGATGACGAATTATGCCAAGTATGTGTCTATATGTTGTTCTACATTCGATTTAGTCACCATAAATCTTTTGACACCTGTTAACCTCAGATGGTGTGTACAGATTGTATTGTATGTGTTTTGTCATGTGAGATGGTTTGAGGTGTTTTCTTAACTTGTGTGTGTGGCTTCACGAGTTTGCCTGCAGCGTAGCTACGGTGTCATTAACATTCCAGCAGTCATGGCGGCACCGTTAACACTCCGCTACATGACGAGACAGCTCTGCCTGTACCTCTCTACCTGCTGCACTTTCTTTCCGAACGGCTGAGAATTTTTTTTTTCTCACACCCGAACACCCACCTACACAAACAAATACATACATACACATACCAACCTCAAAAACTAAGAAACTAAAACCGGAATATTTATTTTTGTTACACGTGGGTGTCACTTCTGACTCATATCATTCTTGTGCTGTCATTTAAAGAGGACTTCTACAAACATGTCATTTTTCACACCGCTTTATCTGCCTTTCTTGACAGATGCAAGACAGGAACACTTCAGGTAATTATCTGTGTTATGTGGTATGCTTTGGAAAGCGCTTGTTTTGCAGAGTTGTACTAGGATTCGGCTGAAACACCCCGACCGTTGGCCTGACTCTCTCTTGTTTGCCTAAGGGATCTTAGTGTTTTGTATCTATACCTCTAGGGCTCAGAAAAGGCAGTACATGCTGATTGTGCTTCTAGGGGACCCACTCTGATGTAATCAGTTTCTGTGTCTACATGTTGTGCAGTGAGGGCCTCTTGCCTCTGAGCCAAGAATGTACTAAGAATGACAAATATTGAAACCATGGAGCGCAGTAATTGCATTTGTGCAACGTGTTACCTGGTGTATATTTTTTAAATATATTCTGATGCTATCTGAGTTTGTTGATTGATATCTCTGTGTGAGGTTGCAGGTATTGTCAGTAAGCTGTCAAGCACTTTTGCAGACTTAGCAGCGGTTAAAAGGCTGCTTCCTCTCTCTTGTAATCATGCACAGACTAACTTGGATAACGCTTTAGTATGGAATTGATTCTCAGTATCAAGTGGTTGCTTATTAGCATGCCTGTTAGGATTTATTGAAGTAAAAGTCATAGCTTAATAGCAAGAATTGAACCTTAAAATAAAGTCTGATCATACATTGTATATTTTTTAAATGCATGCAAGAGTGGGTGTGTCAGTAAACAATCTGTGTCACACTTTTAAAAGCAACTTGTTCACAAGGATGCAAAGTAAGAATTTATTTTAAAGTTACAAAATATTTAAGAAAGAATATTTTTATTTTACATAATCTGTACAGAGATGACATCTGTTTAACTAAATAACTTGTAACAAGCTAAGAAATAACTCTTATTAAATAGAAGACTGGAAAATTAAAGACAGGGAAAGATTGTGTTTGCTGTACATGGTATAAAAAAAAATTAGACAGAGCTACAAATGGAATCCATAATGTTGTACCCTGATTATTAGGCCTCTTGAGAAGTATCAATAATTATTTTACAAATATTGGAATGGCCTCGCCACCTTATTATAATAGCTAAAATATTGGCCTCTTTGGTACAATTAATTAGGTACAATACATTTTTCACAAAATTCAGTTTTACTACAAAAATAACATTTTCAATGGCAGTTGTTTTTTTTTTGTGTTGTTTTTTTTTTGTTTTTTTTGTCTTTTAACTAATCCCGCAACTTTTCAGTGCAAACATTGTAACAATCATCCGCTTTGGAAAGCAAGCGAAAGATCACATTTCAAGTATTGATAAAGAGTTAAAGACAAGCAGAAAGAACAATTCAGTTTGTTTGACATAGTTCAGGATTATTATACATTGCATAGTTCGTGCGGCACTTTATATTAAAAGGACTATGGGCAAGGGTAGGTCCACCTCTATGTACCCTTTGAAGGCTTTGCAATATGCAAGTGCTTTAAATTGTGCATTTCGAGAGTTTTTGCAAGTGCTGTACTCCCTGTAAACCAGCTGGACAGAATGAAAGCGGCTCTGCGGAATGCACACCGCTGTGAGCGTTTGTCAGCCACTGAAGTGTGCAGATGAAGGAAGCGGTGAAGGTTGCGCTGTACCGGTTAGACCTCAAGATCTAGTTATGCAGTCTGCTGCAGTCAAGACTTGCACTTATTAGTAGAACGGCAGAAGTGGTTTTAGTTTCAAAATGTTCTTGTCCAGAGGTGCTTACAGTTTGAGTAGAAGCCTCACAATGGATTTAACAATGCCGCAGACAACTGGAGTCATTGCTGTGGGAATGCCTCTGGGAACGACCGGGAGGATGACACGCACTTATTTGGAAATCTCCTCATCAGCTGGAATGATTTGTCATATTGTCTTAAGCTGTTGAAGTGCTGGTGTTCTGAAGTAGAAGATATGTCAGTGCTTGTACAACAGTCTTTAAGTACTTATGTCAAAGGGTGACACCAGTTTTTCTCCTTTTTGCTGTTGGAGAGGAAAGTATTGGGCCATTTTTTTTACGTCTAGAAATGGCAAACTAGATATAAACCATTTGGTGTTCCCTTTCCCTTATCATCCCAAAGCCTTTTTGTTCATTAGAAGGACCCACCTGTCATACCTCTGATGATCTACTACTTGATGCACACACACACACAAACGTGTGTGTGATTGTACTTTGTGAGTGCACAAATATTAACACAATCTATAAGCATGTGGTTCAGAAAGACCATAAATATGACTGTCGCTGCTTTCGTATCATGTCCTAACGGATTTTTCTCAGGCACAGCCACACTCCTCCACGATCATGTTAGGCACGTCACGCTTGACGATGTTGTATTCGTCGTCGAAATAGAGCATGGACATGGTGCTGAGTTTGGTGGGTATGCAGCAGGAGTTGACCGAACCGGGACTCATGCCTCTCATGCGGTACTGGTTAACTACTGCAGTGTGAAAAGATGAGGCAGAGCCCGGAACACCTGCCATGTAAGCTGGGCAGCTGCCTTCACAGTAGTTCCCGTAGTACCCTGCTGGCGCGATGATCCAGTCGTTCCAGCCGATGAGCCGGAAGTCAATGTAAAACTGTTGCCGGCAGCACAAACCACCATTGGTGCCGTCGCACTCCAGGCCTCGCTTTCGGATACGGTGCTTGCTGTCTGTTTGCTGGGCGCGGACCACCAGGAATGGACGGTGTGAGGGATCGCTTGGGTTCACCAGGATGGGCAGAACATTGGCGGCCTCGCAGCCCTCGCAGTGAATGTCGAGGTCTTGTCGGCGACCACCTTTTGCAAGCATTTCCCGCACAGCCTCGGACACGGGGAAGGTGTGCCAGCCACTGCGTTTCAACTCCACACGCTTTTCCATCATGGGCCAGTGCACGTTCTGCCCGCCAGGCTCATAGGAGTGCACCCTCACCGTCACCTTCCTCCGCAGTCCTTTCTCCTGAGTACCTGGCAACAGCTTGAAGTACAGCCACAGGTTTGCCTGCAACACGTAGAGGTTCTGATTCCCCTCATTGGAAATCAGGAAGTACAGGCTGGACTTTGACGGAGTCACATCGTCTGTAAGAGACCAAAAAAGTTTGTTAATTCTCAAGTAGCGACTCTTTCTTACAAAATAAGCTTGTTTATGTCTTTTCTCAGCACAAACAGGTCGTGATTCCGTTGACGGCTGCCTCTCCTTGGCCACATTCATTGACATGAGCCACTTAACTTTTCCAGATAGACTAGATGCCACAGTTCTCTGGGCCCAAGTCCAGTTGGACTCATGTTTTGGGTCGAAGATGCTGGGCCGGGTGGAAGGGCGGGGGGTTCGGATGTGGGCCTTGCCCCAGGGGGTTCATTGAGTTCACAGGGAGTACTGTTAAAACCCAGAGCTTCTGGAGCCGAAAGACTGACAACACAATGCATTGCAAGAGGTATTAGGAGACTGCTGTGGCACAGCCTAGCATTGAGCGTGTGCTCTTCAAATGAGACGCATTATGAGGCATTTACATCACACTGGACACTTTCTAAATACAACTGTGTAGCGAATTGTATTTAGAAAGTCTGAGATACAGAGCTTTTTTGTTTTTGTAATTTGATTGTAAAGATCTTTTGACCACCCAGAAAATGAGAGAAATTAACTTGTGATGCTAAACGTTGCACATGAATCATATTCACTGTAATCCTGGTTGGAATGCCGGAGCTGTTTAATTATGGGAGGTTTCGAAATAGTAACACAATGTTTGCCAACAGATTAGTTTAGTTTAATGTCAACAACTTGCCACAAAGGGTGGCTTCTTCAGCCTGACCTCACATACAGTAGTCACATATGCACTCTCTCTAGACTTGAAAGCATGTTCAAAGCTACAAATTAATCAGTAAAACCTGCATCATACAGTATGCTGTCAACTTTTAAAATGCTACTTATAGTTATTCTAACTGTATAATATTGTAAGCTAGTGAATCAACCTGCATAACTTTTCTGGTGAAGGGGTTTACCAAAAAAAAATGTGGTTATGCTAGGTAAGATTAGAGACTAGAATTTACACACACATGCTGGTGACAAGAAGTGCTGTTTGTTTTTGTTTTGTTTTTTAACAAGGCTGTCAAGACTCGTTTTGCTGGGAACCCAGCCCTTAATATCCCACAGTGCAGACACCCAGTCAAAGTTCATCAGTGACAGAGAATCAAGCCCTGGAGAGGTGTCAGGTGTGAACAAGTATGTCCTATGATGATAGGGAACACATTCACTGAACTGATTACTCCACCGTTTTACCTCGTTACCTGCCTTTATATGCCCCCTGGATACAAATATACTTGTATGGCCATGTGCTCAAGTGTTTCAGAACCTGTCTCAACAGCTCCTGCTTAAAGTGAATCTAGTTAAACAAAGCTTTGTCCACTCTGCATTTTCCAAGGCTGTGCGAACAGGTAGTCAAGATCAGTTGTCAGTATTGTGGCATACTTTATCGCCATAAACATCAACACTTACCATCAGAATTCTTTCAACATATCATCACAACAATAAATGATTTGTGGAACCCTTTAAAATATAATAAAATTTGATATCTGACTAATTTGATTTTGTTTAGCTTGCTTGCTTCTCCTGAGGTTCCCTGTGGCCGGTTAACTTTTGTCTTCTCTGTGCAAAAGTATGCAACCTGACAAATATTTATTTCAGCCACGCATGCAGTCCAGGTATTTTTAGTTTGTTGAAATTGTTATTTTGTTATCCTGTCAAACAGAGCATGGGCAAATGAATTTTTTGAGAAAATGGGCGTTAGCGTTGTTTCTGTAGATTGCTCTCATGCTTTAAATGCTTAATGTGAACTGCTTGTCGAAGATCAATAAGATCAAGACCATGGCATGCTGCCTGATTAGATTTTGACCGTCTGCCAATCAGTTAGCACTAGAAGTTCTAATTTCCTTGCTTGGATCGAATGTCAAAAAACAAAGATTTTCTAAAGGGATCAGTTTGGCTCTTTGACCTTATGGACACTGTGCCACGCTGAATAACGTCTAATAATGAAGTCTTAATACCCCGTGCTGAACTGGTCCTGAAGAGTTCAGCGAGTCCGAATGGTTACGCTGACAAATGAGAAGCGAGCATCTATCGCTCCGCTCCTGTGGCTACGGGACACCAAATACTTCTGAAATGGCCCATAGGACAGTGTCAATAGAGACCTGAAATTGGCAGCCGTCCTCTCCTGTACCTTGGCAGCCCTCTTCTCCTTGCTCTCCTAAAGCATGGAGCGAGATAGGAGCCACCTTCTGGCTTGTGGTCATACCACATATCAGCAGGGAAGAGCATGCAACACGTGCGGCAAACCAAGTGCCTGCAGCTGCAGTGATTTGCACATTGCATACCTCACAAATTCCTCTTTTTGTACCTCTGCGCAGAATGGATCTAGGGTCGTCCTAATGCTATGCCCTGGCTGGCAGCCTTCACTTGAGGGGTTAGCGCCAGCTGGCCTTGAGGCAGATGGGGGTTCAGAGAGCCAGTTTCATGATGCATAGCTGCTCACTGGTTCAAAGGTGTCGTGAATAATAGGGGACACTGCAAAGAGGCCTGATCGAGCTTTGATATTTGAAATGCATTTTCAGAGTAGGATATAAGAAGGCCATCCCCCCAGCCCAGCCTCTCTGTCACCCACAACGACTCAAATGTCTCATGCATTATTCTGAGTGATTTCCTTTGTTTTCTATTGTTGTTTTTGTTCCCAATGTTGACATATTGGGTTTAGCAAGAACGCACAGTACTCTCTCAATAATTGCCTCCTTTTGTTGTGCTGTCATGAGTGCGTTCAGATCATTCTTATTGGAGCAAGAAGTTCGGATAATGTCCAAGCTAATTGTGCTGCACAGTGTGCGAGACTTGAAGATAAAGAAGCCAGTTTTACAAGCCTAAGATATTGGACAATACTAGAAAAAGCTATTTACTTTTACATATCTGCATATTGACTATCTTTCCTGAAAATGATTACGATTGTCTATATAAAATCTGGTTTAAGGAACGCTATTCAGTATTAACCAGTTGCTTATTAGCTTGAATATTTTTAACACAAAACCTCTTTAAAGCACCTATTAATGCCTTATTCTGCTCGAGCATATTCTAGATGCATTAATGTCATTCAATGCCCACTTCAATCTTACATTGATTGTTTAATGACATGAATGCCAGCGATTCATCACTTCCCACCCTTACTGAGATATATATATATATATATATAATAAATAATAATAATTGTATTTAGATTCATTATATTTCTATTTCTTTTTTCAGACCTCATATTTCCAGTTCATGACCATGGGAAACCTGTAGTCACTTCAAAGAAATGTATACTTCAATAAAAGCCATTAGTTTTTATTGGTTTTAACAAAAGAATTCATGGCTGTATTGTCTGTTAAAAGGCGTGATAATGTTCTTGCCCTCTTATTAAGAAATTATCTGTAATACTTTGATTGTCATGTTTTTGATGCTCTCTTGGCGTTCCCGGGGAAGTTCTAGGATTTTAATTGCCTCAACACCCACCTAGCAAAGGTCATCATTTGACAAATTACTTATTTTCTGTTAGCATATCTAATTATATGTTAGGAGAGGGTCATGTGTTCTAATTGCTCCAGTTACATCATGCAAATATCACATCAAGGATGTATGTCTCATTAACCCTCGAAGACCCACTGCAGCAAAACTGAAACACTTGTTGAAGCAATTCAGTAATGTTCTGCACTGCAATTAACTGTATTAATTTGCAGTGAGAACTTTAGTGTGAAAAGATACTAAAGTCAGCCAATTTTAAGGCATCATGAGTATAATACTAATATAAAGGCTCAATCCTTATTGTGTATGTATATAGTTCAGATCTAAAAAAGTGTCACTTAGGAAGTCCCATCCATCCATAAAGGCAGTAGGCAGCAAAGTATCTTACTAACAGACCCACTCTATGTCACAGATAATGGACGTTTACCATTATCTGTGACATATCGTGACACCATTGATAATTCTTTGGAAACAAAGTATTTGATTTGCAAATTAAATATTTGACATGTAATATTTGTACATTCTGTAAATTACAAACACGTTTGTGGTAAATGCACGCGCCAAAAATAAATGTACTCTATAAATTCAAGTTAAAGCCGAGAGAATGTAAATCATTTGTACTTGTACACTGTGAAACGTAGTAAAATTATGCAGGTTTAGATGTTCCAAAATATGAAATATGCCTAAATATCATTACTTTTTCAACTAATACAGTGCATAATTTCAACATTTCGGGAATATTCGAGATCTTGTACACACCTGACTCGGCGAAACTGATTATTTCCGACGTTTCTTCTTGCACCTCGTTGTGGGAAGCATGTCCATCCAAGTTGGGAATTTCAACCCTCCCGTCATCCCGAACTTTACCCGCGTGAAGTTTGCGCAGCGCCGTTACCATGGCAGCTTTGGGAATGGGATGAGTGATATTTGGTCTCTCTCTCATCTGCAGTCGGTTCAATATGTGCCTTTTAACCGCCTCCAGAAAGTCTGTGTCCATTCGCCCCGAATCATCCGGATGCCCAAGTCCACATGAGGCACACTGAGACTCCTGAGACACAGTCTCAGCTCCCAGACTGCACTGGACTGAGAGTATGCAAGCCATTAAACAGGTTACAGAGAGGATGGAAATGCTCATTTTCTTAAATAACGTGTCCATACAACAGACAAATCAGTTCATGAATTCCTACCGTAAAACAATTTGACCTATAAACAGCACAGAGTTGCACTTCCAACAACCTCCTTTGACAGATGTCCATTTATCATCATGCTCGCGGTCACTTTTGTGAGACGTTCACAGAAAGTGTGTAGTATCGCCCGGTAAACACATTGAGTAATAATGAAGACTAGTCGCGAAAACGTCTCCTCAATCTCCAAAGCAACTGACAAATTGACGTGCGTGGTGAATCAAAACAAACAGGTTACTAATCTCGTATTCCTTTAAAGGTCAGTGTAGTCAAAAAAAATCAAAATTTCACTCTTTGTCTTTCCACCGGATACCAACAGCTCGTGCTCCTCTTCTCTCAGTAACAGTGCTGTGAATTGTGTATGTTCTTGCGTGTTTCTTCAGCCTCGGGAGGGATGTTGTCCTTTGGTCTTTTCTCTCGTGTAATCACGACACTAAAGCACCTCTTGGTGAAACTTTTTTATACTTCAAACCACGTGGGACGCTCGACCAACTGCGAGCGAGAGATTATGCGCTAAAACAGGTTACGCTCACTCACTCACGGAGACGCATCAGTCCAAAAGAGCGAACATGACCGCTGGATCTGTGTGTGACACGTAAGAGCCATTCACATCAACTTTTCATTGTTAAAATACAAGACTGCAGGGCTTTCACAACGCATCAGAAATCTGCTTCGTTCAAAGAGCAGAATAAGACATTAAAATATAATATAAACTTACAGCACTTGTTTATACGTCGAGTTATTATTATTATTATGTTTAAACTAACAAAACAAAACGTGTATGGTTTAATGAGAATTACATAGTCACTTATTAACAGATCAGATTCTGTAGTTAATTAAATAATGTTTTTTTCAAAGCTTAAGACATGGTTTGAGAAATTCCCGCTTGTTGGACAGTTTATTTCAGTAGGCTTTATTTCTGTGCGGCGGATAAAACAATTGCATTGCTAACTTTTTCTAAAGTAATATGACGCCCTCTATCGCTTCAACAAAATAAACACACGTTACATGTTCTGGAAATACTGAGGCCTGCATTTTACTTTACATTTAAATGACATTTTACCGTTTACATTTTGGGATTCTTTCGTTCTCATGGAAAATTGTTAATAATTTTGTCTTGTAAAATCTGGAGTAAGCCTATTCATTGATATTATCATGAACTAGCATATGAGTATATATTTAATTATGATATACACCTTAATATTGTCATGGAATTAGTTTCTGTATTTATAAAATAACATATTTGAAACGTTAATTTAATAAAATGATTTTTGCAATTGTTCTTGGAAAGATTTCTGCCATCTATAAAGCATTAAACAAGGCCGCGTCACAGCACCTTTTGTGCAGCATATTTGTGCCACTTTTCTGAAAATACTTCTAAAGTGAACAAACCAGATTATAAAGATTGCCACTGTATATATATGTATATGTATAATCAATATAATTCTGTGACTTGGATGTCACTTGACATGGGAAAATCTCTTGGATTTTTGTCACATTTTTCATGAGACATTTTAATTAGTATATTTGGCATATCTATTAATTTTGAGTATAAATGATGATGGTGTGTATCTGTTTAGCCTACAGATGTGAACTGTTTTTCTGTATTTTGTTTCAATGTGCAGATAATTGAGTAAATAATTTGTATAATAACCCAGATGTGTTAAGGAGAATGTTGGTTATACTATGCATTTATAGTAACTCTGCATTTGTTGGAGTTTTGTGTAGCTTGACTGGTGAAGTCTGTCGCCCTCTAGTGGTAATAAACACTATATGCATGTAGAGATGAAAGTAGGGTCAGCGTTTAAAAAGTTAATTCATTTTAATTAGTTGTATGTTGTTTTGTTGTAGCATTTTCTAGTTATAGTTATATTTAGCACAACGTTTATGTATTTTACATTTATTTTTTGAAAGAACTTTACCCTGTAACACTTGCACTCTATTCTTTTTTCTATTCTATCTTGTTTTCTTTTCTTTTATTTATATATATTATATATAAAATCCTTGCTTCATTTACCTTGTTAAACTAAACTAAACGAGCCTTACATATTATTAAATTGGCTTGTTGGTTTTGCTTGCTTCTGTTGTCTTCATTTGTTAAGCCGCTTTGCAAAAGTGTCTGCTTAATGACAATGTAAATGTGATGTAAATTTATACAATATCTGTAATTTTCTGGCAATATCTGTTTTTAAACCCTTTTTTAGCAATCCCAAAATATACACATACTAGAGATGGTTTTAACATTAGCACTGCAACACACTTTTGATTGTTGCAAATGGATTACACATTACTTATGTAATGCATTACATATTAAATCATGAGTGCAGTTATCCTGAAACCATGTGAAGGCAGGAAAATGTATATTGCTGTCAGAGCACGTTCATCTAACAAAGACACACAAAGCAAATTACAAAATGTTACAATGTTTGGATTGATTCCTAGCATGTAATAAAATTCACTTGAGCAGCTTTGACCATTATTTCACATTTAGTGGAGATTCTTTAATATAGAATATTGATACATCGTGAAATATGACATATTCCTAGGAATTGCTTTTCAGAGTAATCGTGGGTAATAATTACAGACTCTGCAAAAAGTGACTGAATTGAATTGTTCTCCCAAAGAATATAGGTGTTGTTGCTAAGGCCCATTAATTTCTCACAGAGAAAGAATGCACTAAAAGCAACAGATTTATGCCATTGTCATATGCCACACTGAAATCACATGCTGTCCTTGTAGAGGTTTACCGCCCAGGACTAACAGCAAGTCAGGCATATGGAGAAACATAGCTTCCTCAGTTTCCTCTGCCAGGTCACCGCTATTCCGCTTCTCGCTAATAGCCTCCTGGTTCTCAAAGGTGAGACAGCTTCCTTTCAGCTTAGTGTCTTTCTCTGCAATACTTAAATCTGGTAAATGCTTCTTATTGTCTATGTGGAATGTCTTGAGCTCAATACTGGGCTCTTGCACAATGGGGCGGGATGGTTGGCACTTGTTCTTAAATGGTCGTAGCTTGTTATTGATGTTGTGAGAGTTGGGTATTTTCCTTAAATAGATGCTGTTAGGTGTTGGCTGGAAACTCTGGCCTATCCCAATGCTGCAGTGATGGATCCGGCAAAGAGAGGGGGATCCAGGCAACAATGCTAGTTTCTTCCAGGTTTTTGTTATCAGGTTGAACCTCCACAAGCTGCTCTGAGGAGAGCTCTGGGTTTCCCCACCACCAAAGATGAGCATGCTGTCTTTAAACAATACAGCAGAGTGACCAACCAGCCTGGAAGGACCTGAACTGCAGAGTAAGAGATCATAGAAGTGTTACTGCAATAATCTTGTTAAGTAACTAACCACAGTTTGTTTTTTTTGTCCCATTTAGGGATGAATCAAATATATTACAATAATAGACTGGCAAAGGAAACAGCTGTGGGAATATTATGCTTCCTACTAAGTTGGGCCAAATCAGGTTTTATGGGATGGATGGATAGATAGATAGATGTTAATAAAGAAACTCACTGGAAATTGATGCAGCTCCAAGTTTGGCTGGCAGAACTCCAGCTCCACAGGTCCTTCTGTTCCCTCAGGCCCTGCAGGCCACCGTAAAGGTACATAGAGTCCTGGTATGTCATAGCTGAGTGACCATGTCTGGGACCGGGCCCACCTTGTACACTGCTTTGTAGTGACCACACCATGGAATCTAACATGTAGACGATATCATTACTGGGTAAGGTCATTTACAAATATGTAAATCATACACAAATAATACCTGAGATGGATAACAGTCACACCTTTTTCAAATACATGCAAGTATTCAGTCTTAGATGATGCTGTATAAAATAATAATAATAATAATAATACTCACCGAAATCAAATTTCCAGAATTCTTTTGTTGATCCTCTTATATCAATGTATCCACCGTAGACATACATAGATGACCCAAAAATGACAGCACTGTGCCCTTTTCTGTTTGCTGGTGTCACTCCCTACAAAAACATGTAATAAATATAATTCACTATAATAAAAGCGTCACATGTTTTAGCTGTAGTTCTTATATAAAAAATGTTTACCTGTAAAGTTTCACTCCTTGTTTTCCAGTTAATCCAGCATTCTTTTACTGCAAAGAATACCAAAAATAAAGACACGAACGATAAAGTGGCATATTTACTGCATGGTCAAAACACAAATGCTAGTGTCATTAAAGCAAGACAAAACAAATAATACACAAATTCTTTAAACTTGAATTCCAATAAAAATTACTTATATTATTTCTAGTGAACTCTGATATTTTGGAAACCATGCAATGAATAATAAATACCTGTATCAAATACCCAAAGAGGCATTTTTGAGGTAGCATACGATGAATCTTGCATTCCTCCGAAGACAAACAGAAATCCCTAAAAAAAAATGGTTTGCAAAGCATGGTTTCACTTGATAAATTGACAATCTTCAATGTCATATTGTTTCTCATACCTTATGGTCAATTGTGAGTTTTTAGCAAAAAATATGGACTTTATTGCAATTACCTGATGTGCTACCATTGTGTGCTCCTCCAGTCCTTCAGGTGCTTCTTCACTATCACAGGAAAGCTTGTCCCACTTGTCACAGACTAAAAATAAAAAAATTTCCATAAATGATAATCAGTGCAGCAGGAACCATACACTGTGCGATAACAACTGTGTACAAAGAAGCAGGCAACCACAGTCGTAGAAATGACTTACCCACATTATATTTCCAGAAATCTCTTAGTAAGTGTTTTTCTCTGCCACCCAGCATGTAAACATGGCCTCTGTGGGCACAAGACGCATGCTTATAACGATCACATGGCGCAGGACATTGCTGAGGCACTGAAGTCCACAAACAAGCACCGTTCCCTTTGTTCATGCTCGGTCTCTGAGAGTCTCATGGGTTAATCTCTGTGAAAAAAAGTAAACATGAAGTGCACAGGGACTGCTAATGAAGTCCTGTTAACAATACTTCCTAGAATAGTACAGAAACAGAACAAGAATATTGCAGTTAAAGGACTTTTATTATGGAGTTAAGTAATACATTAGATACGAGCTGAGCAAATATTTGACTAGAAAGCAAGTATTTCTAGTAAACAACACTGCGGATTTTGATTCATATAAATAAATAGCTTTTATACAGTTCAATACAGAAGTTAGTACAGAAAAACCTATATTTAGACGTGCTTCAGAGCTGGCAAAAGCTATAAAAAGAGCGAGTGCTTATCTCACATAGTAAGATGCAGCCTGTGCAGACGTGACGTGTTTTGTTGTCCACCCTGGAAATTCACACAGCATTTTTTGTTTTTCCTATATAATGATAAATTAATAATTCAACATGCATTATACTATAGTGAAAATCTTTCAGTGAACAATTATTTTACCCGATCTTAACACTCTTGAGCACCCGTGGAGGACTCTTTAACAACACTCTCCATTAAAGACCAAGGCATTTAAAAAGGGCAGGGCATTTAAACACGACAGATGTGACAGTTTGTCATAAATGTATACACTTAGTGCCAAGAAGGGTCATAGCAGTATATTTAAAATCGTGGATGATTTTATACATTTGTTGAATTAAGTTGTGTGCTAATTTCTGCAGTCCTTTATTTAAAAAAATAGGCATATTTATTACTTTTACAGATTTGAATTGCATATTTCTCTGTTTTTAAAATAAATTGACATATTTACTACTTTTACAGATTTGAATTGCATATTTCTCTGTTTTTAAAATAAATTGACATATTTACTACTTTTACAGATTTCTCTGTTTTTATTAATGTTTTTAAAAAAAATCAGTTTTAACTTTCCATAAATTGTATTAGAAATCATTAAGAAAATACATATTTTGTATTCAGAGGGGGTGAACACACATACAGAGAGAGAGAGACAATGAACAAATCATATGTTTACCAACTGACTGGGAGACAAGTATTATTTCCTGTTGTTTACAGACACCCAAACATTTGTGGTAACGTTAGTATCTGTAATAAAGCATGTAACAGTTTAAATTGTTAAACTGTTAACTGACATTTAATGAGGGATTCATCGTATTTAGTCAACATTTAATAATAGCGTTTTATTTGTTTTCATTAAGTAGGCTAATGCAAGAATACGTGACCACTGCAGCATGAATTTGAACGTAAACGCGTACTGTCGTAGCCCGTTACACGGTAATTTGCATTTGTAATGGACATAATAATGCAAATGAGAAACACTGTTACCTAATCGCTTTACGGCGGTCGCTAAGTAGGCTATTTACTTGCTTAGAAGAAGTTTATATGTGACTTTTCATGTTGAAGAAAGTCCCGAAAGTGTCACATGACCGCGAGGAAGAACTTCTTGAAATCTTGAACGCATTGAGCGGTGGATAGAGGTTCTCAAAACAGAAGCGCAGGCGTTTGTGTAATTTTGCTGACTGATGTAATTGTTTAGCTTGCGTTGTTAGTAAATGTAGTGTTAAAACGCCTTACCGTATAAAATCGCCGTTGAACGACCTCGTTCTTCATTGAAAAGATAAGCGATGATGAGAAGTAGCTGCCAATGCCAGTAATTTACACGAGAGGGAGGGGCGAAGAATGATCCTCTGCGGGTTTGCTTCTCGGAGGGTCTCCACACAACACGACGCACTCCCACTTTTAAAACAAAACTCGCCAGCACGGAAAACTACATGTTTATATTCAGAAGTGGTAGACTATTACAAATCGCAGTCCGTTGCTGATTCCAAATTACATGATAAAAAGTTAGTAACGTTAATTTAATCTACGTAAACATAACACAGCCAGGTAATATCAGACTACTAATCTCAATTATCTCATTAGCATAGGGTATTGTTGTATCATATTGATTATTATAGAGGATTATATTGTATTATATGTATATTAAAACGCAAAGAAAATTTATTTAATCTGTTGTTATTAACAACATAAAGTGAATAAACTGTAATCAAGTAATCAAAGTATAGTATATTTTTAAGTATTTTAAAATGTAATTTAATATAATTATAAGTATTTTTTGGAATCTGATTACTTGTAATCAATTACCAGCACTGTTGATATTATAGGCCAAGTTATTGTATTTATATTTTGCATTTAATTTAGCAGCTTTTATCGGAAGCTGCGTAAAATGAGAACTTGTAAAATTGCTGAAAACAAGTTAACTTCCGGTCTGTGTTTGTTTATCATCTGGTTAGTGCTGCCACATACAAACGCAGATAATAATGAGCAATGAAGTTGGTTTTTGTGCTGTGGGATGTGATTCCCATACATGTATTTATTTGTGGTGACCTGCCACTATATCAAAACGGACAGATTTTCCAAAAGGCTTTGTTAACTAAACATGAGCATGTAATACACGTTTAAAAATCAAACCGATGCGTGGGTGTTTTATATCACTGTATTTCTGAAGGAAGACTGTCTTTAGAAAATAACGTTTTCATTTTATCTTACATACAAGGCAGCGTTTGTAAGCTCAGAGCTGCTTTGTCTACAGCGTTACCAGGGAAACCTCTCCTTTCTTGTGCTTATAGCACCTCTTGCTGGCAGAGAATGAGTTTGCATATGTGATAAATCCGTATGATTTATGAAGCAAACGTATTTTGCTTGTTATCCAAAACAAACAAACAAAAAAACTAACGTTTGTTTATGTTATTGTTGAAGGGTTGTTGATAGAGGGTTTGATTTTTAATTTTGTATTACATGTTCATGTTAAGTCAACGATACCTTTTGGAAATTCGGTCCGTTTTGATATAGTGGCAGGTTGCCACATGTATGTATGGGAAACACATCCCACAGCACAATAATCAGAAACCAACTTCATTACTCATTATTAGCTGCTTTTCTAGATGGCAGCACTAACCAGACGATAAACAAACACAGACCGGAAGTTAACATGGGTCAAGACGCGTGCGCTCGATGAAACTGTCTATAAGAGGTATTTAATACAGCTACTTCAAAAGATTCTGAATCAGGGGCGATTTTAGCCTATTTTTGGGGGTGCTTCAGCACCCCAAAATGAATAAAAGCACCCCCAAAGATTTCTGAAGATTTCTAACTTATTTGACAGTTCATGCTGTTTATGTGAGACAGTATTAAACAGGGACGTGCACAGACATTTTGAGGGGCAAGTGAAATAAACGGCACTTCTCATAATTACGTTTTTTTTCTTATTTTAAACAAAAAGGTATATATATTACCCTGCAGGTGCGTGTGTATGACGTGCGCCCAGTGGCGGAATGCCAATCGGGACTTCTACCGGTGGGCTGGCCGAAGGATTTACACAGCGCAAATTGAGCGGCCGGCCGGCCCCTGAGATTAATATAACCAATGATGAAGTCAGTGCGAATAGCGTCTAAACACTCCCCTCTCCAATACACTACAAACATTCATCCAATATTTATATCAGTTGCTCGCGCTTTTTGTCTTTGTCATGGTTAGGTTATCCTTCAGAACATGGTCCGGTAAGTCCTTCCAAAATGCGTAGACACAAAGGCCTTGTCTGTAAAGCTGGGGGGAGAGAAACATACCATAATCTGGTTCTTCATCCAGAAAAAAAAAAGATTTAGTATTAACGTTATATTGTAATGACCTGGCAGTCGGCGCAGGGTGCATTATGGGTATTTCTTTAGAGTTTACTTTTTTGGTGTCATTTAAGCAAAACAGTTGGGGTTTTGTATTACTTATTCTATTAGTGATATTAAGTTAGTTTGGGTGGATTTGTTTAATTTGCAGCCCTGTTATATAAAAGTGTAACTGTTACCGTC
>JAUCMS010000153.1:14021746-14054316 GCA_032357445.1 Enteromius radiatus | reverse complement strand
ACCCACGATCACATGATCACATCTCGTCTTATAACACATCGCTCTACAACCTGAGCTACACCAACCCTGAATCACATAACCAATAAAATAGTACAAAACATTAATATGCAAATGTTCTGTTAGGGGCGCAATTGTTGTATTCGCTCTGATGGGTTGTATTTCACTGCTATTGTAGAAACGACCAATACAAGCGTATTAGTTGGAAAACATGTTGCATTAAAAGCTAACACAAACAGTAGCATTTACAAATAACAACATAACAGGGCTGTATGTTAACTTTTTTTGCTCATAGCACTGGTGCTACAGAAGTTGAAAGTTTTGTAGCACAGGCCAAACAGTTGTAGCACAAGTTAACGGTGCAATATGGCAAAAAAATCATAGCATCATTTTATCCAGGAATATCACGAGGAACAATAGTGAAAGACAACTTATAAGGTGAGTAAACTAAAGGCGCTGTTTTAAAATATATGTGTGCGCCATGTGTACGCGCTCAGAAGCAAGTCAGAACAGCACATGAATTAAATGTTTAACCTGGAAAGCTTTAATGGCTGATGCAGTATGCTCACACACACGTTGGTTTTTGTGGTTTATGGGGACTTAAATTGTTTACAATACCACACCACTGAGATAAGGGGCGTGATTTTTCTGGACTGCACTAGGTGGTTTTAGCAAATCACAACACATATAGTACATTTACATTTTGTAGCAGGGTTAAACTAAAAGTGTCATTTTTCCTTCACCCCGTTTACTTGATCATTTTAACAGGGACTAATTGCTTTCCTCTAAACCCACGTTGGCATCCCATTAGCTTGACGGAGAGCATTCGATGATTGTCAGAGGAGAATAGCAGTATGAGCCCCCTCAAGGCTTTGGCGGTTCTTTCCTTCCTTTTATTATTTTTTTCACCTGCAAACAACCATTTCACCTTGACAAAGATGAGTTGAGTCAGATGAGCAGGGAAAGCTGCTGTTCTACACGGTTAGCATTTTCCCTCAGTGTGCTCAGGTCTCTGCTGATGGGAGCTCAAATCACTCATCCTCAGCTTGAACTTGGAAACCAGCAGGATTCCTTTGAATTTACCTCACTTTCATGTTTTTCGCCCTCCTTTTCTCTTTTTCTGTTGTCAAACTGCTAGCTGGATTATGACAGTCTGTTCTGTTTGCTGTTCGGCAGCAGCGAGCGTCTGTAATTCATCATTAGTGAAGCTTTTTGCTTGCAATTTAAGACATTTGCGAATCGCTCCACAATTATTCATATGTCTGTTTGGGTTCGTTGTCATCCATCATGAATAAATTATAACATTTTCTGCATGTTTGCCTGGAAATAATTCATTTTCAGATCCGTCTTCTGTCCTTTGAGCAAATAGTGATGGTTTGAAACTGTTCTGAAGCTTCAGAGGCAAATTAAGATTTCAAGTAAATGATATTTGCTAATTGTCATAATTGGAAAATAAGTCACACATTTCTGAAATATAATTACAGAAATGATTGTGTTGCTTCGACTTTGGAATGCAATACAAACATAAACACACATTCATTGTAATGAGGTTTTAAGATTATTTTTCACTCCATTTCCCTTTTTCTCTGACTATCTCTGTCAAAACGTCTATAACTTCAAGTGTTCACAGTGAAGCCCTCAGTCTGCTTTTAAATGATCTCTTTGAAAGAAGACTACCGTTGTGTCTAAAGTGATAGTTTCCACCTCTCCCGTCTGGGCCTCACACAGTGGGCCTCACGCTGACTATTCTGCTCCACCGGACTGCCGGGGAAGAGGAAGATCCATCAAATTCAGTGGGAGGTGAAGTCACAGACAGGGAAAAGACAGATGAGTTTGCTAATCAGTGACACAGGCACATACAGTGTGTCCAGTATTCTCTAAGATTAATGATGCTTCCTCTTAAAGTCACTGCTGTCTTAATGGATAAGTGAAAGAACGAAATGGCCAATAACAGCTCAATTTTGAATCCAATTTGACTCAGAAAGGGAGAAATGTAATTCTGATATTTGAGAATGCAATTTTATATTGGATGAGTCAAATGGATGTTAGATTAGGTTTGTCAGTATTGGATGCCAATGCCAGTAAAATATCAAGCCAATACACTGATATTCAGCAAGCATCTATAAATGCTATTTTAAACACTCTCCTTCATAAAGTTTGAGACTTAAGTAAATATTATTACATTAAATTAAGACAATAAATTAAAGAAAGCAGTGTTTTTCAAGCAATTATTCCAGTACACTGTGAGCACATATTAAAAGAGGGCAGTTTTATGATTTTCTTTTCTCAGAAATGTAATTTGATAATCCATTGCACAAAATGGCAGGTCATTTAAGCTTCTGCTATGTTTAAAAATAAGATTTTATGAATTTATTATCTAAATAATTGTTATGTAAGGAAATAACAAGCAACATTTTGAGTACAGTCTGTATTCAGTCTAAATAAAAACTGTGTCTGTTTTTATTTATTTTTTATTTCCATATTTGTAGTACACCATTCATTACATAACAGCAGCTGCATTACTGAGAAAAGGTCAATTTGATGTCAGATTTACATTTCCACAATTCACACCGGGAGTGTTCAGGCATAAAATAGAAAGAGAGGACGCTTTTAGAAGGATACAACAAAACCTAAATCACACTATTGATGGAAAGATGATATCTGTTTGGATGTGCGTATGTACGGAATATAGTTTTAACCTCTTTTGGAAATAAAAAGGAAAATGACTGTCAGTTGTGGAAAGGTCTTGTTATATTTATTGATACAGAGGAAGGTGAAATGTTCCATTCCATTCTGTCCGCAGACATCATCGACAGAGAAAATAGTCTGCATCAATTTCCAGAGAGTGTTACAAAGATCTGTTTTTATAGAGTGAAATGTGGTTCAATTTTAGTTTTACAGTATTTGAAATAAATCTTCCAAAGGTTCTTGAAGACAATGGAATACTGTGAGAAATGCTAGTAGTTTGCAGTACCTTCTCAAAACCAAACCCACACACATGCATTAAAAGGAAAGCTGATGCCGTTCTTGAAGTGAAATAAAGGTGCTAAACATGTGCTCAGTTTTAGCCAAAACAAATCAGTGTGAACCTGGGGATGTTTATATTGAATGAATCTCATACCCAATGTTCCATATCTCAGAGTCTAATACTGTACCAGGTGAGCTACTGAGCAAGTTTACTACATTAGTTTACTAAAAAAATAGCAACCATATGGGACAGGTTTAATGCAAACAAGGTGTAGTCTATTTGTTTCAGAAATCTGGTATATGGTAAAATGTCATAACATATTATGCAAGGGGCCTTGCATATTTCCTTTATAATAAGAAAGGAATCTGCCTCTATAATATATGAAATAAGGATTCAAATTGTTGGAATTGCCTCTGGAGACATTTGAACTGGAAAATGACTTGAATGTGTGTGTTTTTTTGCAAGAAGAGGCATGTTGCAATGCACCAAATAAGATTAAAAAACAGCATTGTGAAGGTTTGATTCCCATGTACGTCATGGTCATTTGTGACTAACTTCGATTTGAAAGCTATGGTGGATTAATGTCTTGAATTGAGTCTGTTCCTCAAAGACAGCTATTGTATGTCTCAGAAAAGTCACAGGTTTTGAATGACATAAGGGTGAAGAGAGGATGACAGATTTTTTACTTTTATGTGAGCAAACGAGTTCACCAGAGTGACATTTTGGCTGAAAAGAAAAAAAATGTCACCAAAAACTGGAGGTTTCATGTATAGGAAGCAGGTCCTGAATTTTAAGTCACATCAGTCTTTGAAGTGCTGATCTTCAGAATGAAGACGTTTGACTGTGTCTTGCCTATCATCTCCCCTGCTGTTTTATCTTACTGCCTGGAGTGAGGGAGATGACAGAGATCCTTACAGGAAGTCCCTTTCTCAGAATCATCAACACTTTCCAGCGCTGCCTATAAGCTATGTGTCTGTCATAGCTCTTACATGCTTTGTTGAAAAGAATCATCTGCATATCAAAATAAATGACAAATGACAAAAAGCTAAATACATTTAAATATGACGTGTGCATTAACAGGCAGAGATTTGCATTTTTTATTTTTTTAATGCTGGAGTTGTTTGGTCAGTAAGTGCTATTGATATACTTTCCAGTTTCAAACCAATGTGTTTGATTGTAGGGTTGGTGTTAGCTTGGTGTTGGGCTACAGAAAACTGTTCAGTACTATTTGGAAATGGGGTTACTTTATAACCAATCTCCTATAGAGACTCAATTTATGAAACACTGAAGAGCTGGCTGCTGTTTTCACAGTTTCTTTCATTTCATCCAAAGGGTTCTGACAACACTGAAGGTCAGCCCTTTAGTCTGTATAACAGAAGGTTTGACCTGACCAGCTGTTTCAGCTGTAAGACCTCACAAAGTGACCTTGTTGTGCAACAAAGGTAGCTGTTGAACTAAAATAGGTTTTGCAAGTGATTGCTCAAATGTCTGCAACAAAAATGGCATTGAAGGACTTGTATAAATGATGGTATGGAGTAAACACATGCAAGAAATGTTTATATAATATATATATATATATATATATATATATATGTCGATTCGTCATGTTAAAGCGCTAATAATTTGTGCATGTGAAAAGCTTTTAAAAATGGTCATAGTGTTTAACAATTTAGGGTCAGCAAGATTTATATTTTAATCAGTAAGGATAAATTAATTAAAATTATACTTGTTTGTAACAAAAATATATTTACAATGTATATTTAAAAACACATATTTAAAACTTTATGACTACAGAAATGACTACAGAAAATTCAGTTTTGCCAAAATACATAAAAAAAAAAAATAGGAAACCATAGAAGCTGGAAAAATCTCACTATTCCTTCTTTTCTTGTTGTGACAGAGATCTTCCTTCTGACTTTTGTCACAGCATTGCATTATATAAACTCAAGTTACATGTCAAAATAAACACAATTAAACAATTCAGAGAAATAAAATCAGAATTATGAATTCAAGAGAGCAAGGTATAATTCAATATCTGGAAAAAAAACAAAAAAACAAGAACAAGTTTGGCAGAAATGCCAAAAATTCTTTTTGACATAGGTTTGTGCTGCCAAAAATTTATGATAGGAACCTCAAAACTTAGTACCTGTCCTGTACTAAGCACTATACAATGAAATGTATGTACGTAAGGCTTGGTAGTGGAAGTAAAATCTTTCTTCTGAAGTATGTCTCACTGTCCTTAAAACCCCCGTTTTTGTCATTTGTATCTGTATGAAATAAAGAACAGGAGACGAAACTGAATAAAACTGCAGACACATGCTCTCGATCCTTCTCTTTGTTTCCCAAGATAACGTTCAGACATACCTGAATAATGCATGCAAATGCACGCATGTCACAAAGCTATTAACTAGTGCTAAACAATAGATGTCATATTTTAGTCATCATCAAGAGTCTCTAAAGCCGAGCTGCTAAAACATTCTCATCACACAAGCAACACAAGTCAATCTAGATGTCTCACCTATTGTTTAACTCAAGACAAACCATGAATTTGTCATGTGATTTACCTCTTTCATTGTCTAGAACAATGAAAACGGAAATATCTATTTCCACTTCACCTCTATCCAGATGAATTGTGTCTCGGTTATTTCAGATAAGCACAATTGATGGCTCTACCTGAATATAGCAGAGTTGTTAAATGAGAAACATAAATCTGTGTGCCAGCGTGCAGAATGCTCTTCATTGTTACCATGTCTCTTCCTCCCATTATTGATTGCTATAATGAATACTTGGATTCCAGCTTACTTTTATTACACCAATGCCGAATTTTGTCCTATGAATAAAACCAGCCAGCTCCATTAAGAAATCGATGGCAGGCTTCACTTGATATCGTCATTAGCTAGCTTTTATCATAATGGCGATGAGATAAAGTATATGACACCATAGTTCCCTTTCATCAAGTTCAATATCACAAGAAACATTTCTTAGAAATTAATTTCATCCATGAGAAACATATTATCCTCAGTACAGCCCACACAAAGATGATAAAGAATACACATCAGAGATATAATAAAGATGTTTTTTTTTTCTCTTCTAATTTAATTCAATATGTTTATCTTCATACAATATCTTTAACCACAGGATGCTTTCTGTTGTGTATGAACTTGACTGGCCTTCACACACTCACACCTGAACAGCTTTGGTATGAGCCAGATCCCATCAGCCAACATTGGCAATGACCTCACTGGTGTGGTTAAATGAGAGCAAATTCCCACAGCCATGTTCTATAACATCTCATGGAAAACGTCCCAGAAGGCTGAAAGCACTTTCTGGAGAACAAACTCACTATCAATGCTCTTTTTGAAAGTAAATGTAAAACAAGCAACAATATAAACCTAACAATCAAAATAGTTCAAATCTGTTGAACTCAGTTACTGAAGATGACCCTCATCCCCCAACCTTAATTTTTTTTATCTTGGCCACAGAATCTAATCTCAGTACATTTGATGAATTATTTTTCATTTTGATCACTCCACATGGTCACATTTAGTTGGTTTTGGGGGCAATTGATCAAATTTTGTGTTTCTAGAAAATAATGATCTATAATTGTGTGTGTGTCTGCTAATGAGGATGTTAATGTTTTTAAATGTGTGGGGTAAAAAAGGGTTCACCCCAAAGAAATTCTGTCATTAATTACTCACTCTCGTGTCATTCCAAACCTGTAAGACCTTCGCTCATCTTTGAAACGCATTTCAGTTTTGCAACGCTATGAGTATGCTTTTTTTTTTTTTGCACAAAGAAAACAAAAATAACAATTTACTCAATCATTCTTCTCCCCTGAGTTATGTCTTCCACCATTTTTGAGAGTACTTTATAACATTGACATAATCAGTGTTGTTTACGCTCAGGGGTATGTAATAACTTCGTAATTCCTTCGAGGAAAGTGTGCATTTGTGTTGGGATACTCTCTAAAATAGTGGAAGACGTAACTCAATGGAAAATAATGGTTTAGTAAATTATATTATTTTTGCTTTCTTTGCACAGAAAAGTATTCTCGTAGAGTCAAAAAACTGAAGTTGAGCCACTGATGTCACATGAACTATTTACCAATGTATTTACTACAATTTTTAGAGCTGGGAGTTGTGTTGTTGTCTATGGAGGGTCAGATAGCTCTCAGATTTAATCAGTAATATCTTAATTTGTGTTCTGAAGATGAACAAAGGTGATGGAACGACATGAGGGTGCCGTTTAACCCTTAAAGTACAAGTATAAAATTGGGGAAAGCTGAATTGAAGGCCCTACAGAACTCGCCAAGTGGCGTATGTTGCTAGAGTTTTTGTAATTCATGGGGCTATTATTTAGTATTTCCGTGAATTTGATTTGAAATGTATTTACGTTTCATTAAAGCCTACAGGCTAATTAAGGATTTGCATTTATAGTGTTGCTATTATGACTTCATAAACTTTAATTAAAATCTGGTCAGTTGAAGATGGAAATATATTGATCTCTTAGAAAAAAATTACATTTTGTACTATAACAATTAAAATAGCAAATGTTCTATTAATAAAACTTTGTCTGATGCATCATTCTCTCTTACCATATAGACCTTTATGCAATATGCTATACAGTACATAGTGTAATTGCCATTACAGAATTTCTAGATTAAAACATCTTCATATAAATGAATATTTTTCTGTTCTGAGAACAAAAACTAACCAAAACACACATCTGTTTTGAAGGCGTGACCATATGTATTGAAGGGAATTACATTAAACACATGGAAATGATCAAGAATCATTGCTAATTCAAGAAATGTACCCATGGGAAATAGGAAATGAAGGAGCTTTGTACTCAGCATGGGATCGTGCTGACTTCATTTGGAATTGGCTTTGTTACCTCATTAAAAGGATTTAAAGGATTTTACTCTGATAATGTCACCCTAGTTTAAGACTTATTGTCTTAAACACAATCCAGTGCAAAAAGATTTGGGAATTATGTGCAGTATCAATGCCACATGCATGTCGGAATAAATTAGACTCAGAAAGGTTTCGTAATGGCCACCAAGAACATGTATCACGGAAATGCATTCACTAGAGTCTGTGCATTCAGGTTTAAAATAGCTTCAAATTATAATTGTTAACACTGATAGCAAGAGTGAATGTTATCCTTTCTGACTTCCCTCCTGCCAACATTGAGACCTGAGCCCCCCAACTTCAACTTACTGATTCACATCTCAAACACTCCTGTCCAAGCACAAAGCAAGAAATGTCACTCAAACCAAAAGCTAGAATTTAATGAAGTAGTGAAGTATAGCGAGAAACAGGAATCCTGTTTGAAATGGAAATAAAATGTCTTTATTTATTTATATTGATTTGCTTTTTATATAAAAAGTACTTACATTTAATACATTTTTTCCAAAATACAAGCAGCCAAACGACATATAAATCAAATACAAAATTATAAAATCTGTTGTATCTTAGTAGCGTCCCTTCTGAAAGTAACCTGTAACATGATTTAATTCATAATCTCTAAAATCCCCATGTAACAGTAAGTTTGATTCTCTCCGGTATCCGTGACATGTCAAGAGTGATCGGTGACTTGTTCATGATATCTTGTCCTAGGTCTATTATCTAAGAGTGATGAAGTCAATTTTGTCAGCTTTAATTTGCGTGATGAAGCCGGTGTAGTTGTATTGCTGAGCTCAAATGTAGCTTTAAGCAGGCAATGTAGCAGAAAAGTAGCTTTTTCTTGCAGAGTCTTCTTTCAAACTACCAGACGGTAGTTTAATCACTATCGAACTGACATCATCTCTGCAAGAATGTCGTCAAGCCGTAGACCAGACCTGCACTTAGTCCATATTTCTGTTCAGTGCTCAGCTATCCCAGCATGCCACATGGTTGGGGTTCATAAACACGGTTTATAATTGCAGCATTTGTCTGGGTGGTGGAAATGAAAAATCACAGCATGAAGCAAAAGTAAACAACACTTGATAGATATAAACTCAATTCTTCAATGAGAACTGATTGAAGTCAAGCGGTTGACTCGTGTAGCCCTATGTTGCGGAAGAAAGCGGGGAAAATAAAGAAGAAAATGTTACATGAATATAACAAAAACCCTTATAATGGCACAAATATGGCATTTCTAGCATAATTAAATATGATAAATGAGGTTAATATTAAAAGGAAATGAAAACGTTCACAGTGTAATGTGAAGTAAACACTAGAAAGAAAAAAGGCAAAGCTGTCATGATGCTCCAAGGCAATGGACTTAAAGTTTAGGAAGAAATGAACAAAGATGATACAAATACAAAAATGATACAAAGATTTTGCTATTGTAGTTTTGTTAACTGTCCACGATGTGCAAATGAGCAGTTGTGTATCACATGTGCAGTACAACAAAAACACACAAAAAACATAAATGGACAAGTGTGTCTCCAAATATTGCAACAGATGCTGATGGTGCCAAGAAACCAAATATAAACAAGATATCTGGAACCTGATAGGAAATAGAAAAATTGTTGTTTTCCTTGTGTTTTATACATTTTGTACATTTAAGTAAAAAAAGAGTACAAAGTGTAGTCAGGCTATGCGGCGGTTTCTCGAATCGTCCCCTCAAGTTTCTTTGGGAGTAGCTCTCTCCTTTCGTCAATGTTGATGACTGGTTTGCGACAGTTCTGACCATCGAGGTACATCTTCGCATACATCGGATTGGAGTAGTTCATTGGCTGTTTAGAAAAGAAAAATTGTGGAAAATTGACATTTGTCAGATCAGAATTAGGCAAACATAATGAATGAAAAAAGTGGTTTACAATGAATCTCAATGAATTAAATAATACTCCAAAAATGGAATAAGTCGAAAACAAATTGTGCAGGAGTTTAGAAAGTTGGTTCAAGGAGTTGCTTCCACTGCAGCCGGACTCAAATGTGGTTTCTGTAGCATCATTTGGATTGATGCTTTGAAAAGCATATTTCATCATGCTTATAGTGACATGCTGATGTCAGCAAAGGATGATAAATATTTTATATCTGTCACTCACAACCCCATCAACCTCACCACCTGCATAAATCAACCACTAAAAATGAGAAACGTAAAAAAAAAGCACATTTTGAGCCATAAAGCCATGCAAATACTATCACAGCAACACATGCAAGCAAAAACGCCTGTGATACTCAAGTCAAATAATTGAGACAAAGGAGCCCAAAGTGTTCACCTGTCCAGGTATTACTTCCTTAGGGACAGAGTGAATATTCAGCGTGCAAGTGTCACTGGATTTTACACACCAGCCCTGGAACACACACACAGTTGCCCCAGCATGCATACGTCATCGTCACTAAACAACATCTACATAAACGCTGCTATTCAGACAGAAACGTGTTCATAGCATGAAACAAACAGGACAAAGCAGTATTGTTACTGGCAATATAACATTGCGTTTAAGAGGCATTAGACTTTACAAACAGATGTCAGAGTTATTTCTGTGCAAGGGTAAAAAAAAATATGTTTGCAGCTTTAATGAGGCAAATTCTCAAGGTAAAGGAAATTGCAGGAGCAGTGAATATTCTTCATTGGGTGGGAGGATGCCAGCAGAAGATAAAAGCCCTGGTGTAAAGCTATAGTTAATATTACATATTTACACTTCTCATTTATTCAACAGATATTTTACAGGAGAGAACAGAAACACGTTCTTTATATTATAACCACATTCATATTTATGGATCTGCATCATCAACCTCAAATATTTCTTACATTAAAGGTTGTTTAAAAAAATGGCATGGCACACACAAACCTTGTGGGGATCAAGTGTGAAATTTGGTTTGAGAAGGCTTCCGGCATCTGCGTGGTTGTCATGGTCCACCTCATACATGTTGTAGGATGGATTGCCTATCTCCACATTAATGCCTCCATTAGTTATCGGCTGCCGTTGTACACGTTTCCCCCTGTGACACAGAAGCACTTGAAATAGCTGCAGATGTCTGGAGACTCTGTTTGTTTTTATGGGCTGTGCATTTTTGAACATGCTTTAGAAATACAAAGTGGCTTATTACTAAGGCTGTCAAATTAACATGATTACAACGACACTTAAAGGCACATCAGACTAAGAAAAACAGCCAGGCGTGATGCAGCAGTGCTGTATAAAATGCGCTGTATTGTGTGCATGTATAACTAGTTAGTGTATTTCATACTTTCATCATCATTTCAAATAAATAATTAAATAAATGTATTGCACATAAAAGTACCTTTGTCGTCTTCTGCAGATGCAGACACCTGTAACCACCGTAGTAATCAAAATGACCAGCAGGACCAATGGCACAATGATAGCTATACTTCCTGTTTCGCACAAGAAAAAAGCCAGAAGCAAAAGCCACTATTAAGTCTATTTCCCCAGGTGTCTATGCAGGTGGAACAGGAAATTATTAGATACTCCATCAAAGCGAAATTAAATAAACACTACTGCAGCTGGAAAGATATTAAACCAATATTTAACACGAAGCCCAGTTGTATATTCAGATGTGTCGTTTGACTGATGAAATAACGGATCTTTTCATTTTAATAATTCAAGGACTGAATCTTTATTGAATTAGTAGAGGAGAGCTCTTTATAAAGCGTGAAAGCTCTCTTCGTTGCTCACCTCCAGCTGTGTTATCGGAGCGGCTGCTCTTGGGGGCCGGCCTCTCGCACTGCGTCCCCGACCAATTAGCTGAGCATCTGATTTAAAACAACAGAGTCAAAACAAACAGAAGGCATGTCAGAAAAGAGAACAAACGGCTGTCAGTTTCAAATGAAAAACAGTTCAGAAAAACAGGCCTGAATTCTACTTAAAGGAACAGTTCACCCAATAATACAACTCTGTTCTCATTTACTCACACAAAGCCTTAAAACCAAACCAAACCAGTATACATAGTATAATATTTAAATAATAATAATAATACATTTAAATAGTTCTTTTAAATTGCAATAATATTTTTACTGTATATTTGAGCACATATGGTGAAAAAAAAATCAAATCTTGTTAGCTATATTTTTTTATTTTTATTTAATTTTTTTTAGCCTTATCAAAAAAACTCATCTGCAGTATGATTTAAATAATTGGAATGCACAACAATTTTTTTTTTTAAATTGTTAAAAATTGCATCATCCATTTTTCTTCATACATACATATATATATATATATATATATATATATAGAGAGAGAGAGAGAGAGAAGATTAATTATTTTATAGATAGTAGATGTAAATAGTTTGTTTTTGCATATTTATTTCTGCTTTGGGTGCACTATCACTTTAAGCCTACGCAAACATGCAAACAAACTGAAAACACTCATTAGACGGCGAGCAGTAAAGCGGAAAGAAAGTCATGAATCATCTTATTTGTAATTGGAAGCGGTCCAGTGGGGGTCATGTTTATGATTAAACAGATGTTTGATGTTTGTTTATCAGTGGATGACATGAGGATGAAGACTGGATCATTCACATTAAAACCCGTACACTACTGTTTAATTGTTTGACTGTATGTTAGTTCCTTCCTAAGCTGAGATGTGATGTTAAACAAATAAAACAGACAAAAAGTACACAGATACCAAACAAAAACGGGCGAATCTTAAATGTGTGGAGAATTTGTGCATTATGGGATGTGGGTTCTCCAGGATCATGGGAAGTGGACAGTGGGGAAGCGTGGAGGTTAAATCAACTGATTGGATGAAGTCTGGTGGAGACGGAGTATCTGAATCAGGTGAACAGTGGGACCTACTTGCATCGAGGTTTGTTAAGGGCAGTTATTGTGCATATTCCTTCATTCTGACAGTAGTAATCGCAGGGATTGGCCAGCTCATCGCATCGCTGGTTCTTGAACCCTGCCGTGCAGCTGCAAGACATCGCAGTGAGGTGAGCACAGCAAGAAGTGAAATAAGAGTGAAGAACTGAGTAGAAATGTGCATGATCGGTAGAGTAGCAGCATGCTTATGTTTTATGACCAAGAAATTAAATGAGCAATACGCTCATTTACGCCCAATCAAAAATATTCACTCCAGGGGTTCTAGTTCTAGGGATTCAGTTTTCCCACACTTGTTCACCCATGAATGTCCATGACTTTTCAATGATGGAGTTCAATTTATTTTCTGTGTTTGAAAAACTGCTATCTTTCTCTGCAAACGAGCAAGGTCTAGCAAAGTTTAGCTGATTAAATATTTCAGAACATCCCCGATACTTCCAGATTCTTCAAATCATGAGGGCTTTTATATGAAACAATCCAAACTGTCAGAATATGCATAACACATCCAGATGCATTGTATTTTGTGATTTCACTGAAATGGAGAGTGAGCCAAAGAAAAGCGATAGAGAAGTGAACCTGCACCTGAGCCGGTCTCAGGTTTTGATGCTGACAGATGAGTTAATAGCAGATATCTAGTGAGGACAGCGATACAATTGCAAAGGTGTTGTGAATTTTCAAGTTGGCAGAAACAATACTTGGTCAAATATTTCAAAATAAAGCTGTTTTGTTCAGTGTAGACCCCAATAAATAGTTCGAGAGAAACGTTGATGTAAATTATTTCCCATACTTTACGACACAATATCATTTATATGTAATTATATATAATTTTTCTCTTTGCATTCTGGAGAATATTCTGTGTTGAAACATGTTTTGTTCTTGTCAGGCTGTCTAAACAGGTATATAGGTATGCTTTAAAGGAAAGAACTTTGCATTTGCAAGAATATATGAATCTAGGCTTTGATAAGAAATTCATTTACATTATATTCATTTTTAGGTCACCTATCATGACCTGTTTCCAGATACAGATCCATCATTCCATACATTTCCGGTGACTCAGAGCCAGTGAATGAAACACATTATTGGAACCTCACAATAAAAAAACCCTGAGAGAGAATTTGCATAGAAATGGATTCCATTCTCTCGATTGCGTCAGTCATTGCCACAAATGCCATATAAACGGCATAGAACATTTCACAGTTTTCAAAACAACTATTTACATCCTGTTTGGAGACTAAATAAAACTGGTGATCATTTAATGCATGCTAACCACCACGCTTCAGAAAGCATCCGTTTTACATGCCTTCTGTTACAATCTGTGCTTGCAGCTAATCAAATCTGATGGGAAGGAGAAGATTGATTACTGTAAATATCATGGCAAAACGGTCAGGAGGTGCAAATAATGCAGGAAATCATTAACAAGCATGTCTCTCCAAACGTTTATTTGGCTTTTTACAAATGCACACACCAGAATAATAGCAAATCAAGAAAGCAGGACCTTATGAACCTCAGAGATTCTTTAAAACAGGGCTTAACAGTGTGGGCATTTCACTGGCATCTGCAATTAAAAATTATTGCGGAAAATTATAAGTGCACTGGTGTGCGTAACATCCCACACTCAATTTGCAACTCGTTGATTATAATGGGAGTGATTTAGTTTTGCATTAGGCTGTGGCTAATTCAGAATATATTATATGCTAGATGCAACAATGCAAATCACTGCTTTTCAGGCCTTACTGGATGTTTATAATTGATTTTCTGAACTCTGAAGTAATTCTAAATTCAGCATTTATTTTATATTGTGATGTAGTCAAGTAAATGAAAACAAAAATTGGATGATAATAATAATAAAGAAAAAAAGAAATGAAAATGTGAATTAAAAAATAATGAAACAAATGTAATTGTGGGTCCCAAAGCCAAGAATAAATAAATGAGAAACTGTGCTACTGCTTTTCAGGCCTTTTCAGGTTTTATACTGTAACTCAATTGTGGTGGCCAAACTTTTTTTTGCCTCCAAAACATGATTTAATTTCATAATGTTCATGAAACCTCCAGCTGTTCTTAGGATGGTTTCCCAATATACACAAGTCCTGTTAGCAGGTCCTGCACAGTGTGAGCCTAACCTCATCTTTATCGATGTGTAAAAAAATAAAACATAAATGCTGCACCTGACAACAAAACTTGTCTAGAGATGACAGCTCAAAGACCATTCATGATTTTACAGTATTAATCAAACTTTGACTTGACTTCAGACTTCACAAATTCAGTAATTTTAGCTTTATGTTTAGTATTTCATTATTGATCATTGATTTAAAAAATGATACACAGTTTGGATGTTTATTTTTTTTTCTATCTGTATTCAGCATGAACTGATCATAATCATAATCTTTTGCAACATTATGAATGTCTTAATATTTAAAATAAATATATAAATGAAGAAATATCACTTGAGCATCAACTCAGTAACAGAATTATTTGTGAGGGACCATGTGACAATAACAACAGGAGCAATGGCTGCTGAAAATTCAGCTTTGCCATCACAGAAAGACATTCAAATATATTTTTTATTGTATTTCTGATCAAATAAATGCAGCCTTAGTGAATGTGTAAGACTTCAGAAAATAAAATGGCTCTAAATTATTTTTGAACAGTGGTGTTTTTGGAAGGTTTTATGATTAAATCCACAAATAAAATCCACAATATTAACAATAAAAAAGCTTTATAAAGAAATAGCTTTCAGGCTTGATGTAATTTTTAACCAAATGTAGGCTTTTAGGCACACATGAGCTTGGCCTAATTATTCCTCTGTGCTTTTTAAGTCTGTCAAGCTAAGTGGCAGTGTAGGGCCCCCTACTGAGGTAATTTTGGGCCCCATTGATGAGAAACTTATGAGTCTCTGACATCTGTACAACTGTTCTAAATGAATAGTAAGGCTTCCAAGGTTATGCGCTGTGTGTGCCTAATAGCTAAGAATTGGACAAAAGGAGGCACTTAGTCATTCTTACTGGCAGAAGGGTAGGCTGGTGTCGGGGTCCAGATGACAGGTGCCTCCGTTATAGCAGTAGCCATCACACAACTGGCAGCTGGAGGCGATTCGACCACTGGTGCAGCTGGCAGAACCACAACAAATTGTACAAGCTAAAAATGGGATTGTTGCATAAAATTTCATTGAAATCTTAACTAACTGTAAAAATAATGACTGAATGACACAACATGTTTGTAATAGTAAAGGAATAAATCATTTTAAACTGTAATAATAATATTTTTGCATCATGTATTTGGCTTTGTATCATCATGAGCTACTTGAATTAAAAAAATATTATCTTGAATACATTTTAATTTTGCTGAATGCGTGGATATAATGACAGAACATTTATTCTGTACTTAATTAGCTTTAGATGAGGAATGATTTTCAAAGGCAAAGAGTATAATTTGTAGACCAATACGATCAGGAAATGTATTGTCCTGAGTAGGTTTGTATTTAAATAATGTGCAGAAATAATGGCATTTACTTTAGATGGAAAATTATTTTACAGATAAGGTTTGCATTGAAGATTGAAGATTTATGTATTTTCAGACAGAACTGTACAAACAATTGCTGTATTTAAACATAATAAACATAATATTTTACATTACTGCTGGTTTTACTGCATTTCGGATCAAATAAATAAAAAAGCACAAGAATTAAGGTTTGTATCATTACAAGATACTTGAATACTATCCTGAATAGAATCATACATTTGCACAAAATTAGTTCTGTACTTAAAATAATAGTTTAAAAAATAGAATAGAATAAAAATAGAATAAAAATTCTGTCATCATTTACTCACCCTCAGGTAGTTCCAAACCTGTACAAATTTCTTTGTTCTGGAAGAGGAAGATAATCAGTGTAACCAGGCTGTTTTGGTCACCAATAGGGCTTTTCGCACCACATGAACCATTTCGTAGTACCGAAATGCTTTTTGGCATGTTCGCACCCCAGGAACTAGGAGGAACTAAACTAGCTCTTCCTTCAGAGTAGGGTCTAAAAAAGTACCAGGAACTTTCAGTGATGTTAGTGTAAGCTGGTTAAACACGTACAAAAACGCTCTCACCCACCATGTTTTAAAATGCTGTGTAAGCATATAATGTGTAGTCATTGTACCAATTTATTTCTTTTATAAATGGAATTTACCTGAAGACTTGGTCTACTGCTTTCCTCTTTGTTTCCCTTGTTGAACGTTGCATGCAAATGACATTGCTGTCTTATGTCACTTCTTAGTACCCACTGTCAGTGCGAATGCAACCCTTTAAATAGTACTGGAAAATCATTTGCAAAATCGTCTCAGTACTTTAGTACTGTACTTAGCAGCGATGCGAAAGGCCCTGTTTACTTCCATAGTAGGGAAAAAATACTATGCAAGTCAATGGTGACCCAAAATAGCCTGCTTTTTTTTTTTTCCACAATATCTTTCTTTGTGTTTGGCAGAACAAAGAAATACATACAGGTTTGGAACTGCTTGTGGGTGAGTAACTGTTGCCAATTTTCATTTTTGGGTGAACTATTGCTTTAAATCCTTTCAGATGGAAAATGATTGTTAAATGTGAAGTGTTTAATAATACAAAGCAAACTGTAAAAATAACTACATATTTGCTATAACATAAATCATTTTCTGAAATATTAAAAGCAACTAACTTGCAAGCCACATCTCCCGTATCTCCATTAATGATACATGGTGCTCCATGGCACCGCAGGCACTTGTCGACATCACACTTGATGCCCTCATAGCGAGGCGGGCACACGCATTCAACGTGTCCAGAGCTGGACAGTGTGCAGGCCTGGGAATGGACGCAGTGGTGATGACAGATGTCTGTCAGGGAAAAGAAAAAAAAAAAAAGCACAAGATATGTCCTTAATTAAGATATGAGGGCACATTTCTTTCATATTATGCTCAAGTTTAATTAGAATTTTACAAAGCTTTAATGAGACTTAATTATCCGCATCAAATATCTACTGGTACTAAGATGAAAATGTGTCAACCCTTGGGTGCACAGCACTGAAAATGCATTAAGGGTACACAGATTAAATTGTTTTGCAACAAATTATAATAACAAAGACTTTATAACCACAAATATTTTATCAGCAAAGCACAGAAACACCTCAAGTTTGTTACAGCAGCATTTAGAAAACCTCTTTGGGCACAGATTGTTCAAATACTAGCAAATGCCCTTTCGAGTCAAACACAATATTTGCTTTCATTGGGCCTTTTTTTGTTGCTGTTGCCAGATGTGGAGAGAAAACTCAACAATCGTTGCTTTAACTGCAATTTAGGGACCGGTCTTCTATGTAAAAACCCCAACAAACTCTCCCTGGAGATCGTATCATTTTCTCCGCATTTCTTTTTTTCTGTTCCACTCGGTACTTGAAAGATTTGAACCACCAATATGGATTATGATGATACTGAATTAAAAGGGCAAAGCGGTAGATGTAATTACCTGCCAAGAGAATCACTGACCTATTGAAAGCAGTAGCTGACTATTTCTGCTGGGTACAAGCAATCTCTTACAATACTTACGATAAAGACAGCGGTCACCCGTGTACTCTGCCAAGCAGCGACACACTGGCTGGTTTCCAGAGCTTACGTCACACG
Organism: Enteromius radiatus; assembly: GCA_032357445.1. Taxonomy (NCBI): domain Eukaryota; kingdom Metazoa; phylum Chordata; class Actinopteri; order Cypriniformes; family Cyprinidae; genus Enteromius; species Enteromius radiatus. The sequence goes on along the minus strand of JAUCMS010000153.1, from coordinate 14,035,959 downwards.
TGCCTCCATTCAGACAGTGATTATCACAGACCTGCCTCTCACAGTTAGGGCCAGTGAAGCCTGTCACGCAGCGGCAAGTAGGTTTACCTAAGATCGGAATAAGCATGTATTATTTTTGGCATGTAAACCAAAAAAGATAGCATGCTGTATAACATATACAGTCAAATAATTTTGACAGGAAGGACAAAGGCATTTGTAGGAAGGAAGACATTTTGGCAATAACATATGAACTTGTATGAATGTCATTGCATGTTAAGGTCATGACAAATTAGACACAATTTTAATGTGCAAACAAACCTGCATGACCATAACAATCTGGGATCTTCTGAAATGGAGATAATTAAAGAATTAGCTATAATAAATTGAAATAATTATTTACAAACATTTTGTTTTTTTAAATAAGGATAACAAATCCAGGACAACCAGCTATTCAGAGATGGGCAGTATTGCAAATATTCATGTTTGAAATACAAAATGCTATTTTGTTTTTAAATACCTTTTTGCATTAAAATAAATGTCATTTAAATGTAAAAATTTTATACAAATTTTCCAAAAGAAAAAAAAGGTATAAATGTACTTTGCTAATAAATGTCCTTATTAGACGGCTGATTTTCTGCAGGCATGGGCAGTACAGATATAAATATCTTTGGAAAATGTTAAATATATTTTGTAAATACAGTACATTGAATCTTAGTATTTTTTTGTATTTTGACAATGTTATTTTAAAAAACAAAATAGTATTTTGTATTTCAAATATGTGTATATGTGCCCATCCCTGGCTCTATTCTATTTAGATATTAACTTAATATTTAATCATAGCTATTTTTCTGTAGATGATTCAATAGATGGTTTTGAGTTTTTAAAATATGCCACCCTCATGATATGACCTCAGTAAAAATATATAGTTCTACTGATAAGCAAAGCTTTCACTCAGTAACAATTTAATAACACTACACCCCACTCTACCACCAAAGAAAATGATGAAATGTATATAATTTCTGAGAATTCTGATGTTAAGAATAATTGCTGTCTTACATGCCTCATCAGTCAGATGATTGATTATCATAGATGAAGCTGTAATATGACACTCTTGACTAATTTTAATTGAGGGGCAGACACAAACACTCAGCTGATTTTGTCATCAGCAATCCTTTGTAAGTTTCTACATTTGGGACCAAAGTGCTCAATTTCAAATTAATTCTTTATTAAAACAGATCAATTGCACATTAGCATACAAACCAAGAGTCCATATGCCGCCTTGAATAATTTTAGATTATAACCAATATTACAAGCACACACACGCGCACTGCCACACAGTTTTGTTAACAGATGTCTTTAAAATATTAATTTAGAAGAACTCCCAATCAAACTTCTGGGCACTAGTTTGCATACAGAATGCATGTAATTAGACTGCAAGTACTGATTATAAGACCATTCAAATACTTCATTCCTCAGACCGAGGCAAAGATTTCACTCATGTACTGAAATGTACACAAAGCTGTTTGTGAGTTTCTTACCAAGAGGTGAACCAGTGCACGTGCCTCCGTTTAAGCAGTAATCTGTACAGTGGTTGACTTCACAGCGCTCCCCAGAGAAATTAGGCCAGCAGTAACAACGCCAGTCTCCTTTTTCATTGGCCATGCATCGTCCTCCATTCTCACAGGCAGGTCGGCACAACTCACCTTTACAACATTGAAACAAATAAACATTTTTCCCCATTGAATCTTCATGTTCTTTTATACCTACAGTACAAAAACATGAAAAAAGTGAGCAGCCCTACAGTACAGTGATGCTTCAGACCTGAGACAATGGGGTCAATACAAGAGCCATTGACCAAGGTCTTCCCCTCTGGACAAGTGCAGCTGGCCCCGCTTGGATTGAGCAAGCACATAAAATCACAGGTCATCCGTAGACAAGGATTGGCCACTGAATACAAAAGAGATAAAGCATACATTGAACTTAGGATGTGCAATGACATTTAGATAAACTTCAATTTATATATATATATATATAGATACATACACAATTAATTATGCAACATTTGCACCCATTTTGGTATTTGTTCTTTTGTTAAATAAATGTCAATTTATGTCAAATTACAAAGAAATATATATACAAAAAAAAAAAAAAGATTTCAGGTCCTATTTTGTAGCATATTCATGGAAAGTGCCATCTAAAATGTTTTCGATTTATTTCATTCCCTAAAACAGCTTGTACAACTGACACATTAAAAGTTACAGATTTGAAAGCCATTGCTCAAAGATGCCAGCAGTATGAGGGAACATCTGTATCAATCTTCAATGTTTTACTGAGGACATCAAAACTTTTAGCTTTTGCTGGCAGTGCATAAGTCTCTCCACCAGGCTAGATCTCTGACTTTAATGAGTCAGTTGGGACTGGTTTAGCTGCCCCTCACTACAAACCCACCAGAAAAGAAAGATCTTTCTGAGGTTGCCAGGCCATTAACACAACTAGATAACAAACAGCAACCAAGACCAAAAGCAGAGGAGGCCAGCTTCTGAGAACACAGTATATTAGAGAGTCACAAATGCAATGCATGGGGAGGCAAATTAAATGGGTGTAATATATTTTAAGAGTGTTATTTGTCTCAGTGAGATGCACAGAATGCTAATGAAGAAACCATACTTTCACCTCAGGTCAAAATAAATAAATAAATAAATACAAATCTGAGAAACTGTATCTGTGAATACAACAACTCTGGTGATTACAGTCAGTTTTCATTTTAGACATAAGAACAGGACACTGTAACAGTCTCAAACCACTCTGTATGCAACTGCCCAAGGGTATTACTCTGACCTTCAAAACGCTGCAAAAGAATTTTCTTTTAAAAACCCAGTAGAAGCTGCAAGCCTGAATAAAAAAAAAATAAAAAAATAGGATCCACAAAAATAAGCCCTAAAAGAACCATTTCTTCATTCTCCAAGTTGTACATCAAAAGGAAAAGGCACAGAATAGAAAACATGCGCTCTTACCATCCTGCTGCTTGAAACGATGAGAGATCAGGACATTTGTTGTTTTTTCAATACCCAAGTCAAGAGGTTCAACTGGTTTTTTGCCATATTTGTGGATTCTGAAAACTTCATTTTTCAATCCTGTTCCATAAATGTAATCCTCAAAAACGTCTATTCTGTATGGTTGTGATATTCCTGTGCAGGCATGAAGTGAGGCAAAGGCATTAGACAAACTGAATGACTTAAAGCGATTTCAATGGTTAATAATTTCAGGCATGTAAGATTCAGGAACAAAGCAAAATACTATCAGATTTCCTTTTAACCGCTCTTCTCACCTTGCTTGCCATCGATTACCACCAATGGGTCTGAGCCATCGAAACGGACACTACCAATGACAGAGAGCTCGGCATCGGCCCAATACACACGCTGGCTGAAGTAATCAATCGCCAACCCTACAAATAAATGACGGGAAGAGAGTTATTTCCATAATAATACGATCTTGGCACAGACCTGTAAAAAAACATCACATATTTAAACACTGAGACATCCTTGTTGGCAGGGTTTACATTACTAAAGCATTACACAAAAGCAACAGCTCACAATAAACCAATTCAGGAAAACAGAATGCTTTTCTAGACATGTAAGTTGATTCATCTAGGTCACGTGAGACTGTACTATGACTGCAATATGTTTTTAAATAGCAGCAAACTGGTATAAACAGAACCTTGCTGTTAAGGTCAATGTGGTGCTAAATTGAACTTTTTATATAATTAAATAACCTTTAAGGAACCCTTGCTTCGGTGTGGACATATTCAGCACAAAAGCTTCAGATCTGTGTCCTTTTGCTCTTCCTGAAATAAACTCAGCAAAAGTTTGTCCCATATTTCTCTGAGTTAGTGTTGCTTGACTCATTATATTTCCTCTCTTGATTAAAGACTCGGATGTTGCATTTTTGTTCCTTTTCGAGAGATGATGGATTCCTAAAGCTGCACTGGAGGCGTAGTATTGGCCCCTATAAAGGAGGCCATGGTTAAATGTAGCGGTACTTAGTGTTTCCCTGAGGAACGTGCCTGCAGGTTTACCTAAAGGCGTTGCTTCTGAAACATTCCCTCAAACTCGGAAATGAAAAAAGTGCTGTGATATACTGAAACAGGATATGAGACCAACAAGCTTCTGCATACAGTAAACGCATTCAGACCTTGACCTCGTCTCTTTACAAAGAACCGAAACAACAACCTCTCATTTATCACACTCACAGAAACACAGCTGAGACCTCAAAGGAAAGAGATAATGCCCATCACACCAAAAGCATACCTGTGGGTCTCCTAAGGTTCTTGTCCAGTAGCACTCTACGCATGGAGCCATCCATCGCACTCTCCTCTATGTGCGAGTGGTCGCCTATAACTGACCAATACATCATCCTGAAACAGGTCAGATCTTTACTTGATAAATACATATGGATGTGGACATTGAGACTGCATATTTTATGTAAATATTTTTGTTAAATTAGACCTTCAATTTCATATTTTCATATTTTTGAAACATGCTCCTACCCTTTGACCGGATTGACAGTAATGGCGTAAGGCTCTCCTGCAATGTCAGTTATCAGACGGGTGCAGTTGGGTCCCTTGAGTTGTCCCACATTAATAGAGTATCTAAGCTTGGTCCAGTGAGCTGTGTAATAACTGAACCAGTGCATCCTAGAGTGGTCTGTCCAGTAGATATTTCCAGTCACCCAGTCAGCTGATACATCTCTGGGTCTGCGGAAGTCTGGACACTGCAAAAGCCACCCAGATAACAATGTGATTCCCATGTGGGCCAAGACTGCATAGAATATTTAAGATTGTACGATAGCACGTTTAAGAGAAAATTATTCATAAAAAAATATTTGTGGTCAAAACTTAAAATGTAGTTAAAGTTTGGAGAAAAATATCATTTTGTTTCATTAGATTAAATGTAATATATACAGCACATAATTAATAAATGAGTTAGGAGAGAGATTAAATGAATAGCTTTTAATAGAACAAATACCAATGAAAGAAAATCCAGAATATTCCTGAGAAAAAATGATGATGGACTCCACACAAGACCCACGATACTTACTATGATGCCAACATTTGTTTTAGTTTGACTCCTGTTTAGGATATCTTTGTAAAAAAGTCCACCGGGATTAAACTGAGTAGCCCAGATAAACTTTTGTTGGTGATACAGAGTATCCATCCCAATGATGCGGGCATTTTCCTCGATGCGAGCATGTACTTTGTGTCCATGGCTCTGGTTAAATGGATACACAAAACTTCGGATTTCAGTGTCATTAGCTATGTAGAGCACTCGATCTTCTGGTCCTGCCCGTTGAGTTATTAATATGCAAAAAAAATGAAAAGTGGCTAAATTCCATTTAGGGTTTAAGACAACAGTTTGACAATTACAGATGCAGATAAATAATTCTGACACAGCAATATGCATTCTAATCAATCAGTACTCTTTACACTAATTCAAAGTTAATACTTTAAAGCAAGACAATACTGTATAGTTCTTAAAACATTTAAAAATATATATGTACCATAGAATTACTACTTATGTTTGAAATGGCTTAAAATGTATATTTAGGCCCTGTGTGTTGAGCTAATGTATGAAAAGATCTACTAAGTTACTCATAGTGTAAAACTCACAGTGAAGCTAAAGGTCAAGTCAATAGAAAATATAGATCCTTACCTTTTGCTGTGCAGCTACCATTCATATCCTTATAATTTTTGTCACATGCACATTTGTATGATCCTTTTGTGTTTGTGCAATAGTGAGAGCAAGTGCCAAAATTGAGACATTCATTGATTTCTGCAAAAAATGAGAAGGATAAAAGTCAGATTTCGAGGAATAACGCTTTCTGATGTTCACTATGTAGCTTTTTTTTCACATGCTGAGTGCTTGAAAATAAAACGTCTGATGTGGTCTGCTCACTGCATCTCATTGATCTTTATTCCCAGAAAAAACACTATATGTGAGCGCACAATCCTTTAACGGGAATTTTTTTTTTTACATGCAAAACCTTTTCAGTTAGGTTAAGCATTTTCAGGAGCTTAAGCTCAACTTTGGCCTCCGGTTTAGTCTTACCACACAGAGAGGAAAACACTGATCCTTGAAAAAAAAAAATCTAGCTATTTTCAGCAAGCTATAGACCAATATACACCGACTTGAAAAAACAGGCATTTTGAATCTCAAAAACGATGTTGAAAACACTGAAATAATAACAGGTCAGGATTCAGAGAAATTGCACCACTAGAAAACAGAACTGACAAAATAATGACTGTTTTCAAACAAATATCAAACATTCCCCAATCTACCATGTTTGGACAAACAGGTCCAAACTTGAGTCATTGGTTTGGGCCAATTTCAGAGATATTTGCCCTGGATTGATTTTTGACAGCATATAAAGTAGCTTATGTTAATGTTGTTGTTATGTGAAATATTTTTAATTTAATAAAGCATTAAAGTACACTGTTACAAATCATATTTTATGTGCTAAATAGGTCTAAAACAACATAAGTATATACCATTATCAAAAATAGAGGAATTCATTCTAAAGATTTCTTGTCCCACCATTTTAATTTTCACGGGAATTTAAACATTAATGTCTAAACCTTGTTGAGCTAATGTTGCTCTGCACAAACACAAAGACCACAGTTATGTCTAGTGCCACATGTATGGCAGAAATTGCACATTTCACCTTTAAATTGAAAGTCTAAATCCACATTCCCCTCTCAGATAAAGCAGTGAATCATTTTTCTGAACGCTAACAGAATCAGGGAAGATAGTCTGACAGTACCTTCACACTTTCTGCTTCTGAGATTTCTCTGAAAGCCAGGTTTGCAGTGGCAAATTGCATTTGTGTTTGTATGATTGCACACTGCATCCTCCCCACATGGATTCATCCTCTTTCCACATATGTCTCCATTTGAAGCTGGAATGAGAGAGAGAGAAAGAGCTTTGAAGTGACATACTTTATACTTGCACCCAACTGTCACAGTGCATGATGGGATTTTTTTGTCTTTTGATGCTTGGCTATAGCCAACAAATTAAATATGTATAAGAAAAAAACTCATCTGGAAGATAAGCCTGAATGATTTTGATATAACAATTCCAGACGTACAACATGTTCCCGTGTAAACCACAAAGAATGCCTTTAATCTGACAATATTGTTTGTTTTGCGACAGATTAATTTGAGAGATTTGCAGTTTAGCACACATACAAGCCTTGCAGTCCTGTTCATCCGATCCTCCATCTCCACAATCATCATACAGGTCGCACTGCAGCTGTGCAGGTATACATTTATGATTACTACATGTAAACTCTGCCTTCCCGCAGGGCTTGGGCCTAGTTGACACAGCCTCTGATTTGGGCCCCATAGGAAAGAAGAAAAAACACATCCATTTCAATCCAAACTTTAGCTGACACCTTATTCATCAACACCCAAAGAGTCTTCAATCAAATTTACTGTGATCATGCAAGTGATTAATGGACACTACTTATCCAAACGACCTCAGGAACTGCTAGCAAAACAATAAAATCGCTCAAATCTAGACTAGATCCTTTATTTGTCAATTAAACAAAACGTATGGCACAAAAGATGGATTTCCCATTGTGTTGGTGAAGATGATGGCATCATCAGAGACTTGTGAATGAGCCTACCACATTCATCTTCATCTGAGTTGTCCCCACAGTTATCCACATTGTTACAGATTTGATCAAGCCGTAGACACACTCTGTCATTTCTGCAGCGATATGGCCTTGCTGGAGGACAAGGTAGTTTGGCTATAGAAATGAAAACAAAATGTTACAGTATACAGTATGTGCAGATTTTTCTGCTTGGTAATGCGATTGAGTGTTGACTATTAACTATGATTTTTGCTGCTTATTAATAGTTAGTAAGGTAGTTGTTAAGGTTAGGTAGGATTAGGGATGTAGAATAAGGCATTAATATGTTCTTAATTAGCACTAAAAAGGGATAATATTCTAGTAATATTAATAAGCAACTAATAGGTGTAACCTGTAAAATAAAAGTGTTACCTGCATTTTAAATGTTTTTAATGAAGTCTCTCACCAATGTTCCATTTATTTTATAAAAAAAACTGTATAAACATTAATATTATAAAATATTTTTTTGATGTGAATATATTTTGAAAATCTAATTTATTTCTGATATTCAAAGCTGAATTTTAGCATTATTACTCCAGAGTGACATAATCCTTTGGAAATCATTCTAAAATATAAATATTTTATAACTATTTTGACAATTACCCTTATGTTGGAACCTGGAACCACTAATATAAGTGATGTATTTCATTTGTAATTCAGCCAGTGACCCTAACAGGTAAATGGAGTTTTACTGTACATCAGAAAAGAGTTTCATCCAGCAGCACAAGCTTTTCAATTCTGAATCTGAAATCTGAGTTCAGTAAGCAAGAAGCGCCTCTGTAGGTCAAGCAGTTCCACTGGGAGAGATGAATATCCTACCACACGTCTCGGGGGCTTCATCAGAGTTGTCTCCGCAGTCATCCTCACCATCGCACACCCACACGTGCAGCTTACACAGGGTGTTGTTGCAGATGAACTCATCAGACCGACAGAAGAAAGCATCTAAAAAGAAAACACCAAACTCTTTTTAAACTGTAACACATAGATGAACTGAACACTGAATTAAACTGGGTTATGCCAACTTGAACTACAGTAACATACAAAGTCAAAGCTACAAAAAAAATGATACTTAAAAGATTCAGTAATATGCTGGTTAGTGGTTAGTTTTCATACCATGACCACAGTTCTCCTCATCGCTGTGATCCACGCAATCGAACACATCATCGCAACGCCACCGTTTAGGGATGCAGTGAGCATGGTTTTTGCACAGAAACTCATCTTCTCTGCACTCCTTGACACAGTCCATCTGGTATGAGAACAGCAACGAAAGCCCACATTACTTTCAAGAGGAAGATTTTGCTGCACTGGTGAAGTAAATAACCTCTCTGATTCCATGGAGTCGAACATGAATCCATTATACAGGATGTTCCAACAATTAAACATTTCCAATACAGTGCACATGTTTATCTCACAGTTACTATAAAAAAAGATATGCCATCATGTTATTAATTGCTTGTTTGATGCACATATAATCAAATTTAAGTTTCTGAAATCACATATGATCTATGCATGTCTTTAGTTTTGCATCTTTTGATTATCTGATTTACGTAGTTAATAGTTTTAATGTGGAATTCAAAATCCATCTAAAAGATTTCGTTGTAGCAAGTTTGGCTGAATAATTAGCTTTTGGGAACATATGGAACATACTGTATGGAGTTGTAATTTAATACATGTTCCTGGTATTATTGTGCACAATTCAGTTGTAATAATGTAATAACTTGTCACTCAGAAATATTTCAGATTATGGAAGCAGAGTGGGTTTTGAATGTTTCTCATGTTGATTTTCAGCTTGAAATGACTCACCAGTTTGTCCAATTTTATCTGCTGTGATATGTTTTTTTTTTTTTTTCCAGAGAGGTTTTTTAGTGGCTAGTTGTATACTTCTCAAATCTTTTTCCAATATATCTACTCGTACATGTCTTTGTTTTTGTTTCACGACTGCACTTGTGAGAGAGGAGCGCTTGATGTAAGGTGAGAAGGTCTTGCTAGAGGACTGACCTCATCAGAACTGTCCAGACAGTTGTCATGTCCATCACACCTCAGGCTGGCAGACACACAACCTCCGCTGGCGCACACATACTCATTTAGAGAGCAGGAAGGAAGCACTGCAAAAGAGATGATGGGTAAAAATCCAACCTCACATACAGATACATACAAACAACTGATGTGTACAGGAAGAGTAAGATGAGATGTGTCAGTTGTGTCAGCTACTTCATCTAATATAACATGCATATTTTTTGCATTTGGCCTAAAAAAAATTCTAAACTAGGGCTGTGTATCTTTGTTATGCATACATAAATACACACACATGTAGTATATATTTTGAAAATATTTACATTTACTTCCATGTCTATATTTATATTCCTATATTTTTTCATAAATAAATAAATATATTTAATAAATAAACATATTTTTCGTGTGTGTATTTATATATACATGATACATATACACAGTACACACACATATGTGAAAAATCCTTATTATTTCCTAAAACAGTAGCTGTGGGGTAAAAAGATTTTGTAGAAGCAAAGAGTCAGCTTATATTCAAAATAGAAATACCATTATAAAATGCTAAACATTGCTTTATTGTATTCATACATTTTGATAAATTTGAAAAAACATATGATTTTTGAAATTGTACTGTGACCTATCTTCATACAAAAAGCAAAATGCACATAAAATATTAAGACTTCTAAATAAGTTCTAAGGTTAAATTAAACTTTAACTAAGGAGTAAACACTAGAGGTGAGTAAGGCACTTGTATTTATCATGCACAACATTTTTAAAAGACAAAAAGTGAGTTACAGCATTTGAACTTATCAGACAATGTAATCATAAAACATTTAAAGCTGAAATGTTGATTTTCTAGTGTTTCTAAGTTTAATGTGCAGAGACGACCTTAAGTAAGGTTTTCTTAGACAAAAAAATCAAACATAAAATGTTTGAGAATCTCAAGCGTTTGTGCGCTGGTATGAGTGCTGGATTATGAGTTTGTTGAGGAATGTTTAGGGAAATAATTGGAGAGTTATGAATGTTTGGTAATGCTAGTGGGTGAGGAAACAATACATTTCAGACAAAATCTGATAAAGTTACCTGTTCCGAGGCAATTTCTCTCGTCTTCCCCTGTCTTACAGTCTTCCTGGCCATCACACAACCATTTACGGGAGATGCAGAGATTGTTGTGGCATTGAAACTGATCCTCTGCACAGTGAGTCTCGCAATCCTTCTGAAAATGCACAAAGCAAGGGGGAAACCTACTACAGTGTCGTCTCAAACTTCAGCTTGTATCATTTTTATTATTAATTTCGGCCTTGTCACTTTAATACGCTGAGAGGCATGACAGAATTTAAAATTGTGTAAGTCACAAAATATCCACTGTCTTCACGATTTGCTGAAGAAGCCAAAAGAGTATGGAGACTAATGTTTCATCAAAACAAAGTGTTAACAGCTTTAAGATGATAAACGGCTTGAAGGGAATGTCTGAGAATATAAGACAACCGCTGTGCTGTCCTCGAATGACATTTAGCATTCACTGACCTCATCTGAATTATCAGCGCAGTCATAGTCACCATCGCAACGGAAGCGTGCTGAGATACAGTCCCCACTGGCACAGGCAAAATCCTTGTGATTACATGTCACCGGCTCTGCAGAGGGGAGAGCAGAATAAGACAGCTAAAGCGGCACAGCTACCCTGACCGTGCCCTGTGAAGCTGTCCGCATTGAAAACACTGAAGAAAACCTTCGCAGAGGACAGAAGTGTGGCAGCAAGAGCAAATCAAAACTGCAAAAGTGGCCATGCACTTGGACTTAAATTGGCATTGTACCATCTGTTACCGAGGTTCTTGAAAGTTTGCCAAGAACTTAAAAGGAGCTATTTGTAGACTAATCAGCAATTAGAACGTCTTAAAGAGCTGTTCTTGAAGAGAGTCCACGGGCTCTAATGGCTGGAAAAACATGTTGGGTGGTTAGAAAATCCTGTTAATATAAACTGTTAGAAATTGGTTGTTGATTTAACAACATAATGTACGAAAAAGGGCCATTAAAGCAAAGCCATTTTAGACATTTTACATGCTCATTATTTACTCTGACTACTGTTATATCAACCCATATGCTTGTATGTATGTATTTAACAACAATTTTAAAATTAAGAAGAAAAAAATATAAAACAGATCTGCCTGTAGTTTTATTCACAAATTTGGAGTTACTAAAAATGCTCTTATGCTCACCAATTTATCTGACAAAAAAAACAGTAAAAACAGCAAGATTATTATAAATATTTGAAAAAATTTCAGCCAGTATTATTTCTGTCTTTAGTGTCACGAGATCATTCATAAATCATTATAATATGGTGAGTCAGTGCTACAGATAATGTGTGTATATATATATATATATATATAATGTATATTATTAGTACATATACAGTATATAATGCATATTATTATAGTATATTTATTAGTATGTTGAAAACTGTTGTGCTGTCTAATATTGTAAAATGGAGTAGATCAGTAGCACGTGAATGCTATTTAATCATTTCATTTCTTTCAAAGTTAAATAATTGTATTTTTATTTGTTAAAACTCCAGTGAATTATAATTAAAAAGAGATTTTAATATTTTAGCATTAATGAATAGTTCTTAACAACAAAAAATACAAAACATATTTATACATTTTTGTTAATTAAAATAACAAAGACATTAAACATTTTTGTCATTAAAAAAGGCATTAAAATTACATTAAAATTACTGACATTCCGCAGATCTCCTCCAGTTTCTTGTTACCATGGGCTATGTTTTTTTTTTCTCCTGTTCTTTTTTTGTCTTTTTTTTAAATTTGACAGGCCATGATAACTACAAAGAGTCATATGAAAAGAACATATGCGTTTGGAATACAAGTAAATGACATGGCATAAAACATAAATAGTTGATCTTTCTTTGCAGCAATGTGGGCAAGATCAGAAGTGAACAGACAAATGGTAAACAAACAGACAAAAAGAAATCTTCAAATAGTCTGCGCAACTGGCCTCTGAAGATCCCACACAATGTTTCCTGACAGTTTAAACAATTTAGTACAAACACGAGTGTAGAAAAAGCTTTATTGTGCTCAGAGAGATGAGAGCGACTCACTGCAATGCTCTTCATCAGAGTTGTCTCCGCAGTCATTCTGGCTGTCACATCTCCAGTGGTCCGGGATGCAGTTGTTATTCTCACAGCGAAATTCATGAGGTCCGCAGGTCTTTTCATCTTTTTCATCAGACACAAACAAACACACAGATGAAAATGGCTTCAAAAGTGCATGAATATTAATGCAGTGCTACCACATTTCGACGCGTAATCATCATTTCCTCGGGGTTCCGGGCCCGGATCTGACACCAAGTTCAAAACATGTCCACACTCAAGAGGCTAACGCACCATAAGATGAGATACCTGACTGTGCTGCCGATAGCTTCCATCCTCAATAACCTGCACACTTGACACGTAACATCAAACACTTTGTCACCTGGGCACAATCGACGATGAACATTTCGGAACCAACTCATTCTACCTTTTTCCAGAGTACATGTAGTGTTTATGTTATATAAGCTAAGACCTTTCTGAGGTGTTAGTGCCTGCATAAATTGCTAATGAACAGGCACGAGGACCACACCATCAGATCAAAACTTAATTTTAATTTTGGTTAGAGATTTTTATATTTTTTTTCCCCCAAGAGTGAAAGCCAAAAGAAGCAAACTGCAAATACTTGCCAGTTTTGATTAGTGAGAAATAATAAAAGAGCATCCTAAAAAAATCTCCCTTGACTGACTCTTGTTTAAATATTCTCTAATGTGGCGCAGGCATGTAGCGATAGAAAACATCTAAAGGAACAGCTAGATATACTGGCATTAAAAAAACGAATTGTTTGAGAATAAGGGAGTTGATTCTTACTTACAATAACAAAAACTGTCTGTCAAACACTAATGAATGTTACAACATAGAAGCCACTGCATGAGATAAAGCCTTCTGAGATTAAAAATGCATATTCATGTAAAGATCTGATCTTGTACATGAATTTCCACTTATTTCTGTATGACTGTAATTCCCAGCGTGACCAAAAACAAACTCTTAAGTATCAATAAAGCTCACCTGTTATGTTAATTCCACCATTTGACATCAATTGCCGAGATACAGATCTATAATTACTTACAGGCTGATGTAGATAAAGTGCATCACATCTGGAAAATCAATAGAGACACCTCAATTACAAAGTGAGCCCTCTACTGTTCCACTGATGTGTCACTCATTTGGGGGATTTTTCCCTGAGTTGTAGATAATCCATAACAGCATCAGATATGTTCAGCCAATGCACTCAAAACAATTTTCTCAATCAATTTCCTACAATGTGATTTTGCAACAGCCAAGCTATTGATTTCATTTCTTTTGTCGACCGATATATAGGAAAGCCATGCTCATCATCCCTGCTGGGACGTGTCACAGTGTTATATATATACAGTATCTCACAAAAGTGAGTACACCCCTCACTTTTGTTGCCAGCAGTTCAGACATTAATGGCTGT
>JAUCMS010000153.1:13996322-14018472 GCA_032357445.1 Enteromius radiatus | reverse complement strand
AACCGGACGAATCCCGTGAAATATATCATCTGATCGATGTCTTGAGGTGTGGCAACCGTAGTATAAGCGGAATAATTCGAGTCGTGGCCGCATCACCACCTCGGGTGTGCATTATTTTTCTAATAATCAACGGCCCGTCGTTAATTATTCCTTACTTATATTATAGGTTTTATGCTATATTTACAATGACCAAAATGATAAATGCAACACTTTCGTTATTTTAAGACTTTTTCTATGTACACAAAAGATCTATTTCTCTCAAATATAGTGAGCACTTCGGTCGACTGATATTGAATTTTACCGATACCGATAGCAAGGATGGACAACACTTATCAAATGAAGTTATCAAATGAAGGCATGAAATATCTTTAAATGATTGAAAATCAAATTTATTTAAGCAAACAAAAGGGATTTACCATTAAGATTAAAACATGGAAGAATGCGCGCTGTAGTAATGTTATGTGTGTAGTAAACAAAACCCTGCATCTCCGGCTCCGCCAGTCATTCATTCATACAGAGACCCTCCATACCGGCCCTCCAGGACTGAGTTTGGACAGCCCTGTGCTGTGTGATAAAACACATTTTAGAGTGGTCTTTTTTGTGGCCAGCTTAAGCCTAATAATTATGCTGTCTATATCAGCATCTTGATATGCCACACCTGTGAGGTGGATGAATTATCTCAGCAAAAGTTCTCATTAACACAGATTTAGACAGATTTATGAACAATATTTGAGAGAAAGAGGTCTTTTGTGTACATAGAAAGAAGTCTTAGATCTTTGAGTTCAGCTCATGAAAATGGGGGCATTTGAAAAAATGTTGAATTTATCATTTTGGTCCATGTACTGTATATTGAGTCCACAAATTACCACACTTCCCTCATTTGTAACCTTGACCAACAATTTTTCAACAATTTCAGATTTGTGCCTTTGGAAATCAGGTTGGCAAAAGTTCCACAATTATGCACACTTCAGATGAAATATGAAAAAGGTGAAAACATTTGGATTTTTTTTTTATTTCAAGCTGGAGAGGGGATGCAATACGAATAAAACTAAGATGATTTCAAAAACAATATTATTTGTGTTAAAATCACTAAACGTCTTGTATCCTAACTGTGCTGAAAAATACATTATTTTAATACAATATGTAAATGTGTTTATTTTGCATCCATAAAATAAAATGAACATCAGCAAGACAAAATGTGTGCCATTTTATTAAAAAATATTTAAATATTTATAAAAACTTTATCTCTACGACAGTCATTTTCAAATGAGATTTTGTGGAAATGTCTACGATGGATCAGTTAAAAAAAATGACAAAACTCTTCTATAATGTTTGCCTCTGTTTGAAAAATATTCAAGAAATTTACTTTCTAAAGCTTATACACATTTCCACTCAAGGTAACTTTATTTCTCACTGACAACTATCACTACCTTTCCCAGGAAAAGGCCTTTTCTTTTAGAATACTGTACCTAATAAGCACCTGGCTATCCCTTTAGCTCGCAAACCAGCCAACTCATTTGGAGGCATAAAAACCACATTTGAGATATGTCAGTCTGGATCATTAAATTCACAGGGGAAAAGCCAAATTTGGCAAACTTCAAACAATTCTGTCACAACACCCTTTAGTTTATGAGAACGAGGCCCATTATTGTCAGTGGTTAATGGAGGGAGCAGAAAGTGTCATGGCGTAGCTTACGGCAGTCTGTCTCATCCTCGCCATCCCCGCAGTCGTCCTGTCCATTGCAGCGAAGATTTAATGGTATACACTTCTGCTTTCGGGTGCACTTGAACTGGCCTGATAGACAGATGTATGTATCTGCAAATGAGGGGAGACATTACAGTGAGAAAAACTGTTAGATACACCATCAAGCTGGATCAATGAAACACGACCATCCATATTCCAGTTGAATTTAGTTCCTTCAAAGGAGAGGGGATGCAATAAGAATAAAACTGAGATGATTGCAGAAACAATATTATTTGTGGTAAAAGCACTAAATATGTCGAATCTTAAATCGTTGTTGGTCCAATACATCCCAAACTACCATCGTTAAATGACAAAACACCCTGTACTCTTTTCTAATACTTCTAAAGTGGATATCGATCATTTGATAGCTGCAAGAGTCTGTATAATTGAACATTCAGAGACAGCTGTGCTAAAGAAGATTTGTTGCTGATGAAAATTCAAGGCAGATTTTTTTTCGCTCGCCACATGCTTCACAGGAACTGAATTCTGCAAGGGAGTCCTGATAGCCTCGTATGGAGAGGAAAAGCAATGGATCTGTCGATAACAACATGGCATTTAAGAACAGCTTTCGTATGTACTGTATTCTTCTGCTCACCACAGTTGGCCTCATCGGAGTTGTCCCCGCAGTCATTCTCTCCATCGCAGATGAAGGGAGGTAAGGCACAAAGGCCAGTGCCACATTGAAAACGCCCAGGCTGGCATTTGAATTCCGCTGCAAAAATGATGATTAACAGTGAACTTCGGAGGATTCAAAGCAATTTGCACATAGGTGTGTGTTTTTAAACCAGAGCTATGTGAGGTTGCCTGAAATGGGCGAGTCAACCCACGTTCCATTATTTCTCTAAAAGCACTTCTACGATATTTAATGCCCCCTGCCCTTTAGCGAACAACAGAGGTTCCACCTATTAACAGCCGCTATTGGCAGCCTGTCATTTTCTGTTTGTACTGCTCAAGTGAATCACCAAACCACAAAGTGAATCTAAAAACAAGCTCACAGGGAAATAAAAATGAAAGAGCAAAAGTCCCTCCTTTAGCACGACTTAAAGGTCAGTCTACTGTGAAACTGTGAACAGGTTCATCTTCATATGGTTTGTAACAGAACTGGCGTGTGGTAATAACAGGGCCTATTTTTACTGCTGGGAATAGAACTTTTAAAAATAACTTAAAATATAAAATAAAATGCTTAAATATCTAGGTTATTGCACACAAAACCAGAAATTTTTGTCCAAATTTTTTCGCACTTTAATAAATAAATGGACGGAAAAAACGAATGCAACGATACAACATAATGTGGTTACAAAACTTCAAGTCTGTGCTTTAATTATATGAATATGTTGCACATTCTACAGACACATACAGTAGTTTCATTTTTTCCTTGAAAAAAAAAAATCTAATACTGTCAATTGTTAGAAAGAGGCTGAATTTATGTGGACAAAATGATTGGAGAAGTATATGACTAGTGAAATCTGTTATTTCTTTCAAAAGATAGACTTTAAAGTCAAAACATACACTTGAGAAAAATTAAAAGTAAATTAATTAATATATATGCATGGACGACTGGTTCACAATAAGATAAATGAAAAAGCATTCAAAGACAAAATTTCTATTTCATGCTGACTTTAAGACCAAGCAGAAGCATCTGCCAAACAGTTGTTTTGAGCGAACGCGCAAACGATAAACAGTAATCCAACATGGCTTGTGCTCATCTTCTAGTTTTGCCTTTCAGAAAATCAGAACATCACATAATGCAATTAATATTCATGACCCAAGATAGAGCGCTGAGCAGCTTACAGTGAGCCATCTACCGTGAACAACAAAAGAAAAGCAAAGTTGTCTGGCGAAAACAGCATTTTAATAATCAAAGTTGTCACAAGACCTTCCTATTAAACCTGTATGACAAAAACACAATATTGCTGACGTTTCTTGAAATACTCGCTTTACAGCCGGTTTCATACGAGTGTAACCGTAGCAACTAGGCATATAAAACAGAGTCATAGAGGCTGAGGAGATTTATAATGTGCCCCACACACTTTTTGAATTGTTCTTAAAACCCATGGTCATGACACTGCATGAATATTACAAACTGTTCCAAATAAAAACAACAGTGCAGTGTAGGCTGGGGAACATTGGAAGCTAAGCACTTACGACAATCCGCAGGCTCATCAGACCCATCACCGCAGTCATCTACCGTATCGCATTTCCACCAGAATGGGATGCATTCATCCGTTCCACAGCGGAACTGCAAAACAAGTCCACCGCATCAAAAAAGGTCAATCAGTTATGGGTAACACAAACTGGAACAATCATTGCAGTTCCGACTAATGACATGGAATCATCATTCTGGCATACAGACCTGGCTGGCTGTGCAATTGGACAGGCACGTCTTGTTATCGGCGGCCAAGTAGAAGTTAGTTGGGCAGGCGCATTTGTGACCTCCACCAGGAGAGAGTAAGCACAAGTGGCTACAGCCTCCATTGGCCACTTGACACTGGTGTTTGGGGACTGGAAATAGAGAACAGAAATGGTTTGTAATTCGGTAATATTAAAATAATAGTTATATAGCTCTAGCCATATTATATAAGACCTGAAAAGGACAATAAAACTACATTCATACCACTAAAAAAAAAACTACTTCATTTAGAAAATCCACTTTCAATTGAATATAAGTGACAGTAAAGACATATAATATGTTATAACTGACTTATATTTTTATTTCTTTTTTCATTTATGTTTATTAGAATGGAAAGCTGAAAGAAAATATATCATGCTTACCACAAAATATTAATACGTTTCATCAACACAGAATATAAGGAACGTTTGAAAACTAAATCACCATATTAGAATTGTTTCCAAAGGATATATTGAAATACATCTTTAGTATAATAAATATTAAAATCATTATTTATTTCTGTTCAGCAAAAGAAAACTCGGAGATCCCAAACTTTTATCAAATATAAATAAAATATAATAATTCATTTTCATTCATTTAAATACATTTAATTTTATTTTAAATTGTTGTATGAGTGAGTAAATAATGACAGCATTTAGATTTTTAGACAAACCAAGTGTGTCTCTACCTTCAGGCTGGCGCAGTGGGTGGTAGACAATGACAGACTTAATGGCTTGCCATGAATTCAGGAGCTCGACAGCATTAGCACCGGTGGTCTTATGAGCTCGACGGAGAGATTTGGACTTTCCATCAGTCCAATAAATGAAGTCCTCAAATAGCGTGAGCCCCATCACACCCTGGATGTGGTTGTGAGTAACTGAGGTAGAGAATATCAGATCATGTACCATCATTAAAGTTACATTACTGCATTTATAAATGATTTACTCAGTCATTATCCAACAACTTTCACTGTACTCTAGTCTAACTTTTGTGAATGTACTGTAAGTACAATGACGGATCTTTAATGTTATACTATTTTTTGCATATTCCACAAACATACACAAGATTGCATTATTATACTGTTAAAAGGCTTTATTGCAGTTTCTTTTATCCAATTGCTGCCTTGTTATGGTCCACTAATCCAATACATGAAAAAAAAAATAAAACAACCAAATTACGACTCATTTTGTACCCCGGTGCCTCTGAGAACCGTCCATGCTGGCAAAAAAGATGTGATTATCATCAGCCCAGTAGATTCTCTTGTTTGTGTAGTCAACGGTCAGAGCTGAGGGGCTGTTGATTTCTTTGTTCACAATAACGCTCTGGCCTTGGCCGTCCATGCCAACTCGACCGACGTGAGGGTTTTCACAGCAATCAATCCAGAACACATACCTGAAGAACAGAGAGTGACCCTCATTCATGAACTCTCAGCACAGTTGTTTCAAGCAGAGATTAGCTATTCTCATTGTTCTGGAGGTCTATGTATTCGTTCAAGTTATAGTCTCCCTGGATTGATGGTGCTGAAGTAGAAAGGATACTGTGCAAATTTGAAAAGAAAGCATTTGTACCCAGTTTGAGCATCCAGAGCCAAGTCCGTTGGGTTCTTCAGGCCAGAGCTCACTAAGACTGTGGGGTATAAACCGTTGGACTTGGACACTTCCAGCGTCTTTCTCTCCACGTCACACCAGTACAAGTTCTTCCCAATCCAGTCCACAGCAAGTGCACTTGGCACAGCTGTTCGGTGAACAATCTAATAAAGCAAATAAGTGCCATTCAGATCAGTCACTATAATCTTATCACATATTACTTCAATAAGCAAGAAGGGTAATGGGAAAACAGCCCATTAAAGTAATAGTTCAGCCCAAAATGTGAAAATTCTGTCATTATTTACTCAATTTCATCCAAACCAGCATGGTTTTCTTTTGTCAGCAGAACACAAAAGCCGAAATTGTGTAATTAAGGACTCACTTTTTTAATGTAACTTCATTAAAGTGGACATTGTGCTTTCAAGGTTCAAAACAAATCACCATAAAAGTAGTCCATATAATGCACCCCACTGTACTGTATTTGTATTCCTCTGACGTCAGCTTTGCTTGAAGAACAGGCTGAAATGTAGTCATCTAGAGTCATGAGCTAAACTTCAGAACCAAATCAATCATGAACAAATGATTCTGACCTGTGTGAACTAGATAGTGATTCGCTGAAAAGATGCAAACGAAAATAATTATTAATTCACAATGGATTAATTTAGCTGAATTTGTGAAATTATTAATTCATCTGGTTCTCAACTCTCAGTCTGCATTCAGTGCATAGAAATGAGCATTTAACATAAGAAAGCAAGTCATTTAGGTTCAGAATAAGAGTGAATAAATAATTATAGAATATCCATTTCTGAATAAACCATTCCTTTAAATGAGTTATTCTATTTGTTTGGTATAGTTCCTGAAGCTAATATTGCACTGCAAGCTGATAAAACGCTAACTTTGCTGTCCCAACATAGGCTGTCACTTCAAGACATGATAAGCTTTGAGATCTACTCTATCATCCTCATCTGACAGGGCATATGTAGCCATGCCAGTTGACAAGACCGCCCCTTCAGCAGTAATTTCAGCAAAGCTGAGCTCGAAAAATTCTCTGAAATGTCAATGATTGAGGAACATTTCCCCAATCAGGAAAGTGCCTCCAGATGAGAGCATGAGGGGAAACATTAATATTCCGAGTGGCAAAGAAAGAGCTTCTGGTATTCTAGTGATCTAGTCAAGCTCTGATTTGAAGGATTGCCTTGTGTGGAATTGAAGGCTAACTCATTGACAATGTCAACATTTGAATACATCATGAAATAACATGACAATTCATTGCAAGAATAGCTGCAATTTATGTGTATATGATATCCAAAATCATATTTTACACTTTACTGAAAGGTTTTAGTTAAAGCATGTGTCCTAAATGATTCCTACCAACACAGAATTCAGTATTCACATGACATACTGGTTCAGCATGCTAACTGATGAGGCCATATACCATATCAACTTTGGCCCATTATATATTAATAGACAAATTCCCTTATTGAATCACACCAAAGGCTTTGCCTGAGGCATGATGTCAAACGTGCTCCAGTGCAGGAGTTACTCATTACATTACAGTGATCAAACCCATAGTGCACTGTTCCCAGAATCCAAACATTCGTTGCTAGGGGCAGTCTTATAACTCGCTCCTCGTTTCCGTTTGTCAGTTGTGCAAAATAATGCATCTGAAGTCTGTAAAAAATGCTGATTATGTGGTAATAAATATTCAAGCTACACCTTCAGCATCGTAAAACATCTGTAACTCTATTCCCTATTCATCTAGCCAATAGTTTGTAATACATTATTTGCAATAAACAATTATTATTCATCACTGTAATGCAGTACATCAGACTTGGTGAGAGTCGTAGCGGCCACATACATACAGTACATACATAAATATACCAAGTTATACATACTGTGCATACATACTTATGTACAGAAGTGACTTATGCACATATCTGAGAATTAAAAGGCAATAAACAGTTAAAATACAATCAAAATGTATTGATAAAAAATGTGATTGTATGCCGTAGGTGAAAAGTCTGATGGTTGTACTCATAGTGGGAGTAATTAAAATAAAATGAAAAATGAGTAATTCAGGTTTTGTTGTAAGCAAGAGAAAAATTCTCATCAATAAGGAAGCAATTAGTTGTCTAAGAAAAGTATGAAATATCCTGATCTGAGTTCATCATTTTCAAGCAAAACTGTAGTGTGACCTTAATTTTAATCAGCAGCATCACTGTAACATGATGGCATTATTTACTGCTAAAAAATGTGCTCACATCTTAGTAATGTAACTAGGAGGCTGCTAGAAAATCAACACATTTACAACGGAAGAACAGTTGGAAAAAAAGTGTTAATAGTAAGTGATGTGAGATGTTATATGACTAATTAAGTCAAATGTGTGTATGGTGTGAGGAAATGTGGTACCCTTTCCCCGTCATACCTTATTTACACTGAAAGTGTGCATTTAAGTACCGTCAAGGTACATATTAGCACCTAAAGTGTATATATTGGTGCTGAAATGGCAACTTTGTATCTTTTATTCTGAGACTGTACCTGATGTCCCAAATTTGCTTTCCAGCGGAATCATGAAAAATGATTCCCATATAAACTACTTTACCCAAACACAGTTTAGAACAGACACTCTATTAAATAGTATTTAGTAATAGTCTGTCTCTGCGGCATACTAGGAGAAGAAAGTGCAGTGTCTCCATGTCAGTAAATAATGAATTAATAAAATCGTCAATTAAGTTGTTCTTCCGCAATGGAGCTGCATCATTATATCCCCAGCTAATGATGGGTAAAGGTCTCCTACCCAATCTAAACATATTGTACCAGCTTGCATTGTCTCTATTTCCAAAATCCTGAAGATTACACCCACGAATGCTAATGAATTTCAAATGGCTTTAGCTTGTGCTGAGCAGGGGTGATAAATCAGGAGGGGGCAACACTGTGTAATGAAGCCAAATGAGGCTCTTGGCCCCTGCAATGAAGCTAATGAGATGGGGAAAAGTGTTGCTCAGCAGGTACACGGCAGAGATGTGCATCTAAGCGCTAACCATGTGACCTTAACGAGTCCCTGAAATAATGCTAAAATGAGCGTTTATATTTATGGCGGTATGACTACAGATGTCTAACATTCAGATGTTACCTTTAGACCTCTTCATCGCATCCCTGTTGCGAACATGGCGTATAGCAGTTAGTTAAGACCTATTACCATTGTTGTTGGTCCTTTGTGACCCATAATAATTATTAAGAGAAATGAGGAACCATGCACACCTTGAGGTCACTGCCGTTAAGGCGAATTCTGTTTATCCTCCGGCCGCTGGGTCTGCTAGAGTCAATCCAGTAAATGAACTCCTTCTTGTAGTCAAAATCCAAGCTGATAATGTTGTTAAGGCCCTACGGAAGTGAGAAGGAAACACAGCATAGAGGTAATAGAAGTGAATTAAGTAACTGCACAACAATGTGACTTTTATCGCAGTCGGTGTGATTTATTAGCTGGGTAAAGGCTGCAGTCAGCATGCATAGATCAAGTATGCAGAACAGAAAAAAGAATGAGATGTTATGCCTTGTACTGCTATTCAATTAGCTGGAGGGCTTAATTAGCCACTTCCGCGTATGCTTATCTTGACAGGATCTGGCAAGGATGTACTCCAGACATGAAACATACAGAGCATACATTTCCTTTGATGTCTCTTCATCGTATTGATTTTGGACGGTGATGTGGCGTGCTATTGGATGCACGTAGATGCTGGCCTCAGAATCCAGGGAAGCAGTTCAGAGAGCTTCAGAAGGGAACGCTGAGGGTACATTCGTTACTGTCATGTTCATGTCAGGCCGCTGTCACTCAGTCTACTGCTCACTAGCCCCCCTGCCTTTGCCCACTTCGCCATGGCTGCTAAGATCGGGTGACGGCCATGATGACAGATGAGAAAAAAGAAAAGGTCTGATACCACCATCAGATCATCAGCAATGTGAGACCTCAAAAGACCTTTGCCCTTATCTTGTGGCAAAAACCTGCAGCCTTATCTTAAGGCCACAAACAAGTTCTGTTTCATGTGACATCAGTTTGAACGTACAAAAGAGAGATGTATTAGAGGCATTCATAGTGAGGTAGTCAGGTATAGAAGAAATATATAACTATAACAATATATTTATAACTATTATATCTTGCCCAAATGGCCTGTTTCTTCTTGTAAAATCGCCTTAATTAAATGTATTGAAAATGCTTCACTTAGTAATAGGATATATGTGGTTTTAATGTTGGTTTTTATCAGTAATATTTTGGAGAAAACAAATATACAGTATATAATTTTTTTTTCAGTCTTCTATTCTAATGAATAGACAGAATTACATTGTAAAAACTAATTATATTTTCTATTATTATTTATTTTATCGATGTAAATCTTTTTACTGGAACTTTTGATTAATTTAACACAGTTTAAAAGACAAAAATGCTATAATAGAGGAAATTATAACTATATTGTTAGTAATCTAGCCAATAAAAAGTAATACGAGATGCACATTTGCAAAAGGCTATACATTTATATTGCAATATTGTTGCAATTTTTATATTGTTGCTAGCCAGGATGTTTTCTGTGATGTACAGTAATGCACTTTTCCCCTAGATGTTAGATGATAAATAATGAGCAGGATAATGTACAGTCAGCCAGTCATTACTGGAAAATAAACCCATTCAGAGTAATAAAAGTGGGTTTCTAATGACCAGGTGACTGCACATTTTCTATTATTGGCTGTACTTCAAACTGAAGGGACAGGCAATTCTTTAATTATGGATACTGTATGACAGTTCAATAAATAGCTAACTAGCATTCCTAAGAGCAAACGAGATCATGCAGCATCGGGTCAACTAAGACCTCCGTTGTCGATAAGAGGCCACAGGGGCCACTCATATTAAAGTACAATTGCTTTCCTTTCTTCACTCATATTAAACAAAATGGAATAAATGAAATTGAATGATTGCTGATGAGACTACTCCATAAAGGGGAGAGTTTTCTGAGAGCCCTATAGACATTCCCCTGGATGACAGCCTCAATTGGTATGAATAATGTAATGAGCACCGAATTGAGGAAACTCACATTTCACTAAGAATCATCATTTTGATGGTAATGACTATAGGCCTCTAATGACACCAGCTGTGGATAATAGCACAGGGAAACTCAACTTGTTACACTAGGCCAGTCAGAAATGGCAGTCACATATAGAGTCAAAATGACATCAGATAGAGCCATTTATAACGTGTGTCAAACTTCTTGTGTCAGACAAGCTCTTGAGTATGAGTATAAAGAGAGAGAGAAAGAAACTTTTCATCTTTGCAAAACAATGTACCACCCGTGATGTAGAACCTAAAAATAAATTGTAATAGCCAAAGACTGATAATCAGTGCAATGCTGACATTATATACAGGAAATACTATTTTTAGTAACAGCAAATTAGACTGATATAACTGCGGAAATTAACACTTATTTTACATAATATTTAATCTGGGCTTATCCAGTAGAATTTGCATTATTAGCTGATTAGCTGAATCAGGTGTGCTTGATTAGGGTTGGAGCTAAACTGTGCAGAGCTGTGGCCCCCCAGGAATTGAGTTTGAGACCAGTGGTGTACAATTATGTCTGTTTTTTTTTTTTTAATTGTTTGTAACGAGTATTTCCCAGCTGGTTTAACTGGATTTATGCTGGTCCTTTGCCAGTTTATGCTGGTCTTTTTGCTGGTTTATAAAGGATATAATATAATATAATATTTAATGTTAACACGTCAAAAGGTTAATTTTTTTCATGTTAATTGTTATAATGGCTTCGATGACACTAATTGGCTTAACTGAACGTAATGTAAAATGTATACAGCAGTCCTTGCTTTCAAGACCAGCACCAGAAAGAGTGTTTTTAATTCTTTCATGTGAAGCTCCACCAACCCAGGAAACTAGTTAATGACTTCAATTAGTGTTTTCAAAGGGCATAGGAGACAATAGACACAGTGTTGTTATCACAGTCATGTCACCACAGCTTAATTGGTCCTCTATTAGGCTTTTACAAACACAGCAGTTCTATCTTATGATCTGGTCTCTGAAGTCCAGTAACAATTTCATGAAGCAGTACAAAAGTCTGGGCTGTGCAGATTACATGGGCAGCTTTTCAATAAAGTGTGATATGAAAATAAACAACGAGAGAACATAATTAGAAAAGAGATGACATAGAGCTTTACCTGTTTCAGAAGAGTGTAATTGGATCCATCAACGCTTAATTTTCTAATTTCATGAAGATCAGCAAGTATAAGAAAGGGTTCTTCGGCTGTGAGAAATATAAAGGTGACTTAATGTGATGAAGATAGACAAATGTCAAGTTAACAAAGTCAAAATTAAACATATTTTGGAGGGAATTCACTAAATGATATTTACCTGAAAGAGACTTGCAGCTGTTGGGGTCTTTTCTTGAAGATTCATAGCCGTCTACACAAAAACACTTGAAGGAACCGTAAGTGTTGGTGCAGTTCTGGCTGCAGGGTAGTGTGGTGGAGCATTCATCAATATCAACACATGTTCTCCCGTCGTTCTTCAGGTGAAATCCTGGCCAGCACTTACACTAGACACATTGGTGAAAAAAAACAATAGAGATGTTTTGATTTGAAATCAGGATATTGCTAATAATAAAAAGAAAATCTCTGCTGAGACCACACTACAAAATTCCACTTCATTTCAGTGCCTTACTTAACTATAATACTCAAAAAAAAAAGAAAAAAAGAAAATGCTGCCATCATTTGAGTCCATTTGCATGTCATTACAAATCTGTATCAGTTAAAACACACAAAGAGATGCAAAAACACTCAGTGCTCTTTTCCACACAAATCAATGTGAATGGGGTTCACTTATTTCTGAGCTATCTGCTATTGTAAATAAATAAATAAATCTGATAAATTGTAGCTCATTCAATTCTAAATGAAATGACTGAGATCAGACTCTTTACCTACAGGATCTGACTCAACTACAGTACCTACAGTATCGCCGATGTCTTTATCGACTTTTAGGGTGACTGGTTCGAAATCCGCCAGGGAATGACACAGCCTCCAAGCACCTCTGATGATTACAGGTCATGTGAACATGGCACACCTGACACCTAGTTTGGCAATCAGTAACACTGCAGAGGTGTCTGCAGCTCTAGAGAATCAGCTCAAAAATCTCTCTCCTTAAGGCACGCCTCTAGACAGCTCCCGAAGGCACAAGCCTTTGTTTAAAGTTGATCTGAGCATGCTGATTAAGTAACAATGAACCAAAACTGGGACAAATTGATGAATTGACATTCCTATAGCTTTTTACTTTGTTCTTTATATGTTTGCCAAAATAATTTAGTGACAAGATGTTGCAGAAGCAAAAACACAGTAGGTTCTGCAAAGCAATTCTTCAGTCACATTTGGGCAAAAACTGTCACATGAAAAAACAAACAAAAAAATATCATTTAAATATCTTCCCAAGGACGATTTTCAGTTTTAAAGTGCCCCTATTATGGTTTATGAAAGATAAATATTTTCATTTTGGGAGTCCCAAACAAAGGGTTGACATGCATGCAAGATCTAAAACACTTTAATTTTCTTATAATATACATTTATTTTTACATTATTTGTTGATTAGTTCAATGATTCATTTTTCCAAACCCTGCTGTGATTGGTCGATTTCATTTAAAGCAGTGTTTGTAAGCTTTTAATGGTCCAAAAGTGGCAACTAGTGGCAAAAAAGCAGCATTTTCATTCAGATCAAAGAGAAAAGAAAGTTTGGATAATAATTAATTACACTATATTAATAACTTAAAATGTCAACCTAAAATACAATGTATAAATATACAGTATATTCGCCAAACCTTGTATCCCACTGGTAAGTCCAGGCAATCCTGCGTACAGCCGCTGACACGACGGTTGAGACATTCATTGACATTGCAGTTTTTCTCATCTGAGCGATCTCCACAGTCATCTTTCAGGTCACATAAACTCTTCTCAGATATACAGCGGCCATTTGAGCACATAAAAAAGGAACTGTTGCATAAGCTCTCTAGAAATAAAGGAGGAAAGTGAAAACAAAGGAAACAAATGAAGGAAAAATACAAAGCAATACAAACAATACAGGCTTGTAATGTTGAAAACCAAGCTGAAAATTCACAAAAATGCTTTTGGACAAAGCATGAATGGTTGAATGGCTTAAACTCTGCAGAGCTAGAGGGCATAAAAGTTGCAATCCAACAAAAGCCAAATGTTATTTCAAGCTTCCTGCAACTGCAAGTAAGTGCAAGGCTTTTTTTAAATAAATGCTTGGTACGCTTAGCTGAAAACATGCCATCCCCGCAGGTCAAAGTTATCCACTTCAGCCCCCTGCTTTTATCCATGATGTTTCCTTGGCCACTTGTATTCCCTCAGATGTTCAGTAAGCCCCACATCCATCAGTCAAACATATTTCAGGCACAGCTCTGTTGGGCCATTACCGGCAGCCAGGCATTTGAGGTTGAGGGGCAGCTCATCAGAGTGGTCAGGGCAGTCTGGGTAACCATCACACTCCCACTGGGCGCTGAGAAGACATCGGCCATCAGCACAGCGGAACTCATCCAGCCCACATGAACGGTACACTGCATAAAGAGTGAAGACTGTCAGCATAGTGACACACTTTTCTACCAAACACAGATCTTAAAGTGATAGCTCCCACAAAAACGAGCCTGACACACATATACAGCATATATTTTGAAAACTGTTACATGTATATATTTATATAAATATAATAAATATACACAGTACATACATATATACGTTATATATTATTTGAGTGCATGATCATTTTACAGAACTAGAAAGAATTTTCCAAAGAAAGAAAGAAAGAATAAATAAATAAATATTAAATTACATAAGGTGTTATTAAATTATGACAGACCATACATTTTTGGATGAACTATGTGAACTCTGAAGATGAATACGAAACAACAAAGTTATATGATGGTACTTTTCAATAAAATAAGCTGTCTTGGGTTAGACTTTCTAAGAACTAATGAGAAGATCTCTTTGAATCTCTTTTGTTATGAATAATTTCCCACATTTTTTTATTTCATATTTTAAGTTCAGTTCAACAAGTTCCAGTGCAATAAATTGTGAGGGTGTATAAACAGGGGTGATATCCTGTGGAGAGGCTGTCCTTTCATGTAGTGAAGACCAGGGCCCAAGTTCTCCATCAAAAAGCTCACAGATGTTTCACTTTTTGAGTAAAAAATAGCTCTAAAACATTTGGAGAAAACCCCAATAATTGCACTGACTATTCTTGCAATTGTTCTTCTTAATTAAGAATGTATAGTACAAATAATACCAGCACAGAGCAGCCTAAGGCTCACTGTAGAGCTTTAATTAACTGAGAAATGCCTTTCTTTTTCCATTAAAACGCTGCACATTTTTACTATTTTAATGTTGATTTTTGTGACATTCAGTTTTATAAATAAAATTAGCTTTAGCAAATTCCCTAAGGAGAATCTAAAAACGAAATGTCTCAACGTCTCTGCTTATCGGTTTGTTGCCCAAGTCTGAAAATATACTTTTGGACTACAGAAAAAGTAAAGAGACATTAATCTTTCAGACATATTTCAAGAAAAAAGCTTACCGCATTCAACCGATTCATCTGAACCATCTCCGCAGTCGTCGTCATGGTCACAAACAAAGCGTTTTGGAATGCAGCCTTTGTTGAGGCATCTGAAGGAATTCTCATCACATGTGTTATTTGGAGCTGTGAGGTAAACATCAGGACCTTGAGCTTAATTAATTCTCACTAAGACTTTTTTCACCTTGGGGTACAAGTCATATCTGCCAAATCCAACTTTACCACAGCCTGCATGTTCCAAACGCATCACTAATGAAGTGCCTATGGTTAAGAATATCTTATTCTTTGGATGTCATTGAGTTTTTAAATGCTGACCTGAGCACGTATCAAATCAAAAAGGCAATTAAAATGAATGGTCGAAACGGCTGCTAGAACAACACCTGAAGGGAGCTTACATCGATAACACATCGACATGCAGAAGACATTTTAAACAGATCAATGGGTATATTTACCACAGCCGGCTGTGGCGAGCTCATCGCTGCCATCGGGACAGTCTCTCTCCCCGTCGCACAACCAGCGCTTGGGGACACATGCGTACGAGCCTGGACAACTGAATAACCCTGGAGCGCAGGTCACCGAGCCTGGAAAATATTTTGTTAGTAATGCACCACTAAATGTTGCTCAGGACTATTAATTATAAACCCCAGCCCACTTGAATATCTAAAGGAACCACACAGTAATTTGTGCAAGCCTTTTAACAAATGCACAGCATATATTTGGATGTTCAGTGTTGCTTATCAAGTTCTGAAAAGCATTTATCGTGTTTAATTGCATTTGCCGTTATTAGGAACATAGCAATATCATTCATTTCACACTGACATTTCATTACCGTCCAATCAAACGTTCGTTTACTACAAATATTTACTAATATACTAAACCATGATTGCATTTTCATAATTGCCCAATTTCGCATTGTACTGTATTTAGCCTGTGTATAACTTCATATCATTCAGACATTTTGAATTTTACCATTCATAACATTCAAAAAACAATATTTAGTCGCACTCAATGAAAGAAGAGGTTACATGCGTACCACAGAGATCCATGCTCTCATCCACCCCGTCTCCACAGTCGTCTTCACCATCACAGAGCCACTGCTTCGCTATGCACTTGTTTTTCGAACAAGCAAACTGGTTCCACAGACAGGAGGAGTCTATCAACAGAGTTTGAGAGCCATAAATAACAGTGCTTAAAAAAATGACATCCACAATTTAGGACTCATCTCTAGCTGAATTTTATTTCTAAATTCAGGAGACTTGTCTGTGGACCTTTGAAGGCTCTCTTAAAAGAGTGGCAACAAAACACTCCACAACCCCTCGCTCTTTTTTTTTTAGAGTGTTTTTTACTTGAAGATGTAATAAAGCAGAATAATTGTGTTTTATGCTGTTTTTGTTTTGTAATCACACTTTTATCCTGCCATTCTTCTCAAATATACAGAACTAGCAGACACATCAATCTCTGTTCTTTGTGTTGAGCAACAGCTTTAACCTATAAAAATGAGTTTTTCTGGCTTTCATTTAGCTCTGAGTATGTCTTCATGCTAGAGCACTTCTAAAAGCTTTTCCACTTATACAGTATTTGGATTCAAAATGTAAAGTGTGTGTATGTTATATGTTATAAGATTTGAAAAAAAAATATCACAGTTTCCACAATAGACAGTATGAAGAAGCACATCTACTTTCACCTGTATTCAGTGATTAAATGTTTCCGGAAAACCAGACCATGGACTAATGAAGTAGGCTGCTGAAATTTCAACATTGCCATAACAGGAAAACATTTTTTTTAAATATATTAAACTAGTGAACACTCACTTTAAACTGCATAAATATTTTACAATATTACTGCTTATGCTACTTTTTTGATCATATAAATGCATCCTTGGTGAGCATAACACACTACTAAAACAAAAAAATTCACAGAATTACAGAAACTTACCAAGAAGTTATTTACCTAGAAACTTACAGTACTTTTATTTAACTTTTGAATGGTAACGCAAAACAAAGATAGTCATTTTCTGTTTTTATAAAATTCTTTAACAATCAAGAATACTTCACAGATCTGATGGAATATAATTAT
Source organism: Enteromius radiatus (assembly GCA_032357445.1). Classification (NCBI taxonomy): domain Eukaryota; kingdom Metazoa; phylum Chordata; class Actinopteri; order Cypriniformes; family Cyprinidae; genus Enteromius; species Enteromius radiatus. Next base: position 14,001,052 of record JAUCMS010000153.1, on the reverse strand, counting down.
ACATCAACATAATTATATACTAAAACATGCCCATGCATGTGCAATTTGTGATAGCAGGAAAGCAGATGACAGCAGTTTATATCTAAGCCAAGTCTTTTTCCCCTTTCAGTTCTATTCTAGACAGACTCTGTCTGCCAAAGGAGTTAGAGTGGTCCACTCCTGGGGTAAAGCGTGGAGAATGAAATTAAGGGTCGCAGCAGGAAAGATTGGTCTCAAATTCCCATGATTCTCCTCGACTGTCTGATGCTCTCTTGCTATATCTGCAGATATCCTATCTCCATTTACATTGCTGACAGTGAGCACCCTTCCAGTTTCAAAAAAGGAGTATGTCCACATTAAACTAAAAAGTAATTAATTCACTAATCCACAATGCATTTATTCAAAAATATATAAATAAATGCATGCATACGTACATAATCAATAAATAACTATAATTCATGTATAAATGTATAATAATAATAATCTGTCTATCTATCTGTATCATTTTGTGAAGTAAAATTGCTTTCAGGGATCCAGTTATCTACATGCACGCAAGTCTCCAAGGGCACAGGTACACATGGAAATTGGTTTTTATCACCTGAAAATGCTTCTCTTGACCTCAGTATTAGCAGCTGAATTGGTTTCTGCATTCAAAGCTCATCTCAAGAGGTGGGCCGTAATCTCTCGCTCCACATGAGAAATCAAGCCAAGTGAAAGCAATGGGAGGCTAATTCCAGTCATGCTTACCACACTGGAACTCATCTGCACCATCTTCACAATCCTTCTGCCCATCACAAAGCCACACGCTGGAGATGCAGTTCCCGCTGGGGCAGGCGAAGTGGCCTTCTGCACATTTCTGTCCATGGGAGACTGCGGCAGTCAGAGAAAATACGTGTTTGATTACAGAGAGAGTAAATAAGTCCAAGATTTGCTTAGCGTAGTGAAAATTTGGTCCAGCAGTTGTTTGGGTCATTATTCCCTCCCTAAAAATCGCTCCCAGGCAGATGAAATCTCTATGTGATGCAATTCTCCATGGAACTACAAGGGTGTAAAAGTTCACTTGCCTCATTAAAAGAACATCTCCATTCAAACAGGCCTTCTCCGATAAATTCCACATTTGCTTTCTATTTGAAACCACTGACACGCTAATGAGTAATAAGCTGAAACCTGTCAAGACTAATTTTTATGCTACCTTTTCATCAGCAGTTTTGAAGGAACCGCAGTTTGCAGGAGCGTTTAAATGTCTGCTCTTCGCAAGTCTGACAATCACCAATAATTATTCATCAGCCTTCCGCACCTTTTGAGGCTCTTCAAGCATGGAGAAAAAGACAGGGGCTTGTCTCTGCTTCATTACCTCTTTCATAAATAGTGTTTCGACAAAATTAATTCGATTTTAATGGAACCTGGCTTCCTCAAGCTGCAAAGCTAACAAACGGAGAGTTATAACGAGCGTTACCCTGACAGTTCCTCTCGTCTGCGTAATCTCCGCAGTCATTGGCTCCGTCGCACAGCCACGAATGGTGGACACAGAGCGAGGTGCTGTTACAACTGACAAAGACCTTTTCTGCCACTCCCATCCTGTAGAAATCTGCGCAATCTGTGTGATCTAAAAAAAAAAAAAGGGGGGGGGGGGGGGCTTTGTTATCTAGGTCACACAGACAACGCTAATGATTCCAAACTGTATGATCACTCACGCAGACACACAAAATCCATAACTGAAATGAAAACAAAACAAAATATTTTCACACTTCTGTCCATACAAATCTCAAAAGATGATTCTATTAATATTGTACAAGCTGCTTTTGCATTGTAATTAAAAGCGAATAGAGTCTCCAAAATTACAAAAAAAGCACCATTAAAGTAAAATAAAATAAGAAAATTATTAAGAAATTATTAAGTAGCACACATACCAAATCCATAAGTATGATTTCTGAAGGACCATGTGGTACTACATAGCTGAAAATTTGGTTTTGCATAAATACATAATTTTCATTATAATATTCCTGTTTTTTTGTTTTGTTTTGGGGACCAAATAAATGTAGACTTGGTAATACAGATCCCAAACTTGTAAATGGCAAAATATAATTCAAATTAAATTGTTTGAAATTTGGGTAGAACTTCATTTTACACTCCTGTTCCTCATGAGCATACTATGTACTTATTGTAGTAATTACAATAACTAGGTACAGTAATAACTAGGTATAAACCTAGTACTTTCTTGGGTAAGTACATTATTAGTACATGTAAGTACACATACCGTAACTGAAATTAGTTTGGTCGAAAATATGTTCTTCTCAAAAAGCCCAAAATGGAAGTCATGCAGTGTACAAAAATATCAATACCAAATGCCACTGGCTCTAATATCACTGATGTCAATGCTGCCATTTGATTTGAAAGTTAAAGCAGAGAAGTTTTGACTTAATGTTAGGCTAAAAATTCACTGCACGTGATTAAAATAATGACTACAATATTATATGACATCAAAAGACTTAGATAGTATAATAGTGAATATAGTGTATCTGTCCCTCATACTTGTTTTCAAAATACTTTTATGGTGCTTTTTGTTACTTTGTCCCTGGAAAAGAGGACAGAATATGCTTTAAGCATGTGCCTTTTTGTCCCACTGAGGAAAGACAGTTATAAAGATTTGGAAGTATATTTTTTCATCTCTGGGTGAACTATCCCTTTAATGACAGTTTATTGATTTATCCTCAGTTCTATCTAGGAATGCATTACACTTGCAATCTATAATAGTCTGATATGTCAAGGCAGTGATTATTACAGTAGGATAACAGTAGAATGTGTGCTGCTTTGCAACATGGGCAGCGCTGCCTTACTGCAGTTCTTTTCATCCGAGGCATCGGCACAGTCGATGACCTGGTTGCACCAGGAGGATATTGGTATGCAAGTTCCATCTTGACAGGATGACTCAGATGCAGCACACGTGACATCTGGAACAGAGACACTTCATTTACCCTGAGAGCAGAGAGACTAAAGCACCTGGACGTGCGCTTAAATGAAATATTGTGCGCCGATATTTGTACTGTATAATATGCACTGCAATTTACTGATGATAACAGGGTCTTCCAGACAGCTCCAAAGAAAATGACTTGTGAAATGCTTTCACAGCTTGAAAATTGGGTGTCATTTTTGAGGTCTAACATGGTCTGAAATAAACCTACTAGCGGCGCAATATTTTTATTTTTTTTTTGCTGCCTATTTTCTTTTATAGACTGCAAAAAAATAAACAACTTTCTTGAGTGAAATTCATATGCAAAATGTCAAAATAATAATATTTGCAGGCAAGATACCCACTGTTACAAAATGCCTCATCTGAGTTGTCCCCACAGTCATCCATTCCATCACAAAAGTGGTTGTTAGCCACACATCGCCTGTTGTAGCAAGGACGGTGACCCTTTCGGCAGCTTCTGTTGTCTAGCGATACGGAAAGCAACAGTACAGCAAATCTTTCACATCAGGGTAAAAAAAGCTTCATATCCTCTCTCTTATTTACTCTTTCTGTTGCTCTGGGCTTATTCCCATTTGCTCCTCTGGTTGAAAGCAGTAAGGAGAAGCGGCTCATTTTATTAGGTTGAAGCCTCAGGGAATGGAACTGCCACCTTAAACCAATTCTGTGTGCTTAGTGCTTTCATGATGCAGGAGCAGGAAGAACATACGGCAAAGCATTGTGATCGGCTACTTACCACAATATTGCATTTTCTCATCTGACTTGTCTTTGCAGTGGGCAATTCCATCACACGTTAGCTGGTAGTCTATACATTCCCCATTTCCACACTCAAACTCGGTGTGGATGTTGCAAGAGGATGTTTTTGCTATAAAAGAGAACAGAAAATGTTGTTCAAAAAATATAGCCTTTATCTAAACTAAATTTATTATGTGGCTAAATATTAAAGCTTAAAGCTTCAGGCTGTAACATTTTTTCGTTACAAATGATTGAAAATCAGTATCTGAGCAAGTACATAACCAGCCAGTGTTTAAAACTATCACCTTACTTTACCCAGATTCACCACGGTTAGCTTATAATTTTAAACTAAAAAACTTGTTTTGAGTCGTACAGGTAGGTTTTTGCAGGAAATTTGAGCATGGCACTCTGCCATGATGTCACAAGAAGTTGGGACAAGACTTTTTCCCATCTAGTAGTGTATGGCATGTGAGGATCCTAAAGGAGGCAGATCCTTTCTCACAGCAGCTAAAATAATTAATTGTATAACTTTGATGGCAGATTATAATCCAGAAAGGGTTATGTGTTTATAAAACATGTGAAACAAAATTTAAGTATATTCCATTTAAATGTGCTTCTGTTTACAGATTTTAAAGAAAACCAGTTCAAAGGGAGCATAGATTACTTTTTGGTTTATGGAATTTCTTACAGGAGACATATTATGCCCCTTTTTACAAAATGTAATATAAGTCCCTGGTGTCCCCAGAATGTGTATTTTACATGAAGTGAAGTTTCAGCTCAAAATACCCTACAGATCACTTATTATATTGTTATGAAAATGGCTATTTTGAGTGGAAGCAGAAACACTATGACTTCCGTGCCTGTTTCTTTAAATGCAAATGAGCTTTAGCTCGCACTCATTTATTTAAAGGCTTGCAGGCTTACTAAAACAAAGTTATAGAGTCACCCTTTTTTCATGTTTCCCTGGTTGGTAGCAGTGTTGGGAATAACGGCGTTATAAATAAACGGCGTTACTAACTGCGTTATTTTTTTCAGTAACGAGTAATCA
>JAUCMS010000153.1:13961119-13990270 GCA_032357445.1 Enteromius radiatus | reverse complement strand
TCATGGACATCTTGGATGACATGGGGGTGAGTAGATTATCAGCAAAAGTTTTTTGAAAAGTGAACTTATCCTTTAAGTGTTTGTACATGTATGATGATATGTGCAAATATGAAATGTAAATATGTGAGTGTTAAATAAATAATGTATAACAATGTTGTGTGCACCATGTGTATTGTTAGTGTATTGCTGATTAATTTCTGAAGCATCACGAAAGAAATAAAGAGTGATACTCACATGTCTGTGGGAGCCGTCATATTCACAGCGTTCAATTTTGCCCAGACTGCCATCAGAGAAATACAGCTTTTCTGCTTTATGGTCAATTGTGAGTCCGTTAGGAGTGAATACATCTGTGCTAATGATGACTTTCATGTTATTCCCTGCAAGAGTTGAGCGCATGATACTGGGGCGCTGCTCATTCCAATTGGTCCAAAACATCAGGCTACAAAACACACAGGACAAAAAAATGAGAGGAGTAGAAGCGATTTTGCAGACAGCAATAGTCAGACAAAATGATTCAATACTGTCGCCTGCTGGTATTTTTAAAGCAACTCTAAGCCACAAAGAAATATCACTGACTTCACAAATAATAGTCGGCAGAAAGGCCTCGGGGCCTATTTGACGTTCCTCTTACAAATTCCTTTCACAGTCTAATTCCACGGACTAATTGAAAATTAGTGATACATGCTGACATTCTATGCCAATTAATCATTTCAGGTTAGATTCTAATTAACAGCAGTCTGTAGTCCATTTGAAAAAGTGCCAGATTACCAAGTAAGCATATTCTCTCCAAGGTTGAGGGTTTAATATAGTCGGTGAACTCAGGGTCGGCACATCTTTCTGAATATCAATGCTGTTCATCAGTCTCAAACTGCACTTTTGTATTTAAGTGCATATACCATCCACGATGCCTGGAGAGTTGCTGCTCTGCTGGGTCAGGAATAAAAATATTCCATCCACAACAAATTTTACACAGTGCCCTGCTCATCTGAAGAGGTCAAACTAATTAAAATGTTTTCCTTCTTGACTGATTGGCATTCCACATATGTCAGTTTTCCTGTGTGTGACGAATCGATTTGCTTTCGATTTTAAAAGTCAATATGGTTCCTCCTGACATTAAAATCAATTTTCTTTCACATTACGGTTTCTCTATAAGTGAATGTGTCCATTTTGTTTACTCTGTAGTGAATGAAATCTTTCCCTCTGTTGGAGTGGAAAAATGGCACCTTTTATACACGTTACACCAAACGCAATTGGTTCTTGCATGTCACATGACCGATGACTGGGCTTTTTGAATGTTCTGAAGTGCAAATAAGCTTTTTAGTGCACATGGAAACAAATTCAAACCTTCATGAAATCACATGTTCAGCTGTGTATACTCTCCTTGAGCATTGAAAAAAAGACTTTCAATGGTATTTTTGTCATTTGACAGTCTTTATAGACTAACAATACCAGATACCAGAAAAAGATCTTACTTTTGGCATTCATCCAGGGCCAAGACATGGGGATGGTCATCCTCAGACATGGTGACAACGGCTTGCCTGGTGAAAGCTCCTTGTCGGCTCTGGTCTACTGTGTATCTGCTGATGCTTGAGGTGGTGGAGCTAGTCCAGTATATCGTGTCCCAGGCACGGTGATAAGCCAAGCCCTCAACCGAACCCACATCTACAGAAAACAACAAAATGGCTTGACGGTGCTTCATTTCCACTTGGCTAGAACATTACTGAATCCAGTCACATGGAAAGGTGTTTTAATAGCATGTATTCTTTGATATTACAATTTGGAAACGAACAGACTATTGTATTTACAACTTATTTTATTTATTTCTAACAATATTTAAACACTTTTTGAAGAATTCCACATTTTCTAAAAAAAAAAAAAAAACTGGCTCAGAAAATGACAAAAGAATATTAAAACTGTGGTATTACCATAATAAAATGTTACAGAGAAAAAAAATGTTGCTCTTATGAACTTTGTATTATTTAAAAAATCCTGAAAAACCATGCATGACAGTTTCAACAAAAATAGTACGTGCCACAACTATTTTGAATTGTGATAATAGGAGGAAATATTTAATGAAAGCTGCATATTACAACAATTTCTAAAGGATCATGTATGTATGATGCAGAAGACCGGAGTAATAGCTGCTGAAAATTCAGCTTTGACCTCCCAGGAATAAAACATGTATTCAAAAGATGATTAAATAAAATAGTTGCTTTAAAACATAATTGTCACAATATTTAGATGGAGTTCCCTCAAGCTCTGCCAGAGGGCTCTCCAGCCAACACAGGATTACACCCATTTCCCATCACGCTTCACTCCTGGACTAATTACACACACCTGCTACTCGTCACCACACCCTCACACTCATTACCACTAGGATAAAAGCCAGTTTCTCAAACACTCCTGTGTGAATCTCGGTTTGCTCTGGTGATCACTTCTTAGCGGTTTTCCCGTGTTTATTTTCCCTGTTTTTGACTTTGGACCGTGTATATTGGATTGTGATTGGTTTTTGCCTGCCCCGACATTTGCATGTGTACTCCGACATTGATTCTGGATTGCCTCCTTGTTCTGTCTGCCTGTTTTACTGACTCTGCCTGTGTTCTCAATAAAAAACCTTGCACGTGGATCTGAACGCTTCCGCTGTATTACTGACAATAATAATATTTCACAATTCTACTTTTTAAACTCTAAATGAGCCTTGGTAAGACACTTTTTTTCTCTTGCATTCTTTTTGATATTGAAATCACACAGTGAATGTGTTCATTCATTCATTCATTCATTCATTAAAAAAAAAGGCATATAATCAAATCAATGCGACATCTCACTAAACATTATAAAACAGTTAGGGTTTGTCTGCTGTCATGTCCAAAAATTCCTCAGCGAAATAGCAATTGTTTAAACACAGAGGCTGTAGCTAAAAATGCTACTCTTTGAAAATTCTTTAGGAATATTTTATGAACGGTCTGCAGAAATCCATCACTAATTAATCATTCTCAATAAAAAGTGCCTGACAGCTTGCCTTTGCAGAAATGTTGGAGAGGCCAGGGAGTAATTAACAGGGGATGTATGACTTAATTAGGGAAATACGGATTATTAACGTCTTCACCCTCTCCTGGTGACAGAACGGAGAGGGTGTTTGCATGAGTTTCTAAGTGTGCATGTAGTCAAGGTGGCTAGGATTGGCTTTCATCTTTGGGAAAGTGAGTGAACTCGAGTGTGGAGACGCCATCAAAAGAGCCAGCTCATTTCAACCTGTAGTCAACATCACACTCTCACGCTCTCCGGCTGGGGTACTTATGCTCAAACAGATAGAGGTGGTGGATATCTATGTGAATGTTGCAGTCTGGCAGGGGTATGAAAAGTACACATGAATGGTCAAATGCACTTCTCCTTCAAAAATGTCTCAAGTGAACATTAACAGGCTGGGTGCAGATCAAAATATCGAATCTGTGCTTTAGGCTGAAATTTTAATTATAGACATACTTCCAAGTTAAAGTAGTTTTAATGTTACATACATTTCATGCTAATAAAGCAATTACTTGAAAAATGCGCATGCAGTTGTTTTGATTTAATTAGTACCTATTTGATATTAATAACGTATATAATATTTAACTTCATTAAAAAGTTAATGTATTCAACAGAATCTAAGTTGCAGACATAATATTGAAATTCCTAACAAGAGTCTTGATTTTCTCACAAACACTAGCACTGTAAACAAACTATGATTATGGGTTATGAAAGATTCATATTTTGGTTTTGGTAGTCCCCAACAAGAGGTTGAACATGCATGCAACAAACAAAAAAACACTTTTATTTTCTCATAATATGCACTTATTTTCACCTTATTTGTTCAACGTCTACCAAACAATTTGTTAAACGATTCATTTTTCCAAACTTCTCCAGTGATTGGTCGATTTCAAATAAAGCTGTGTTTGTGAGTCTTTAACGCTCCAAAAGCAGCACCCAGTGGCAATTAAGGAATTAGCATTTTCATTCAAACCAACGCGCAAAGACCAAGAAGTGGGCAGGCAGTATGCTAATGTTTCATCTTGGTGTCAACATGAAAATCACTTGGGATTCATTTGAAAAACAACTTGTTTCAGTGATTCAGAGTTAACGCTTTCTTTTGAGACACAATAACTCATACTAAATACTAAGATTTAAAATAAGTTTTAAGCTGTGATTTAAAGGTAGTCAGACAGTCATACAGAAGTAATAGAGCTAACCTTACCTTTTAGAGTAACTGTACATTAAAATACTATGAATTGATATTGCCAGAAGTCCCTCTGTGACAGCTCACATTTGATGGATTTATGGAAGTATCAGTTTTGTGTATGCATGTGTGTAATTTTTCTATTTTAGAAAAGTATATACTAAAAGAAAGTGATTCTAATTGATACAAATTATGTTCTGTTACATATACCTAACAAAGGCAATGATGAATCAGAACACAAGTATTTTCATGATGGTAAGGCAAGTTAAGCAAGTGAAATCTGAAAAAGGTCTAATACCTAAGGAGCAATGAGGTTAGTTAAAAGAGAATTCAGAGAGTACTGTAAGTGGATAGAAGCACTAATCATGCACCACATAAGCTTTCTAAGTATATCTGCATCCCATTAACCTCAGCAAAGTGAAATGAGCTGGCTTACTTAGTACCAAAAAGGCATTAAAGGATTTTTTTCCTGTTTACCAAAGACATAGAAATTGTATTTCAATTAAAAGGATAGTCCATCCAAAAACAAAACATTAGTTGTTTACTCACTTTTATTTTGTTCTAAAGATAGCTTCTAAAGCTTTTGTTGCTTTTGCCTTGATTGTGATAGGTAAGACCAGAGGTAACAGGAAGTGTAGTAGGAGAGAGAATGAGGTATGATCTGTGAAAGATTCAAACTCTGCACTGACAAATTATGACAGAATTGAACATACCCTGAAGTTCTGCTATCAATTTCATCTAAGAAATTCTGGTGTACATGTACATTATCATAATGCCTTATTGTTTGCCATTTAAACCTAATTATGTCTGTATTAGTTTGGAATTGTTTTGTGAATGACATATTAGGATCTGAAAGAAGGTCCATCTGTAAACATGCACTGCAGCATATGCAGCTATTATACATGAGTTGTTTGATATTAAGAACTGTCATGATTGTCTCATTACATTATAAATGGATAATACACAGTCATTAGGCGTATTAGGTTTTCATTGTGGGCCACCATCAGACGTGAATATCGATTGCGGCTGAAATGCCTGCCATATATAGAGAACATGAGGAAATCAATAACCATATTCTGAACTTTCCAACAACAGTGACAGGCAGGATCTTGAAAAATATCACCCTGCTTCCACTCATATTTCTGTTACAGTTTGAGGATGGTGGAAATGAGACAAGCGATTTTAATCCATCAAGGGCTGGGACACAGAAAAAGATGCAGTGTTTTAAACATCTTTTTTGACAGTTAAATTGGTCCCATTTAGTTGCAGAAAAATGGAGGTAGCTATTATACCACTTTTACTAGATGTTGGACGCATCGAGGCCTTGCTGTACATCACAGGCAGTGCCACTTATGGTTTCCAACAAATGGCCTTTCACAAATGGCTGCTAAGAGGCTGGAATGGTTCTAGCGGCAGAACATTAAACAACATGTGGGTCTGCATCAGGATGACGACAGGATCAAAAACAAATGGCAGCTTTTGTGGAAGAAACATCGCTGGACATCTTTTATGCTCATCTTTTGAAAGCCTAGCAATTAGCAGAATTTTTCAAACGCCCCTTGAAAAGCATAAAAGCACTTACAATAAACTGGACTTACTTTCAACTATGACTTGTCTGCCAGACCAGTCATCATTGATCATCTGAATATTCCCAAAATGGATGTCGCTGAAAAATATGCGGTTGTGGTGCGAGGTCTGCTGCCGATAATCAAACGCCAGAGCAATGACGTTCTTGAAGAAGTCTGGATTCTCAAAAGGTTGGAGAGGAGAGTTAAGATCGCTCTCGTCAGACAGGTGGATGCTTTTCAAGATGGTCCTTTCTGAGTACAGAAGATAGCCCTCATATCTTTGGCAAGCAAAGCCATCTTCAGCTAAGTACCCATGAGCACAGGAACATGTTCTTCTTCCGCTGCCCAGGTGAAAACACAGCTGCTGACAACCTCCATTGCTCCTTGCGCACGGGTTGGTGCCTGCGTGCAAAAGCATAGAAAGATATCACTGAGATATTCAAAATAACTGTGCTTTCTTCAAAGAAAACATTTGTGGCATCATAAAAATAAACTCATTAAGTTGAAACCTCAACCTTTCTCCCGGCCTTTGTTAAACACTTTCACATCCTTCAGGTTGACGCCAAGACCACTTCTTATCGTGACTGCATCAGTGGCATCGTTCTTGAATCCACGCCGGATCGACCCATTGGCATGGGCTCTGTAACAGAAAAAAGAGCCTGACATCAGCACTACGGTGACGGTTATCTAATTAAAAGCAGCAAGACTTATTAAAACACACAGGAAACCTGCTTTAACTCTAAAGCCGAGAAAACGTCACCTTGGCTTTGACTTACGGTACACCCTATTTACATAAGGCCAACGGAGTCAGCCTGGGAGATGACAGAAACATACGGCAGGTCTCATAATAACCTTGCTCGTAAGGGGTTAATCCGTTGAGACTGGAGCAGCTGGCTCCGTGGGCTACTTTGGAGAGTGTAGCACTTAGTAAAATAATAAATTACCTGTCAGACCAATAGATGTAAGCCCCGAACACAGCCACGGAGAACAGGTCCACATTGGCGGCTGACAGTACAATCTCTCGGCCCTCCCCGGTTTCAAGGTTGATCCTTTCTATCTTGTCGGTCCGGGCGTCGCACCAGTATAATCTATTTTCCTAGAAAGCAATTTGAAAATGCACATCAGCGCCTCTCCCTTTGAGCAGCCCTCTTTTATCAGCATCAGAAGAAAAGAGCGAGTGGAGTATCAGGAAGTGGAACCAATTCAGCCTACCTCATAGTCGATGGTGATTCCATTCGGCCAGGCAATGCCAGAACTGACCAGGGTTACTTGGTCTGAACCGTCCAGTCGTGCACGACCTATGCAAGGATTCTTTCCCCACTCGGTCCAGAATAAATAACTGATAATTGGAAAAAAACCCAGCAAGACTCCTCATCATCAAATATATTTTGACATTAGAAAATACAGATTTGTCACTGAATATATCTTGACATCGGCCCTGGAGCACCTTGGCATGTTCATCAGAGAAGATGAATCATTGAATGAATCATGCTTTTGAATAGAATTTTTCAGGAGTGCTTTCAGTTTCATGCTTAGAACTTTAAAAATCTGACTGATATGGTTCTCGATGATGTTAGCAGTGAGTCACATGATGCAACAGATTTTATGAAACTTTTTGCATCCTTTTTTAAGGTCGAAATCTTTACTCATCCACTATAACACTGCAAGGAAACGAGTCAATAGGGCAGAATTTCTACTTTTGTGCTCCACAGAATAAGTCGTATGGCTTTGAAACGAAATGAGGGTGAGTAAAAGGGTTTCATTTTTGGGTGAGCCATTCATTTAAAGTGTATAACTGTTGTTACACCACCATGGAAACATCATTCAAAGTTTGACTCAATTGGAAAAGGAAAAGACACCTTTCACAGCTTTACGCTTGAATAGAAGGCTGTTTTTTGGATGTCTGGGATTTAGAGGATCCCACTCCTGATGTTGTCTGCTGTCAACAGTTAGACAGGAGATGGAATGAAGCATCAAAAAGCTTGTCTTTTCTCTGTGCGATTCTGATTGCAGGTTGTAAACATCAAATTCAAGGCAAACACAGACAAAGTTGGCAAGATCGGAAACCGTAAAGTTTGACCCTAATCACTGAAACAATACCATAATGGACTACAAAATGAGCCTGTGCCTAAATGGAGATGCATATCTCCTTGTTTTAAATTCTTAATTTGGTGATTAGTGAAGGCCAAGACATTCTTAAGCCAAGTCTATCAGTGAAACAGTCCTAGTTAGATCACAAAATTTATTCGACCTTCAAAGGTTTAAAATGCATTTTCATTTCTCTTCCAAGAGCTCATTGTATTATCCGGTCTAATGCACTTGCATAGATTCCTAAAATTCACCCAGTAATTTCTAAAATGATTCTAAAGATTTATATTACTGAACTGCAGACATGGCTGAAAGTGATCCGTACCCTCTCTGTGGATGTACTGCGATGGCTCTTGGCTGGTCCAGCCCTTCTGATATTACAACTGACCGGTAGAGACCATTCAGACGAGTGATTTCAATGAGGTTGAGGCCATGGTCTGTCCAGTAAAGGTTACCTGGTAAAATAAACAAATAAATGCATGAATAATAGATATTTTTTTATTAAACTTTTTCACAATATGACTGTTTTTTATGTATAAAAATTGCATTATATTATAATGTGCTTATTGACCAAACATATGCAGCCTTGGTTAGCAAGAGAAAATACATAAAATAACAAAAAGCTTTTAATAGTACTATATCTAAATGCAATGATTGTATTTGGGTTGGCAGCATTCCATTTTTAAAGCGATGTTTGAGTCTTACCAGCGATCCAATCGACTGCAATGCCCTCCACTCTGTTGATGCCAGTGGTGATAATGTCTTCCCTCCACGTCTGATCCCTTTTGGCTCTCGAGATCCGGTTTAATCCCATGTCTGTCCAGTAAATTGTCTCATTGCCTGTATGAAGCAGGACATATGACATGAAGAACAAGGCTTGCAACATAAATAGTGTATGAGACCATATCTCAGACCGTTTGCATCAAAAAAAAAAAGTGCAGAAAGAAATGAAGCTGAAATATTCTAAGATAAGAAAGATACCCCACATTAACATCTAATGCTTTTTAGTAGGAACAATAACTACAGAAACTAACAAGAATGATTCTAAATTTTAAAGTGTAATACAAATTGTGTAGCAAACAAGTCAAACATGATTATAGCAATGACTAAAAGATTGTTTTGACAGAAGCATGCTGGAAATGTAACTGGTATGTTTGCCCTAAAAACAGAATGCGACGAGAGCAGTTATTTATTTGCATCCTCCTGTTATTACTGAATTCACACTCGGCTAACGGATCTCTTACATGTGACAGCAGCCAGCTGGAAGGCCCTCATCGGTTTCATGCTCCAACAAGCTGCCTCTTAATAACATGCAAATGGTATGCATGTGTAATCAGCTGTCATAGGCTGAGCTGGACTGGGGTTTTCTTTACCTGAGATGAGCGGATTCTGGTAGTAGGCGAGAGCATTTGCATTGAAACTCTCTGACCATCTGCCTCTACTGCCCTGCTGCTGAGGACAGCAATTCTGCCATGTTTCGCAACCCACACAGCATGTGAGAAAATGACCTGTCCAGCTAATGATTTAAAGTTGCCAATTGAATATTATTTTATTAGTTTGAATGCCTAAACATCCATTCAGTTTAAGCAGATACAAAGAATGAAGGCTATATTACAAGGTAGTGATTATATTTTTATTGACAACATATATGCTAAAATATACTACTATATTAAAAATTATAATGAACAAGCTGTACAATATTATAATATTTAATTATATTATTAAAATATAAATATTTTTATTGAACGACTGGCCTTCTTTGTATGGACCAATCATTATCATTGTTATTATTATAATTATTATTATAATTAATAGCAGTAGTGCTATTTTAAGGACCCATCATCATATTATTATTATGAACATAAGTAGTATTTCACTTTACCATATTGATACTTCAAATAACTAACTAAATAAATAAATACATAAACCATTATACAAGATGAGTTTAGCTGGTAAACATACATTTATTCAATCAATCAATCAATCAATACAAAAATGTAATTGCATAATATTTCCCAAAATTGCAGTTTGAATTGTATTTAAATTGTATCATATTATATGGTATTTATTTGCAAAAATATATGCAGTCTTGGTGAGCAAGATGCTTAATAAATACAATATTTTAACATATAGAGACATATTAAATACAATTATTGTTGTAAATTATATAGATTTAAAGCTATTTTCAATTAGCTTTTATCTAATTTTAGCTATTATATAACTCAACACAAAAAATAGCGCATTTTTAGATTTTCAAAAAAAAAAAAACACCATTTACTTTTTTTTTTTTTTTTAAGCCTTTTGAATTACAGAGACATAGTGTCCTCATAAACCACCTTCAAACTATAATACCACTGTCATTCCCATGTCATTATAAAAATTATTATCCCTGTAAATCCCAAAAACCAGTGCACACACACACACAAAGCCCAATCTTTACAGTGTACTTAAGTTGACATCAGCTCTAAACTAACTGGACGGCTTTATGCACTATTTTCAGCACAGTGTTTGTTTGTTTATGGTAGTAGGAGTAGGAAAGGTCAGGTCACATTAGTCTTTACTACCGCATGCATATGTGTTTGCATGTTTATGGAAATGTCTCATATTATTGACTGTTAGAATGCTAATTTGATACCATCACATGTGGACTGCCCCCTTGACGCTCACTTCATTTATGCCACTTGTCACCACAAAATGCTCCCCCGAAACAGGCTGAACGAATCTTGCATCAGCCCGCTGTCAAATTAACCTCATTCACAAAATGAATAATGCATAGTATGACAACAACCCCTCAACGCCATCAGCGCGGTGATGTCGGCTCTACTTCCATTCGCTAGATTATCTACTATACCGCTCTCTGTCTTTTATAGTTGTAGCTATAAGAGATATAAAGAGAACAATTATCTCTTTGCACCTACTGTTTATCTCTTCTGCATGTGATATGCAGTGTTGCTAAGTCCCTTCTGATCTGGTAAGAGACTGCGTAGCTAATATGAGACAGTACTGTACTTCTGACAGAAATAATGCATAGAAAACACATGCCTTATCTTTGTTGTGCACACAGAGAGGATTCTATACACTACACCAGAGTAGAACAAGACTGAGTCATGGGAAGAGCTGTGTTTGTACCTGCATGAAAGTCCACGCCAACGGCAAACAAGGTGCCGCTGATGGGCATCAGGGTCTCGGTGTGGTCACCGGGATCCAGAGAGATTCCACGTATCCCCTCATGAAAAGAGTACATCAGAAAAGAACTCAGGCCTGTGATAGACAACAGCAAGCAAGAGATGTTAGAGGGAGGTCAAACAAACGTCACACACAGTTTTCTTTGGGCACCTTACACATAACAAAACAAGCAGCTAACCCAAAGACGACATTAAATCCTGTCAGAAGTGAAGAAAAAAACGTGACATAAATATAAGGACACAGGCCAAGGCAGCAGCCTACCTTCACAGGAGAGACGGTCACTGCGAAGGTTGTAGCCGATGGTGCAGGCACATGTGCGTGTGTTTTCAGATGTGGGCAGACAGAGCTGGGAGCAACCGCCGTTATTCAACTGACAGGCATTCCTACCTGAGAGAGACCACGATATGAGGAGAAAGCATGTTGATGAATTAGAAATCAGTCTACTTGTGGAGAAAACTGCTGACTGTAGCTTTTGGGATTTGCTTACACATTGTGGTAAGATGATAATTCCATTCAGTTCGGAAAACATCTATTTTTGATAAGTAAAACATGCCATTTAGTAGTGGAACCAAATTAAAGTGCAAAAATAATGAATGTTTTCATATGTTTTTTAAACCCTTCATGCATCCCATTGTTTACAGTATAAGAAAATGAAGGCCTTTAAAATTAAACTAAATATATATAACCTTATACGAAAGCCTAAGCAAATTATTAATACATCTAGAAAATAATGTTAATAAAGTAATATTATTAATAAAATAATAAAGTTGACTCTGTAGCTTATTTTAAACTCAATGTGTACATGTCCCTCATATCATCTTATAATGTAAAAAATAATGATAAAATACATTATAAAATGTAAATTTTTCTCATCAAAAATTTCCAGAATTTCTTTCATATATAACTATTTCATCACAATTCAGTTTTACAGAAAATATTGAGATGATTTTCAATATCATTAAAAAGCAGAAGGAAATAGTAATAATAATAACTTTAATATTAAATTTGATATGCTAAAGTAAAAGTAAAAAAATATGTATACTAAATTAAACTAAATCAAAACTCAGAAAACAAAACTGGAACAGAATTGATTAAACTAAACAACATTTTAAATTTTTGCAATATATATTGTAAAAATTATACATACATATGTAATGCATACATATATGCTTCTCTATATCAACTACTGTACTTGTAGTCCCATACATGTACTGCCTGTGTTTTTGCATCTATTAGCCATTTTGGATAATTTCATTATGCTTTTAGCCATCGATAAATATATTCTGAGTTCTGTTTAACTTATTTTATTATGTTTAAATCCATTAAAAAAATTCTCCCCTAAATTAGCAGATAAAAAAGATTTGCAGATTCTATCTGAGCCTGCTTATGAACCATACAAGCAAAGTTGAAACGGTTTTGACTAATTTAAGACAGTTTTGAGTTATGTCATTTACAATTTTATATGAAAGCAATTCATTAACAGCTTCAGTCACAATGGGATGGTCGTAAATTTGGAATATCTCTCTTCGTTTGATGAAAGGTTTTAGTTTCTTCCTGGAAGTCTTACTCTCGTCTTAATTGTATAACTGAAAGTGAAGGGGAGGGAAACTGTGTATTAGCACAAGCTCTCAGGAAAAGCTCAGCTTGCACATCTACGACAGTAATAAGACAGCCTTGCATTATGAATAGAGAAGCTAATTGCTGCCGGAGAAATTTGGTGGCTGGATAGATTTACATTTGAGCCCGTTTAATGGTCATTCCTTATTCAAGTCGACAGATTAGTGGAATCCACAGAAATGCCGTTAATGGATCTGCCATTAGTGTGAATTATTTGCAGAATAACTCACAAAATGGAAAACCGATATCTGAATATATATATATATATATATATATATATATATAAAAAGGTATAAAAGAGAAAAGAGTTGACTCACTTAGAGCTATTTGCAAATAAATTAAACAACACAGTGTAATGCTTAAAATTTATGGTCTTGTTTATTTCAGCACATTTATTTTTATACTCTACTTTAAGACTCCACAAAATCAAAATTAGTTTTGTGGCTTTTAGTCCATGCCTATTAACTTTAAGGCTAATTTATATGGTTGCACAGTCCTAAACAAGGAAAAGGGAGAACAAATCAGTTACCAAACAGCTAAAGCACAATACTGGGCAGTGTTTGGCATGTTTGAGATATATATATATATATATATTTTTTTTTTTTTTTTGTTTGTTTTTTACGTTTATGTTTGTATCATTTTATTGAAATTTAAGTTACACAGTTTGAGTATTATTGCTGTCTTTTCAAAATATGTCTACAAAGCTATTTTTTCTTATTCTTTTTAACATTTTACTTTAGTTTTAGCTCATGTACTGTAGTTCATCAGGTAAAATGAAAAATTCATTTTTTGTATTTTTTTTTTTCAGTTTAATTTAATTTTATTTTACTTCAAGGTTTTATCTACCATGCAAGTAGCTGTGATTCAACTAAAGCATACTGCCTACTTAAAAACTCTTTGCTATATACTGCCTAAACTTAGCTCAGCTCTAAAAAGATGTTAAACTTCAGTCATCTGTTTCAAAGACAATGCCTGGTCAAGCTATTTTTGCAACAACCTTGACTGCATCTCAACACACCTTTCTGACCATCTCTATCAAACACCTTCATGTGTACCACTCCGCTGGTTTTATTGCGCAGCACCACCGGGTTACGTCCATCCCGTTTGGCGACCGTTCCCAGCTGAGCCAGATCGTCATCGGCCCACCACAGCTTGCCACCTGGAAAAACAGATGAATTATTCATTTCCCAAAGTCACAGAACCAGCAGGTCCGACTGCCAATGAAGGCACATGCCATTATCATTTGTTTGTCCATTTTATACCACATGCATATAATCCGGTGGTGTGCTGTGCTTTCTTCTGTGCCAAAACTATGCTACGCCACAGTGTATGGGTGGGCGAATGAGGTGGTGGGAGAGAGTGAGCGGGTAAAGTAAAGAGATAGGACTTGAGCATTATGCATGTTCCTTTCCCAGTGTGAGTCAATGAGGCAGAGCTCAGGGCGACCTGGCTATGTGCCCTGGCTGAAGACAAGGACTCTTCATTCACAAAGCCATCAGAGTGCATCTATTCTCACAGCGGCGCTGCAGCTAGCAAGCCCCTTGTGTTGTTTCCGCTCTGTAAGGCTGAGTGTGCCACAAAGGGCCTCAGAGATTGTCCTTGGCTCTGAGCCTAGACCATATCTGTCTGCTACAGGAATACAGGAGAGCTGGAGCTCATAGCCGTGAAACCGTAAAATGAAAGCATAGCTGTGTTTGTTAAAGTACAGAGGATTGAATGAACCGGATGGCATTGAATGAATTGGATGAGAGAAATTAATCAACAAAATCACAGTTTCAGCCAAAATTGCTCAAATATCATTACAATACTTTTTAAAGTTTTTTTTTTTTTTACTTTTGATGGACATTCCAACAAGTTATTAAGATTTCACAATAGTAATAATAATTGTAGTAATGATTAAATAATTAAAGTTAGTTTTATAGCAAAAACAGATAACTCTACTTGTTGAATCATGAAAATGTAAATTTCTGATAAAATTTGTGTTGTTGTAATCACAGATTGTATGAATGTGATTAAATTGAATACACGGGTGATTTTTCCTCACCTTAGTAACACGCTGCTTTTGCAAAATTCCATGAAAACGTTTCAGAGTTTATTTTCTTTTATGCCCTAAAGAAGATATCATGGGTTCATCAGCTTCGTGGCAAATTATCAATCCTCTATCACTGTTAGTCAGCTTCAACTTCTCTCAGCTAGCGTGTTTTTTCAAAGTAAAAGTATCCTTGTCACCTGACCTGAATACAGTGCGCTGATTTGCTAAAATCGACTTGTCAGCTTTTGCTCAAAAACAGCAAGGCTGCTTACAATACCAACTTCTTTGACAAAACATTTTTAGGGATCAGATTGTATTATATGTGTTAGAATGCTGCTGAAAATTCTGCTTTGTCACAGTTATTTTAAATCTCAATCTTACTGTTTTTACCTTTTTTTGACCAAATAAATGCAACCTCTGTACTCATTTAAACATTTCAACTTTTATCTATATAAAAAAAAAAAACACACACAAAATGCTGTGCTAGGTTTTAAAACGGACAAATTGTCTACTGCATACTTAAACCCTTCCATATGTACACTTAATGATGAGCCCAAACACAAATATTTTCCAACAGGACATTCCTCCTCCCTAAACCATAAACAAATGCTAGTGTCATTTAGGCCACGGTGATATTTACTTATCTGTAGTGAGGCCAGGTGTGTATAAATGACATCCCACCCTGAGCATTCAGAAGCATATTTGACATTCAAAGATTGCTTGCACAGGTCATCGCTGCAGTCAATATTAATCTTTACCTGTCGAGGGTGAGAGACATCAATGATTGCTTCTGGGTGTAATGTCCACTTAAACTGTTTGATCACAGACCATCACAGGTCTTAAGGTGACACAGAGCCCGCTAAACATCAGCTTGCACTTTCCTGAGTGGTCACATCCCATTAAAGATTGTACCAGGAGAAGGTGGCGAGATTGCATCCTGTCAGTAAAATTGCTTTCATTTCTTCAGTCATCATGCTCTTCAATTACTGCTTCACGGTCTATTAACAGATGTGACTTTGATGCAAGGTGGCCATTGGGATTTTTTTTTAAATAATGATGCTGCATCTTTCAAGCAGCCACGGCTCCTATCGATCTCCTGATCATCAGTCTCTGCTGAGTTTATTTCCCCTGCACACCTCACTGTAACGATAAGGCCTGTCCCTCAACACACGCTACAGGGTGCTTGACTTTACCGTGCCAGGTGGCTGAAATCGTAAACCATTTCCCTTACTGCAAGACCAAAGTAAATTTACGGGGACATCGACTGATAGCGTGTTATACAGGTTAACCCTTGGCAAATGCCCTAATTTATGTTGCTTTTGCTGGGAGGGAGATCTCTTGCAGATCTTTTGCAGTTTGTATCAAACATTGCCCAGCTACCACAGGCATCACATGGAAATGGAATTATTTAGTTTCATCCAAATTCAAAGCCGTGACTTTGGCATTTAAGTTGAGAGATGACTAAATAATTATAATAAAAATATATACTGTAGGCTATTTTCCATTCCTTTGCAAGGTAGATTATAGAATACTATATATATATATATATATATACACAACACAATTTTAAATCATTACTTTGTGAAAAGCCAAAAATATGCAATGCTTAGTTTTGCATCAATACTTCTCAATATAATAAAACTATTATATAAGTATTATTGCAAAGAAGTAACACATATATTTAGAAAATAAAATAATATCATAAAAACAATATATCTTTAACCCTCTGGGGTCTGTAGGCATCTTGGAAGTCTGGATAAGTTTTGACATTTCCTGACATTTGTGCTTTTTTCAGTTGCTTATAAACATATGAATCGGTCTAATTGGTAATTAGCATAAACTGGACTTAAAATAATATGTTAGCAGCATTTATGAACTCACAGGAAAATAGATGCAGCCGATAAGTGTCCAGCACACATGGGATCCTGTTTAAAAAGCATCCCAGAAAGTTGTTTGAGAAAATGTTTGCAGAGCTGCAGCCTAAATAATGGATTGTGACCTTAAAAAAGGGCATAAAATTACATAGATGTAGTTTTGTTGACTTCTTATTTTAAATTCTGAAAAATAATGTAAATAAATGTTTCGAAAGTGTGCTGAAACTTTTGACTCGCAATGCATGTGGCGCTGAAGGGACAGTAATATATTCCAAACTATTCCTCTATGCTGAATCGGACTCTTTGTTCTCTGATGACAATCTCATGCTGCATAATAATATATACCATTCTTTTAGATCTCTGTGGGTAACCAGCATGGCAATGTGCCGTATGCATTATAAAAACACAGACTGCCAGTATTTGAGAGAAAAGCAGCGTTTTGTGTGCTTGCAAGGGATAGCTGTCTTATCATAAAGACTATACGTGCAAACCCCAGTCTGGTTTACTTATCACAAAGATAACATCAATCACACTGAGACGCTTTCATCTCCTAGCTGTGTTTCCTTTCGTATTCACATTAAGGTTGTGATTACTTAACTTTTTTTTTTAACTTATAATCATCTCCATATGCATGGTAAGGTAAATATGCTGTGCATTTGTGAAGGAAAGAAGGAAATGATCTTGTATTATTGCTTGACTACTTCATATTCAGCAAGGAAGAGGGAAACATGGAATTCTAAGTGAAATTCCATTCACCACCCACTCGTACACCAACTCAAGGGTCTGCAAGATCATCCGCCCACCTGCATGCATATCTAATCGGCCCCAGGACATTCAGGCTCTGAGATGGTCTTTCCTTTCTAAAGGTGTGCTAAAGCTTGAAAAATTTGTAGGACATTTGTTGGACAGATATGTGCATGCAGGTGTACATACACAAATGTATATGCATGATCATACATATATATCTACTATATACATGTTTACATTCCATTTATTTATTTTCATTTATTTATTTGGTCCCACTTTATATTAGGTAGCCTTAGCTAATATGTACTTATATTTAAATTAATAATTTGATACAATGCACTTATTGTGTACATACATGTTTTTACATTGTACTAAAATAGTCCAATGCCCCAGACTGTTTTTGTGTATGTTTTCATTCCCCATGTGCTCTGTCTCCATCTGGCCTAGTTTCAGTTAATTGTCAATTGTTTTCAGATGTGTCTTGTTTGTTTTGTCTAATTGCCATCACTATTTAAGTTTGCTTCTGTTTAGTTCACGTCATCCGGTATGAATGTTGTATGTTGATGTACGTGTGGATTACCCTGCTTGTCTGTTTGCCCATCTTGGATTAAAAGACTGTTTATTTGCAACCTCAAATCTCTGCTTGTGCTTTCCTGCACCCACACCGTGACAGTTGACCTATCCCAACCTAAACCCTCAAACCTACCCATACCACTAAACCTCTTCCTAACTTTATACGTATTCTACCTCAAAAGCAGCAAAAGTGTTTTGAAAAAGTTTTTTCAGTTATTTAAAATTGCAATATTACTTTTTTACTTTTTATTTTTGAATAATTAAATGAGGTCTTCAATAATAATAAAAAAAATTATAGTAATAATTAATTACAGACCCCATACTTTTTGTATAAAATGTAGTATGTACTGTATGCACTTTATACATAATTCTCTATTTATTTGCATTTGTATTTATATACAGTATGGATTAAATTTGCATGTAATTCTGAAAGGGAGGATGCATGTCAAAATGATTCAATTCACTATTCATCTTCGCAATATTAAGAAAAATGTGACGTAATAGAACTTTTCTACAAAAATAATCAACCAGCTATTGGATTCCTGTATTGATTTTTTGAACTAGGAAGTATTTCAAGAGGCTCAGCAAGTCTCAACACAAGCAATCACAAAATAAAAAAAATTAAAAATAAAAAAAATCACCTGGCACTTTGTCATACTATAAATGAGAAACATAACTGTCCACCAAACAGAGCCATAGGTTTTTGCAGAAGTAATGGAAAGCATTTCCTCTACGGAACAAAGGCCTATTAATTGTGATAGATAGCACCTACTGAATGCATCATTTTGCTGTTTTGCTGTACCGTGCTACTTCTTTGAAAGTAACCCATTAGTCTTTGTGGCAGCCTGCATTCTGCTCCCAATTTAATAATGACTCAAACTTTGTTTAATTAAAAGAGTCTGTCACCACTTCTTACAAATTGCATTTGTTTTTCAGCTCATCATAGCTGCTCTAAAATAGAACGTGACTATAGAGGTTTTCCAAAGATTAATACCTTTGCAGCACGCAGACAGTGTAATCAGTTAAAACTGGGGTTTAGGGAAATAAATACATGCTAATGAATAATTTGGGGGCATAAGTTTCTACCCACGAAGACAGGCAGAGAGTAATGTAAGAAAACCTGTCAGATGCAATCCAAAGCAAAAGAGTATAATACATTTAGGCAAAACCTAAGACAGAGAAAGTAGATTCGCCTAATACAAAAAAGTGCAAGTGCTTCGCCACATTTACTGCTTTCATTTGCTTTAGGGTGAAACAAAAAAGGTTATGCAACTCTTGCCGCTTCTGACGCTGCCAGTATGAGTGAATTCTCTATAATCCCGGGAATTACAGCTTTTGGGCAATAGTTAGAGCTGTAATTTGAGTCATACAGCAGGCCTAAAGTGTGTGATTAAAAATTGTGTTGAATCAAATGGATATCCTCCAAGACAGCCTTTATTATCTTGGTCTATATAAAGCTAAATCAATCAAGCTTCACCACTTCTCTAACGCTGAGATGTATGTTTACGCTCCTCAGGGAACCAACATTTGGTCTTTATTCTCATAGAATGATGGGATTCCTAGGGCTAAATGGAAATTATTAAATATATTTCGATAAAATGTCTTTAAGTTGTCTGTCTTTTCCCTTCGGAAGCAATGCAGCTGTAGACTCGCAGCGCCAATTTGTAATGGCCTTTTTGACATAAAGAGAACATCTGACCAATATGCAAAGCAATCTATGTAAGCAAAACAACAATAACTGGAAATGTGTGATGACTTATGTTTTAATATATGATATTTGTGCAGATACAGAATAAACATGAAAAGGTAAATATCCAATTCTAAATATTGTTATCTAATTCAATTGCTTGCAGACTTATCTTTTCGAAATCCAAAGGCAAAATCCATTAACTAGTTCTTTTTCAGAAACACTTATTTTTCCACCATGGTATCTTTAAAATACAAGTTTGTGTCCTGATAAAATAGCAGTCAGCTGCTAATTAGCTAATCAGATGGTATGTGGGCATGCCATGTGAGATTAATTTACACATTTTCTTTACCGCTTTTGGTTTTCACTTATTTTTTCTTATAAATGTGTTCCTTATGGTTTGTGTTGCCACAGCAACAACAAAAAACTAATTTAATAATGAATTCACAAACACAAGAATTTATTAAAATAAAAGCCATGTGCCATCAAATAAACATGTACTGTAAATGTCCATTATCTTACGGATAATGGTGGTTAACCTTTGACCCAAGCCTGAGTAATGAAGAGGGAATTAGACGCTTTATTACTTACCCATGACTGCTAGAGCTGTGGCTTTAGTTAAGTCCCTCTTCATGCTTTCAATGACCTCAAAGCCACTACCGTCCAGATTGCACCTGTTGATAGTACCATTAGCAGAACTAATCCAATACATCTTCCCAGCTGGAAAGTCAATCGAAAGTCCTGAGGGAAAACAAGAATCAGTTACAAACTGTTATTTGGGTGAGTGCTGGTATGGAGTAAATAAACCTTACATACCCTGTAACTATATATGTATCTGAACGTCAGATGATTGAAATATAGTTGCGACCTCTTTGTGACACTCTAAATCACTTCACTAAAATTCGTCTCTGTCTAAAACCGGTTTCAAAAGTGGAAATGGTGAGAGTTTGACAGAGTGGTAAAATTGATTGTGACAAGTGAAGGATATTTCAATTGAGCGTCAGGACAGCTCTGACTGAGAGGGGCTAGTGCATGATAGACTCCCAACAACAACAACAACTGACTTTCAACTCTCAGGCATCTTCTCCAAGACTCCCATTAAAATAAAAGAAGAATGCACTTTGCTTATCAATGAATGCACCGGTACAGGGATATAAAAAAAAGGAAATATATATTCAGGCTTGAAGATGGGAACTGTGTAGATAGTTAGATAGATAAAAAAAGAAAAAGAAAAAAAAAGAAAGAAGTCTAAAGTACTACTATTCTGCTGTGTATTAAACCTAATAAACTTTTTTATTAGCTTTTGAAATAGACTGATGAAATCAAAAGGCCAGGGAGATTTTTCCATTAAAGTAACTTTTACGCATTAATTTTGTAAAGCATCCTGTTAAATAGCAATTTTCTCAGGGTCCTGACTTTGTAAGGCTGTGTATATTATTTATATTTTAAAAAGTTATTTAAATTCAGCAGCAGTTTGTAGAGACTCAAGTTCAAGTTCACAATGCTTATATTTAAAATTAATTAATTTCAGCTTTTACTCTACTGTAGTTCAAGAATACGTCAGGGTATCACACGGACAAATAACCACAGTTGATACAGACTGAGATGGATTTTCCCGACTGTTTTAAATGTAAAATAGTTTGTCGTTGTGTGGAAATAAGATGGCATGCCAAATATATGTTTTGTACATACGTAGAAGTTTGAAAATCGTAAGGCACATAAAGCATGATTTTTCTCCTCAGAAATCTAATTAAATAAGAGTACAAGTATTCTGTTTTAATAAATCACAAATTAAAACAAACAAGACTTAAATATATAAATTAAGTACAATTTCTCTTGTACTTTGTAGCATTTGAACAGTGTATATTGTTATTGTGCTTGTATAGCGTCTTGTGTATGGTATACTGTTTTATGCATGTTTATGATAGATCATTATCTAATATCACCTCATAATATCAACACACTTTGTGTTTGGTATCTAAGGACTCGTCTTCAGATTATCTAATTGAGACTGTATGTTGATGTTGATATGTTTTATGTATGATATGTTGATATCTTTGCAACATTCAGGGTTTTAGGATTCTCTTCTAATTTGAATATCGAGGCAACGAGGCAATGCAAGTATCATACATATAACTAAACGAAACAGAGGTTTAGTATTAGTTATGAAACCAGTTATGAATGGCACTGATGGGTTTACAGGTGGTCAACTGACTCTGTTTCATAACTTCAATTTCGGCTTTTCCTAATGGTTTATGCTTAAGCCTTCTTTGCACTTTCCCCTTTGTGTGAGTGTATTTATACATGTGTGTTCAGTTTCGTAGAGTTACCTTTGCACAAATTACATGAGTTTCTGATTCTGCCTTGCAAATGAATGTCTCTTCACAGTTTCGACTCTTGCTACATACACTAATGCAGTGATACTGTAAGAAGATGTTTTTCTGTGGCCACGGAAATATCCCTTCTTAATTACGCTATGTGTTCGCTGAATGAACAGATTAGTTGATGGTAATTCTACTACAGTTACTACTGGAACTGATATAAATAATTGCAATTAATAATATGCTACAATTTTAAATTCCTGTGATTATTAGATTGACAAAGGAATCATACATACCAACTGGTTCTCTCTGATTTTGATGAAGAACCTTCCTATTGCTTCCATCCATATTGGCTACATTTATTGTGTTTCCATCGGTCCAGTAGATTTTTCTAGACCATGACACAAAGCACATTTTAGGAGAAACAATAGTCATAGGAATAGACAGACAGACAGACAGACAAACAGATAGATAGATCATGTTCATGTGGACTGCTTACCCTTTGGCTGGGTGCACAGTCAGACACTTTGGTTTGTCAATCCCATGGATGACTGAGGTTTTTAGAGATCCGTCTAGTCGGGCAACATTGATCTGTGTCTCCTCGTTCTCAGAGCTCAGCCAATACATATTCCTTGAGAGCCAATCTACTGCCAGCCCACGGCAGTTTTGTATATCTGCACGTACCAGAGATAGCCATTAGCATGGAGGTGCACATCACAACAAACCTCATGGGTGACTGCAACACTTCTGTGCGCACCGTAATAAAATGTCTTGTGTGCAAAGGCACATGGTCAGCATGCTGATCAGTTTGAGAAGGTTTAAAAAATGCACCATGCTTGAAAACAGCACTTAAGAAAATCGACATCAGTCTTCATCTCGCACTTCTCTTGCTTTTCTTAACGCAGTTCGGAGAAGCAATCCCCAGAGAACTTCACAAACAAGCTCTCCTATCACATAAGATATTATTTATGTTCTGCCGCACACTCCTTCAACCGTCATTTTTTAATGCAGGCCGCCTGTAAACACAGACTTCTCGTAATTGAAAAAACAATTTAAGACTGAGTGTCAGCAAAATAAAACAGTCTTTCAGCTCAAAACTACAATGTGGCAGCCGAGAGAGGAAAAAAACAACAACTTATTAACAGCACAAAAATATAATAGCTGTCACTTGGTGGTGTTTATTGAGAAAAAGCTTACATCACACAGAATGTGAAAAAAAAACAAGAAAAAAACTCACTTTGACTTGGATTCTCGACTCACCTCCAGAAATGACGGTTTGAAGGCCTGTTCCATTGATAAAGGCACGTTTTATTGTTTGAGTCTTAATGTCCGCCCAGTATATCCTTTCCTCGAAAGCGTCATAATCCACCACAGTGACATCATCAATGTCAGGAACAGTTAAAGCAGTCATGACGTTCATGTACGGATTATCAATATCCACTCCACGGATCTCAGATCGCCTCACATACAACAGGAACTTCTTCAGGGCTGATGTGCGTGCCAAAACAAAACGTATGTAAGCCAATAATTCATCTAGAAAGCTCAAACTGATCCATACTTCTGTGTGTATGTTTTGTTTGTTGTGTGTGAGGTTACAGAGCTGCATACTCACCCACACAAGAGCGGTTGTTGAGGGAAAGCTTCATGAGATGAGGACATGAACAAGAAGCCGTACGGTTGTAATCAATGAGACAAAGGTGGGAGCAAGGACCTCTTCCATCGTTGCCCTCGCATGGGTTTGATGCTGAAAAACCCAATGTGACACGCATTTTAAAAAAGAGAAAGAAAACACAAGGAGAAAATCAATATCACATACTATGTATTAAGGAGAGTAGTTCTTAAAAGAAGTCATGAACAACAGCTGTGAAACATCGAACAAAAAAAAAAAACAGTTACTGTACAGTCAAACCAAGAGAAATGTCTTTCTTGATGAGGTGTGAGGAGAGTGAATTCAGATGTCTGCATTTAAAGAGGGAAACAAAAAATGGGTGCAAAATAAAAGATTGCAATACCACTAAGAAAACATTCATCTTAACTCCAGGATAAAGGGAAGAGCTGAGGTTGAATGGACAGGGCTGACAGCTCATGTCTTCTGCCTGCAGTGATCCTCTTGAAAGCACAGCACATTTAGACCTTTTGTACGACTTTTTGTAGAAGGGCTACTATATTTCAACAGAAGGTAATGTTGAGCAGACAGATAATGGCCGAAAGGCCACTGGTGCGAATAGACAATTAACCATCAGATTTTTCTCAGACTGCTCTGATAGTAAAGATCTTCCTTGAAAAGATCAACTCAAAAGCTGATATGAGGATCAGTGACATTAAGGTTGGTTACATATGTTTGTTTTTCATAGTGCTGTTAAACTATTAATTGCGATTAATCATATCTAAAATAAAATCATTTGTTTACATTATGTATGTGTACTGTGTACACATGTATGTATGCATATATTTAAGAAAAATATGTTATGCTTACATAAAATATATTAATTTAAAGTATTAATTATATGAAGATAAATATATACATTAAATATTTTCAAAATATATACTGTGTGTGTCTTTTATACATGTATAATAAATATACACAGTATACGCACATGCTATATCAACAAAAACCTTGTGATTAATCTTGAATTAATCATTGGTCAGCACTAGTAAATGCACGTAAATATTTCCTGTAATATATACTGTATGTGTATGTATTTCTATATAAATACACACAGTACACATACATATATTATGTAATTAATTACTTCTATTTCGGATGCAATTAATCGTGATTAATCATTTGAGAACAACAATAACTTTTTCAAGATTCTTTAATGAAGAGTAAGTTGAAAAAAATGCAGTTATTTGAAATAGACTGGAATGTGAATGTTTTTAATAGCACTTTTGATAAATTGAATGTATCTTTGCTGAAATTTTAATTTATTTTAACACACACACATTTTTTGTACTTTATTTGATTCCACATTACAAGTCAATATTATTAGGAACCAAATCTACTGAATAGTCCAACTAATGATATTCTGACCAAAAAACACATAGCTTTAAACGTTATCAGGGATACCGGAAGCATCGTCTCTTCCAGATAAACATGCTGCCTATAATTGATGATATGGAGCAGTATTTGGCTAGCTGTCTGGCCCCTCTCTTTGTTAGTCCTCCAATACGAAGTCCACAAATCTTACTGACCCAAACATCTGAACAGCACTGTACACATTCTGACATATTTTGTCAGTTTGTATGTTTATTTATATTGTGCTGCCATTTTCTTCTGCCATTACCAAGACTACCGCCTGTTGTCAAGAGGCTTTAACCCTTCCACGAACCCAGAGCAACTACATGCAATTAACTCCACAAGCAGTTGCATCTTGTAAATAATTGATCCAGTGGGAGTTTGAATATAGGCCCATTATTTCTTTGCGATGTTGAACCCATTTCACTTATGTAGCAAGCATATTTTTGCAAGTGAGAATAACAAATAATTTCAAGTGACTAAATTATAGGCTAGAATCCCATAGAATTAATTATACATTCTGCTGGTCTGCGGGGGAAAAATGGCTGTTTGAATAAATACTGTATAAACAGCGCAAGTGCACTTGACTCATGATAGAAACACTTGATTTGGATGTACTGATTTTTCACAGTCATAAATCAGCCACAGATTTCATAAATCTCCACATCAATCTGACTGTACCTTAACATTACTATATGGAAAGCGGGTGCAGAGTATAATTTGTATTTTCCCTGCTTCAGCTTTGTCTGAACGGGGAAGGATCCACCCGTCTGCAAACTCCAATAGTAATTTTAAAGTGGTTTGCCTGTCAGCAATGTGCTAGAAAAGTGCTTACAACACTGCAGGCCACACAGGCACTAAAAATGGGAGCCCTCCAAACTGTTGTCGATCTCTTGAAACTCAACACTCAGTCCTTTTACCACATACAATGCACTTACAATGTGCTGGCTAACAGCTGCAGCCTTAGCCCCATTAGGCTAGTTAGCATACTGTAGCTGCTTCTCACTCCCTACGGACAGTCTAAGGTCCGTCACTCTTCTGCCAGAACTACAGGGGCCAAACAAAAACACAATTGCCATGGACTGTAAGAGGCCAGAGCCCAGATTTTGGACACCTTTAATAGCCAGACTTTCCCATGGGCTCTTTAAAACTGGATTAGCCATACTTATGGGCTTTTCTGGCAAAGCAGCACAATTTGTTGACACTTATCGGGGTAAAACAGTCACCCGGCTGCCGGTGCTGTGGCAGGAGACATGAGCTGTTTTGGCAGGGCTTCCTATAGTTTTAGGCTGGTTGGAATGATGCAAATCAGATTATTTCGGCTGATGAACACTCACAGAGGGCTACATTTTTGGACACCTGGCACACTTGGGAATTACAATAACTTCTGTTAACACATTTTACAAATCACAAAATGCGATTTTTATAAATCAGAGATGAGTGAGAGTAAAAATGGGTCATGTATGACTTATGTCATAATTACAAAAAACTAAGTGTTATACATTCATTTTAATGTGTTTTGTAAGGAATCATTCTAATATGGTATATAAAAAACACATTTTTTGTGTAAACCATTAAAAAGATAGCCATACAAGTAAACTGCGTATGATGTTTTTTTTTTTTTTTATCCCCATTTTCCTTTAATGGCCACTGTCTGTTTAACAGAAGATAATCTGCTGCCCTTGCTGGCTACAAAGCCCTGTGTGACACTGTACCATGAAACAATTAAAATTAATTTGGGTTGAGGAAAGAGCACATCTTGAGTCCACGTCAGGCCTGCTTACGCTCTGCATGACCCCCTTTTTCAATTATTCTGCTGCTCTCAAACAGAGCCGTTTGGGCTTCCAGATTGGCAGAAGAAATGAATGATCAGCGGGATTCGGCTCAAATGAATCCTCGCCCCACAGAGCATGCAGGAAAATTTCTCTCTGACTCCCTGACTAAAACCGAACATAGGCGGATCATATTATTATTTTTTTTTTCAATAACGTGCAGCTAAGCACGTTAGGTCTATGCGAAAACTGCTAAGCTTCTGTGTGGTTTGCATACATAATGAGCTCATGGGGTGCGAATGCTAACAGGAAATGGAAGCGTCAAATAAGAGGTTTAAACACTCTGACAGAGCATTTGGATCATCAGTTAGGGTGAGATTTTCAAGTAAAGATTGCCTCTCCGGATTTCATGCCCAGACACCTCCAGCAATTATATTGAAGAAAACTGTGATCCTTGTTACAATACAGTATAATAAACAGAAGTTGTCACTATGGCAACAGGGTTGTGTTAGTCTAGTTAGTTCAGACAAAACACTCAGCATGATACTTGTGAATTCGACAATGTAATTATTCTTTTATTCTTAGATTTTAAGTGATTTTATCATTCTTTTTTATTTCTGTGACTCTGTTTTCCACAGCACAGTACAATGTTTAAGTGTTTACTAAATTGAGAACTGTGTTTTCCGAATGCACAAATAGCTAATTATTTTTGTTTTTTTGTCTCTGTATCTATATATGGCCTTGTTCCACAAAACCAGTCATAAAAGTATTTTTTTGGGAAACTGAGATTTATATATTATCTGAAAGCTGAAAAAAAGAAAAAGTTTCTCAATGGTCTATGGTTTGTTAGGATAGCACAATATTTGCCTGGGATACAACTATTTCAAAATCTTAAAGTTAAAGAACATAACACACATCTCCCATAAATCCTGTAAAATTCAACCAATCCTACGACGACTTCGAAACTCCTGAAGTGTTTCCACTTTTGTGTGCCATATGCATCAGACGTTTAGATAAACAGTCCGTGGGTGTGATGTCTGAGGCTGAGACTATATTCATACCATAGGGACAAATTCTCTCTATTAACTACTTGCTTGTTAGATTGCCATATGTGTGTGTATTTAATGCATTTGTAATGCTTATATTTATCACAACCAGTTAGTCTTTTCCAAATCCACATACTTCCAATGTTGATGTACTGTATGTATCATTTACAGAAAAGGCAATTCCAGAATACACTGATAGTGAAAAATAAACCAAAATAGTTGACAAATATTTTACCAAACCAAAAAATTAACAACATACAGACCCACCTTGAGGTTGTCTGCTAGGATGGTATATCTCCAGATCAAATGGCTGGGCGCTTGTCTTCTGGATCACTGTTACATTGCGGCCAGTCCATTTATTTGCTCTGGCTAAAGTGTTGGTCCTCCAGTCTGTCCAGTACACACCACCTCCAAAGAGAGACACAGCGAACGGGTGTGACAGGTATTCGTGCCCCTTAAGGATCTCGATGACCCCTGTTCCATCATACAAGGCTGAATATATTGCATCTGAGCTGAAGGGAAAGAGAAACATGAGGTGAGAATAGCACTCTGTGCCCATACCAACATAAGATGTTAAAATGATGACAACTTCCTGAGGGAAATACTGAAGATTCGTGAATATTTTTTTGTCATACGTATGGTCACATACACAATATACTTAAAATGGACATTACTGAGAAAAAAACTGCTTTTGCCATGCCAAATACAGCATAAAAATACATCTAAGAGAAACAGATTTATAATCATAATCTCATTCATTCCCTTTGGTTTAAATGTGTTAAGGCTCAGAATCATACCTAACCTAAAAAATAAAGCCTTGGGCATTCATGCAAAACACCTAGGCTTAAATTCAATGTTTCTTGTATATCGCACCAAAATATAATTCTTCATTTGCATTTTTAATTTCCCGTACCGAGCATCTGTCCACACTATTCTCCTTTCCTGATGGTCAAGTGTGAGTCCATTAGGCCAGGCTCCAATTTCCATGTCCTTATACACAACATGTCTTCCACTTCCACTCATTGACGTTGCCTCAATCCGAGGAAAAGTGGCATCCCAGTCGGTCCAGAAAAGAATGCTACATACAGAAAAAAAATGTATTAGTACTTATAAAGCATATATTTTGCATAATCATACTCTTCATCCCTAACTTAATTAGTAAATGGTTTGTTAATATTGAGTATTGGACCTTAAAATAAAGTGTGAAACTGGGTAAAACTTAATTTTAAGGTCTCCATAATACAGTGTAATTACCTAGTAAATACTTAGTACTTAGCCGTTGTAAACAAAATGTACTTACCATGTAAATAAGTTATGTAACAGTTTGTACTTTGTAGCGTTTGGGCCAATCGGGCACAGACCATTTGTTACATTTAACAAATGTTAACAATCTTTAGTACCGCTTTCA
>JAUCMS010000153.1:13948729-13961019 GCA_032357445.1 Enteromius radiatus | reverse complement strand
TACTACTGGCAGCTAATATAAATAATTGCAATTAATCATAATTAATAGTAATTATTTATACATATAATTCCCTTATTGAGCTTATTAAATATGTTACAACTTACAGTTTGTAATTATGTAGATGTAACAGGCTGCTACTGTTACACATTTGTAACAGAGTCAGTTACACAGCTAATGTTCTTCTGTAACCAAAAGATTGTCAAATATGCGTTGCAGACTTTGAATCATACACATGCTTTAACGTATTTGACGTAATCAGCCTTGTTTACATCCGGAGGAAAGTATGTGCATGTAAGTAATCTGTGGTTGTTCACATCTAGTGGAAAGCGTGCACATGTGTTGTGATACTCTCTAAATGGCGGAAGATATAAGTCAGGGGAAAAGAATTGAATAAATTATGTTATTTTTATTTTCTTTGTGCAAAAAATAACTAAATTCTCCTAGCATCGCAAAACTTTTGAGCCACTGATGTCACTTGGACTATTTTACCGATGTTTTTACTACGTTTCTGTACCTGGGATCATTTCAGTTGTGTTGCTGTCTATGGAGGATATCATTAAAAATATCTTAATTTGTGGACAAACAAAGGTCTTATGGGTTTGGAACAACATGAGGGTGAGTAATTAATCACAGAATTTTAATTTTTGGGTGAACTAAAATCACAGAATGTTACACAGGCATGAGCTACTTAAAATAAAGTGTATCAAGATTGTACTTAAGTGTAAGTAGCTGTGTAACAGACACGGTCTGCCTATTACACCTGCCTATTACATCTAGTACATAATTACAAACTGTAATTATAGGCTGTTCCATAACTTAGTTACATGATAAGTCAATTTTATTTCATGTAAATAGTATACAATGGCTTCTACGAAGTATCTAATTAGGTACTTACTATGTATTATGACACCTTAAGTGTTACCTAAAATCTTAAACACACCTTAAAATATTTATATTGAGTATTTACTCATGACTGCTTTGCTGTTTTGAAACAATACGTATTGTGACAAGCACTATGCAAATACACATGACTTGACTTGGGAAGTACAGCACAAGGAGCTACTCAGAAAATAAAGTTACCTGCTCGAACAGAATTCATTTACAGTGAGTGGTGCCAGTGGTTACAAAACTAAGCTCAAACCTGTGAAACCTCTGCACTGGAGCAATGTGTAAACTGGAGTAGTGAAGTGTGCATGTGTATGAGAGCTGTGTGTGCAGGCCTGCATCCTATGCATTTTATGCTTTCCATCATAAAAAAGCTTTCAAAATCTAAATGTAAAATAGTAGATTAATTTCAAACTATTATTTTTATATGCACACTGTAAGGTTCAATGAAAGCTGTCTGCCAGTGGAGTCAATGTCAAACATGAGGAAATTCATTTTTAAACTGATGTCACAGTTCTCAGGGGTGGCATGAAAACAAAGGGCACATTCTAATGTGGGTATTATGGGGATTATAAAATGCTAGTTCCTGCATCCGGCATCAAAAACAATTAAATTGTCAGCCAACTGTTTGAGGTACATGTAGGTACATGGTAGGTAAGCGTGCAAAAAGGCTTCACATGAATTTCGCTTCAAGGATGTAGCCTTCTCCTTTTCAGAAGGCCAATTAATTGGCCAGTGGCATAGAGTTATTAAACCAGGCTTTAAAAGAGTTGCTAATTACAAAGACGGCTAATCCCTTCAGAACTACAATACATTTTCAACACACCTCTCTATGACACAGCTGTATGGGGCATTTTCAGAGAAAATATGTAATGAATTTGGTGCTTTTTAATATGTGCCACGCCGCTGAGTGTGAAATCAGTCTTTGAATATTTTCCCTAATTGTTCTTTTCAGCTTTCAGTGAAATAATTTACAGTATGTCATCCAACTGAGCACCAATATGAGCTCTAGTTGGACTGCCGAGACACCATATTTCTCCTCTATTGGTTGCTCACAGGGTTTGGCAAAAATCTTTCAGATGCCACAACAAGCCACAACTAAGACTACAACAGCATATTAACAAAAAAAGGACTGATAACAAAAATGATTAAATTATATATTTGTGCCTGCGTGCTGTAATTTAGTGAACTGTCATAAAAATCAACACTGTGCTATAAAGAAAAAATACTTTTAGAAGCAAATAAATAAATAATAATAATAAAAAATGCTACAAGTTACTTTTTGTTCCTCAACTCTTTAATATTTCTGAATCATGTCCAATGTTTTATTGTGCGTTCACATAGCTAATGCGACAAAGACACCAAGGGCCAGGTTTACTAAACAAGGCAAATTAGTGTTAGAGCGCACATCAATAAAAAGGAAGCTTTTACAAATGCATTTTTGATAAGGTGAGTCGCAAAAAAAACATGTCCATACTTTTCAGTGCTAAATCTTCACTGCTTTTTTAGTAAATCTTGATGGTATTATTTTAATGCCAAAAACGGTTTATACTGGCACAAGCTTTTAGTAAATCTGGCCAAGTGTCATCTCATTCTGATGAAGCAAATATTTTTTACATTTCAAAAATGTACAGTTTTTCAATCAAAAGTGACCGATGATGCCCAGACGGTTAAATTATTACAATTAATGTAAAAAAGAATCTAAATCCAAGAAATAACTGGGATTTAAATATCAAAAATAGGTTATACTTTTGCTTTTTACTTTTATAGTCTTCAATGGCAATATGTTGAATAAAATGTTCATTGACTTGTGAACTAAGGATTTGTATTTAAGGTGTTTAATGTATTAAAAACAAATACATAATTGGCATATTATTTGATCGTCAACATACTGTATCTAAAGTCTTATCTGTAAGCCTCTTTTTTCTGCATTTACAATGTTGGTGAGCATTATTCATGTGGCTGGGATCATCGTGTGACTTTTCAGAGCTCATGCTGTCATATTTGAGACTTTCTTTTCCCAGCATGCATCTTTAAGAAATGTAGAGCTGAGCAAGTGAAGAGCACAGCTGAGAGTAAGGAGACAAAAAAAGAAACAGAACACAAAAAATAAACAGCAAGATGCAGCGCGTTATTCTAGAACTATCATTAGTAATAGATGACAAACAAGTCCCCTGAAATATGATTGCTCTGTTATGTACCCAAGATAGTCTCTATGAGGACAAATTACAGTAAAAAAGAAATAAAACTAGTTTTTTTTTTACTGTTTGTTTTCGCTATTGTGAACATTGCTGAGGGGGATGTGGAAAAGAAAAGCAGACTAAGAGGAAAGAAAATTAGGCTGTTGTAAATTTTGTATGAGACTAATACATACCCTTGTCCTGGGTCTACAGCCAGTGCTCGTGGGTGCTCCATGCCACCGGCAATCAACGTCGTTCTCATTTCCCCATTCAGCTTGGCCACCTCAATCTGATCCAAGTTGCTGTCTATCCAGTAAAGGTTTCCTGCAATCCAATCCACTGCGAGTCCCTCTGGGGTGGCCAAACCATGCTGAATCACAACCTCGACCCCGGTCACACCTACAAAACAAACCACTCACGCTAGTTCATAGGGTGGATGGGGTTTCCAATTCAGCACAGCAAAGCATTCTGGTTGTTTTGAACTTTCTTTTGAAGTGTTGATCTTTTCAAAATGCTACTCATTGCTGAAAAGACCAGCTTGAACCAGAATGCATTTGTACACTGTTGGTAACCAACACACCAGCAAAAGATGCAAGCATTTCTGATGGAATAGGATAAAGCAGGCTTACTAGTTCAGGTGGTTTAACATAAAAAAGGTGTGTATAGATGGATAGATAGATGTGTGTGTGTTTCCAGCAACTGATATAAAGCTGAAATAAAGTATACATTAGAGTATTAGTTGAATTTAGAGTAAACTAAATCTTAAAAAAAAGTTAAAACAAACAAACAAAAATAAAAAAATTATAAAATTATAAATAAAATAAAATAAATAAAATGACAAAATGCTAAATTCAAAACTAAATTGAAAAGCTAAATCAAATTAATAATAAATGCTTAAATAATATATCAATGATACTAAAACAACACCGGTTCCAAACCTGTATCACTTTCTCTCTTCCGTGGAACACAAAATGAGATATTTAGGAAAAATGTCTTTTATATAATAAGGATCAGCCATTCGTCTAAAGTGAAGTCCCTTTAAAATGCCTGGTATAGACATCGAATACCAATAGTATTCGATCAGCATCCAATCACAACATTTGCTGGTCTTTTAAACAGAGTTTCTGAAAATAACTCTAGAATAGAAAACACTGGTATTAAAGGAAAGGAAGTTTTCCCTCAGCAGTAAACAGGATTTTTTTCAGCTATCTATAATCCAGCTGTTTGCAATTATTCTCAGCTGTGGAGGGCTTTATGAAATGCTAACAAAAGGAGAGAGCAATAGCTGCACTGGGGGCCTGTTCCTCCGAGAGAAAGACTCAGATGTGTGCTTAATGCAGCTTCAAAATAGTCTTCAAGACAATACAAGGGTATTCATCAGCTCCTTCAGAGCTTTCCCGCATCACTCAAAGAGCCACTGAGCATTATGTATTGCGTTACTGTTCAGGGGACGTGACCTGCGTACTAGGAATGGAGAAACAGAATATCTGCTCAAACTAAAGCTTAGGTTAAACAAAGGGCGAGTGGGAATGGGACATCAAATTGGGTGTTCATTACCTCCGGTCTCTGAGAGCTTTCCCCGATAGATCTTATCCTCCACCACGTCGGTCCAGTAAAGCAAACTGCGGTTGAAGTGGAAGTCGAGAGCGATGGTGTTCCGCAGGCCGGGCACGAGTAGGCTGTAGTCACGTTTATGAAGGTCGATTCGTCTGATCTCATGCCGGATAGAGAAGATAACAAAAGCCTCAAAGGGATCTTGAAGAAGAAACAAATTGATTATTAGCACCCCACACCTGTGCATTAGAGGTTATAAGAGCATCGTGCTTTGTGTTGAAGCGTCTACCATGCACATTTGCCTGTGCACCACAACTAATTAGTCTTTTAGCTGATGCTTTTTGTATGAAAAAGATTTACAGGGGCACTAATCTTAAAGAAACCTGAGCATAATGGTAAAAGACACACTATTAATTACTCGCAAGCTCCATTCAAGTCATCCAGGTATATCAAATATAAAAAAGGAATTAAACAATTAAGAATAATACATATTCTTATTATAATTAATTTGCCAGAGCAGCTCTAGAACTACAACATTATCCCAAAAAAAAAAATCTATATAAAGCCTGCTGAGAGCTATAAATGCTATAAATGTCTACTATAACAGGAACATACTCTCAAGAGCTACATACGTCACAAAATCCATAAAATACCACACAGATGCTTGTTGTCATATTCTGACTAATGACCCAAATTCAGATTCCCTGAGACAATTTAAAAGCATTTGGCAGGCATGCTGCTGTAAAGACATTAGCTGCTCAATGGGAAGCTCCTGTCTGCATATCCCGCTGTCATTGTATTACTGTTGCTCTTATTGTTGTGTACTGTGGACAGATCCACTAAGGATGGACAGGAATGCAAAGTGAAGATATTTCACTGAGAATCATAAGCTAGTCTAAAAAAAATAATGCGACTTCTCTATCAAATTTCAGTCTGTTTCCCTCACAGCACTACTATACTCATAACTGCTTATGATATTTTACAGTGTTTTTCTTGTCATTTCTGGACACATACTGTATGAACTGCTGTTGCACTGGAATATCATTTTAAAATATTTATTTATTCATTTATTTAGGCTATCACATCTATTAATTGTTTAAGATTTGTGTTTACATACTGTAATCATGTGTGTATATTATGAATATTAATATAAATATTCAGTATATGAATACATACACGGATGTATATTTAAGAAATATATTCACAGTATATATACATAGACACTGTTACATTTTAGATTTACATATAGGCCTAATATGTAAATATTACATATATGTTAGAAAAGTTTAACCAGGCTGTCAAAATGAGGCAATTGCAAGAGAAATTCATATTTTCAAACTTTGAGGAATTTAAATACCTGTGCTGTGGCAGCTCTCTCCATCTGGATCAAGTCTCCAGCCCGAATAACAGGAGCACTTGACAGTGGTCTTATGCTGTTCGCATATCTGACTGCATTTCAGGTGAGCAGAGCAGTAGTCCACTGTCTCGCATGTTCGGTTGTCAGAGCCAAGATGGTGTCCGGTGGGACATGAACACACCACCCCTTTGCTGGGGATCACTGCACACTGGTGACTGCAGCCCCCATTACCTTGCAAACATTTCTCTGGAACAGACAAGAACAGCATGAGTGAGGACAAAAACAGAATCAGTTTGAAAGGCTGGTGATATGGAGCCATGTTTGCTGACATATGAGATTCAAGGTGTGAACTGAAACAGAAAAGCCTTGGATGAACAAAGATCAACGGCTTGGTTTGAACATTTGCACAAGACTAAAAGTTTATCGCTCTTTGTCTCAAAAGTTTTGGTGTGTCTTTTTTCAATTAGGCCATTATTCTAACCTAATCAACATCTCCAGCCGAGTGTGTCACAATAATAAAGAATTAGTTTATTCATGAGGCATATTCAATGAGAATTATGACCCACTTCAGCCACCGCTCAGGCCAAACAAACTCATTCAATGCTAGAAATGGCTTTTTCTTAAGTTTAAAACTAGGTCTCAGATACATCATCTCTTTTCAGAATGGATCAGACGAACTTCAGCACTCTTAGACTCTCATCTCTAATGGATAAGCTTTTTCCTTTCATCGAAGCACCTGGTCCTTTTTACGAGAGAAAGACAAAGGGGAGGGAACTCACAGCTTGCAAGGTCTTTTTGCCTCTACTGATTATGATGATCCCCTCTGTGGCCGCAAGAGAGAATTGAATTTTCTTCACAGGGGGCCCTGAAGTCTATATGGAAGTGAAGAATAGCTGCTTCCCAAAGATCACAAATGGAATTGAGTCTTGCTGCGCTGGTCCGAGTCAGTCAGTCACCTCAAGGTCCACTGGCACAATCTAATTGGCAATAGGAGGCCCAAGCCAAAAGCAGGCCTAGTCAGACAGATAATGTGCCTCGTCCTCAGAACATGAGCGGTGGGCTCCCATGGGTGGCTGCTGGCAATGCGCTGAAAGTCACTGAAATGTTTGTCTAGTCACATTCTGAGAGAATTATACATTGGTGACTCTCAGGAGGCACTTTCCCAAGTGAGGGCTTCAGAGGCAAACATATCCTCATGTTTAGCTCTCATTCAGAAGGGCTTCATGTTTTCTTGTGCTGGTAGCTTACAGACATGTGTTGGCTTTCCATTACACTCACTCAAGGACACGACTCATAGAGATTCAAGCAGCCCTGAAGAACATGCCGTGTGGGCATAAACACGGTATTATCAAAATCTCTTCACCTATGGAGAGGTAAACACAATACATATTGATTTGCTCAAGTGTATGAGTCCGAATCTATATAGCTCAGGTATTTTATTCTCATTGGTTTGGCTTCCTGTATATCGATAGAACTACTCTGCTTGACTATCCAGCATTTCTTGCAGAAGTGACCAGAGGTTTTCAATTAGCAAGTTTAGTGAATGCAGTTGTGAATGCAAGCATTATGAACTGAATTATAAGCATTGCACACTTGCGACACTGTGACACTTGCATTGATTTTTTTTTGCATGTCTCTCTTATTTAACACACCTGAATGAGATTATCAGATCATTAGTTCAGTTCATGGATCTCTCTCCCAATGAATTGATGATTTCATTCAGGTGTGTTAAATAAGGGAGACATGCAAAATGTGCAGAGCAGGGGGTCCCCAAGGAATGGAATTGGGAATCACTGATGTAAATTATGGATAACCATGGGTAAAATGAGATTCTTCACTGTCAAGCTGTAAAACCTATTTTGTTAATATAACAAAAGGCAACATATATTAAGTCCTTTGTAGCGATAAATAATAATAAAACACTCCTATGTATGTAGATACTAACACTCTGTACATAACATGAAGGGTGAAAGTAGTTATGAAGCATCATCTCCAGCTCCCACATACACACCCGAAGGCACTTATATAACAAAGTGTGTCAATCTTAGGAATTACACAACCAAGAAAATGTTTAAAAGTCCCCGGAGGGTGGATTTTATTAAAGAATATTGCTGGTGAACCGGTGAAACAGTGGAGAGGTGCTCGGTCCTTAGTGCTCGGTGCGCTGTACTCAGTCTTCCTTGTATTTGCAGTGTCTCCAGTGGTGAAATCTCAGTGGGGATGGACGTTCAGTCACTGCTGCTTTCTTAGGACAAAAGAGAGGCAAGGTTAACGTTTTTGTTGAGAGGACCAGGTGACACTTTCGGGGGTTGGCGGTCAGTCCAGCCCGTCAGAGCTCCAGCAGCACCCTCCGCAGCTGCTCCTGAGGGTCCGCTCAACTCTCAGAGTGAATTACAACGTCGTCGAGGTACGTGGTTCGCCCACCTGGGGTATTGGATAACTGTCGAACTCCGAGACCTGGTTGAGGTGACAAAAGTCGTTGCAAATGCGGAGGGTGCCGTCTGGTTTTGGGACCATCACAATGGGGCTGGACCAGGTGCTGTGTGATGGTTCAATCACCCCTAACATCTCGCTGATCTTGTCCTCAATAGTCTGCCTCCAAGCCTCAGGAACCCGGTAGGCCTGCTGCCTTACAATGACTCCTGGTGGTGTGTGGATATCATGCTGGATGACGTTCTCTGTTCTCCCATGTCGACAACCACGGGATCTAC
This sequence comes from Enteromius radiatus, assembly GCA_032357445.1. Classification (NCBI taxonomy): domain Eukaryota; kingdom Metazoa; phylum Chordata; class Actinopteri; order Cypriniformes; family Cyprinidae; genus Enteromius; species Enteromius radiatus. The sequence continues at coordinate 13,952,332 of JAUCMS010000153.1, read as the reverse complement.
ATTGGCCAGGGCAGAGAGCTGCTCCTCCTGATACGTTACGTCGATACTTTATGGGGCCAACTTGCTCTATCACTGTGTAAGGACCCTGCAAAGTTGCAGTTTACAGAGTTTACAGGTGGCGGTGGGGACCAGGACCATAACCTTGTCACCTGGCTGGAACCACTCCCGTGGTTGGGCCACCTGATTGTAGACCCGCTGTTGGGACTGCTGCCCCTTCACCAGCTGTTTGCAGATTAACGACATGACACTCTCGATCTGCTTACTAACGTGTCCACTACGGAGTGGAGAGGGGCTGGCTGCTGCTTTTCCCATGCCTCTCATGTGACACCCAGCAGTCCCCTGGGTTGGCAGATGAAGAGCAGTTCTACACTGATAAGTGATCGGGCGGCTTGCCACAAAAGGAAAGATATTTTCATAACAAACAGGGATGTAACAAACACAAACTACAAACATACTGTAAAATAAATAAATTAATGAATTAATGAAAAATTGCCAATAAAACAAAAACTATTAGAGTAAGAAGACTTTACAAGAAAATGCTATTTCAGTTAAATGTGTTACTACCATTTCTTCATAATTGTTAGAAAATATTTCAAAAGACTTTTGAAAATAAATTTTTCTATGTAATAATGTTTGGTATCAATCATTGTTCTGCCAAGTAAACAGTTTGTTACCCTAATTACAGTCTATTTACAGTTGCTTAGCAACATAATGTATGTGGTACACTAATGTATAATTAGTAGTCACAGGTTCAAATTTATTCAGCATGGCTTATCCAATCCAAAATTACAGTTGTAATCATTTTATCAAATCTACTCATACATTCATATTTTATCCTTTTATCAAAGCCTTGCATGCACTCACCACAGAAAGGACCCTCATCAGAATGGTCAGCACAGTCATTTCTTCCATCGCAGATCTTGTTGGGGGGCAGGCAGGTGCTGGAGTCATTGGCACAGGGCTGAGTGGGGGGCTTACAGACAGAGGACTCACACGATTCCTCATCTGAGCGGTCTTCACAGTCGTTGTCACCGTCACACACCCAGCTCTTGCTGATACACTTCCCTTGGGACACAACATTCAGTCAGACCGCTATATAAATCAAACTGTCAAGCTTAATTTGTTGTTTGTAGGTGAGCATGAAGATAAATCTGGGTAAATTTTAAAAGGTGGCGGAACGTCAGACTGGCATGACGTCAGATGAATAGAGAAGCTGTAGCTCATTTAACCCTCGAGACCCACTACAACATTTTTTTTTTTTAATTTAGCCAAATGCCACTTTATAAAGTAACATAAGGCTGCTGATTCACTGAAGTTTAAGGCTTCTAGTTCACTGGGAAGGCATTTATAAAGGTCAAAGCAACTGCACTAGAGTCCTATAAATTTACAGGGGATCAGCACAATAGCCCAGGATCATGAGGGTTTAGAGGCTGTCAGAGAGATGCTTTGAGATTAATACATCCAAGTTTCAGCCTCCAAGCTTCATGAATTTGTTTTTAATGTTTTTGTCACTTATTCAAACCAAGACTGAATTTACTTTATCAAAAATAAAGTAAAATGGTACTATTGTGAAATATTATTGACACACTCGTGTTTCTTCTGTATCACATGATACTTATCAGGAAAAATCTTTTTTGAGCAATTACATTTTGAACAATTAAAGTGCATCCCTGCTGACTAAAGGCATTAATAAAAAAGAAAAAGAAAAAAACGTACTGCCTCCAAACTATGGAGAATTTTGGAAAATTGAAAACCCAGAATTGAAAAACAATGTACGGCAGTCTGAGTTTCCATTTGTTCAGTCTACCTTCATGATCAGATAAACAGGTGAACACACTTTAGTCTGTTTCTGAGCCTGTCAAAATGATATGGGATTTGGCATTCGGTGTGCGGTGCAGTGGTCTGGAAAGAGTGTACACTTCTGCTTTTTAGCACATTTTTGACATCAAAAGGAATAGGAACAAAACAACGAACAATTCTTGAGCTCTTTTATGGCTTGGCTGTAGATGTCTTTTCAAGGCAATCTTTTACAATTAGAGTGACTGCTACATCAAAAGCCCTAAGTTGATTGATTTCACTATGGTCTGAGTGGAGAAAAAACTTCTGATAGATACAAATTACACCAAATACGTTCAAAAGAAACACAGGCAGCTGAATTCTGCACATAATACTTTTGTGTGGAGGTGAGATGTGTAATTCTTTTTCCAATACACTCAATAAGTTCTTCTACCGCTGCTTAAGATAAGCAAGCTGCAGCATTTGTAGGTTTGTTTCTTAATAAGTGCAAACAATCTGTGGCATTAGAAAGAATTCACTCTGTTTGTTCCAGCATCCAAACCAACACAAAAACATTGGCTTAACCAGAGGTGCAAATTAGGGACCGGACTGTCAGTTTGACTGACCAATGCACACTGAGAAGTGTTTGTGAAACCTTGAGATGTCTTTATTTTTCATCTGTTAGCAGCACAGAAATTACCTACCTCACCTTTTTAGTTTAATGCCATAGCTAACTCTGAATATAAAACAGTGACGCTGCTACCAAAATACACCTCACCGTAAACTACAAATAATTCTAGTTCACACCATTCATCTCAGCCGTTCTTCATAAATACAAATTCTAACATACAGAGATATTGCAAAGGATTGCACCATGTAACGAAAAACAGGCTGGATTTATCATCCGACTCAATTTGCAAGAGGCAAAGATAACTGAAAGCTCAAGGATGGCATTGTGCTATAAAATATCACCCACTGCTTCACAGAATTTAACAGGTTTGATATATATACAGAGAACACAAGGAGAAGATATAGTTGTAGGTCAGTGCATGAAATAAATATAAGGTCAGTACAGATTAAATGGTTTTGAGGAACACCTGGTAGGCTCACCTGAGCTTTTGCAGGTAAACTTTGCCAGGGGATCACACATTCTTTTGACGCCTTTGCAGTTTGTTTCATCACTGCCGTCTTCGCAGTCTTTATCCCCATCGCAGCGCCAGCGCTCGGGGATGCAGGTCCCATCAGCACGGCAGTGAAACTCCTCTCCACTGCATTCCACAGGAGGCAAAGCTGGACATGACACACACACACAAAAACAAAACAAAAAAAAACATTGATCTAGGCTATTCTGATTCACAAACAAATTACTCTAATAAGTCGGTTCTTTTTGGTAAATAAAACCCATACAGAGTGACCAATGTAGCTGAAATCTCAAACAGATTATGCCAATAAGTGTGTTTATGTTTTAGTGATGTTGATAAACAAGTTTCGGGAGGAGCGCTGACGCATGATTAGCTTCAGCTGTTACCAATTTCCTAATCAGCCTAATTTCCTTTCATCCAATCAAAATCATATGCCTTCGCCTTAAATATGCCCCTTTCCTTCCCTTCCTTATCTCGTTATGCAGCCCTCCTCCACCCCTCCTCCACTCTGCTATTTCATGTCTTCCTCCGGGGGGAGAACGGGATTCGAGCCGGACGTCGAGCTCAGCCCTAGCTGGGGTTCTATCTGCTAGGGTTCCATCTTCTAGGGCAGGGGTGTCAAACTCAGTTCCTGGAGGGCCACAGCCCTGCACAGTTTAGCTCCAACCCTAATTAAACACACCTG
>JAUCMS010000153.1:13936188-13946481 GCA_032357445.1 Enteromius radiatus | reverse complement strand
AGGAATGGGATGGCACTTCAGTTCATAGAATGAGTAAAGGCAGGTGAGCGAAAACTTTTGGTAATATAGTGTATATGATACAAAATATAGATGATGTGCAAATTAACAGAATATGTGGGCCTTCTTACAAGTTTTTAGAAATGGATCAATTTTTGAATTTAAAAATGCTAGAGATGCAATACAGAAGATGCAATTCAAAATGTATTGATCTGATGCATAATGTGCATACCGACCAAAAACAGCTACATGGACCATGCCAAAAAGAAAACACATACTCACACACACATACACATAAGATTCAAAGAAAGAAATGTGATGTCCTACCAGGAGCAACACCTGCACAAGTCACATTTTCATCACTGAAGTCCCCGCAGTCATTGTCCCCATCACAGGCCCAGTGGTCTGGGATACAACGGCCGCTGGTGCACTTATACTGACCATTAGCACAGGAGTGGACACAGCCCGCCTCATCACTGTTGTCTCCACAGTCATCATCTACACTCACAAACACAGTACAGTCATGAAGAATTAGTTTCACGCAGAATAACTTTTTTAACTACAATAGAAAACTTTTGACAGTATCTTGTAGACATACACTTTCACTTAAAAGTTGTGTTAGTGTTTATATATATATATATTTCATGCACAACTGTTATGCTGCTTAATTGATTCTTTGGTGAATATAAATGAAATAAGAACATAACTTATTTGTAACAGACATCTTTTGTAACATTATAAATATTTGTATTGACATTTTTTATCAATGTAAGTATATACTTGCTGAATAAAATACAGATTTATTAAAAAAAAACAAAAAAAAACAACTAACTTTTGACCAGCAGTGTATATGGTAGGGTGTTTGTCATAATTTATTGTCACACAAATTGTGTTGCTCCATCAAAATACAATAAAATATAAATGGATTTTATGATCATCATACACTTTGGTACAGGAAAATGGCACATTTTCCTTAAGGGAGTCTTTAACCCTGTTACGCCTCATGCTTTGTTGCACAATATTAGAAACTGAAATGATAAAACACAGGACAGCACCACAGGAAATTTTCAAACAAGAGTCTCCAGGGCATCGAATTATGCCAAGCCTCATTTTGTGCTGAAAAATCAGCAAGGTATCCGAAGGCCCTGACCCTGGAAAAGAAAAACCACCTCCATATGCTGACCTTGGATGAATGCTCTCATTTGAGGACAAAAAAGGGGAAATAGAAAGAAATAAGAAAAACATATACAACAAACAAGTTTTATTGTTGTTGATGATCGAGTGTTGCACACAGGCAATAATGTACTGCAAACCTTGAGGGCCGGCAATAAATTATAGAGGTCGTTATTTTACACCCTCCTTGATCTGAAATGGAGATATTTCAGATAAAATAATCTGTGAATATTTAATGGGTATTAATGTGATGAATTTCTTGTGCGACAAAAAAGACTGGACAGTAGGATCAATGGACTTAATTGAATTAAAGTGCCAGACTTTCTTTTATCAGCTCCGGAGAAAATAGGGTAATACATCATCGTGCTAAATGGAAGAGCAAGTAAAGCAAATGGTAAGTATTTTCTTACTTCTGGATACACTCACCTGAGTCACAATGCCACTTCATGCTAATGCACCTCCCATTAGCGCAGCTGAACTGGCTGAGAGCTTCACAGGTAGGGAACGCTGTGAGCGAAAAGAAAGAGTGTGAGAAACGTTCGCCACAATGCTTGAACTCTGTCCAATACATCACTGTCTCTTTGATACACTGGAGAAGAGAAGCCATTTTTCATTTAGCTTTTAGCTTTGAAAAATTGCAAAAGAAGTTTGTCCTGGCACAGATTGCCCTGTCATGCTAATAGATTAAATTTGGAGGCTCTTTTGTCCTCAGGAAATGTCATAGTTTCTTGCAAGTTTGGGGGCCAGCTTAAATCTGTAACTATTCTCTCGTAGTGCACTGCATTTTTTTTTTTTCAACACAAGTCATACCACTGGGGTTTAGTGCCAGTTTTGCGGGAAACGAAACACCCTGAAGGTCATGTGAAATGTCACTGTGAATTATTGCTATTTTCTTGCTAAGGTTAATGAAAAGAAATTACAAACAAAGGGAAAAGGAGACCTCACAGATGCAGTGGAAAACAGTCAGAGGCAATAAGAGCTTGCCAGGAAGCAATAACACACCAGCGGTGAGATAGCATGGTGTGTGCGCTTTACTACAGCGTTGATTTAAAGATATCAAAAGGTTATTGTTTCAACATTATGAATTACTGCAGGTTTGCTATTAACCCGTGGATCACGATGCCTTAGGTGAAAACTGACTTTTTTTTAAAGATAAAGATTAGTTTATGGAAAGGTTTTTGGATGAATGCAATCTGCACAAGCTCATAAGTGTGTTGTTTTGTACCACATTAAACCATTTCGTGAATAAATCATCGCTCATATGCGTACAGGAAAAGTGACATGACAAGCAGTGGTGGAACATCTGTTTCTCTTTAAAGTGTCTCTCAGTTCAGTCAATAAACCTCCACACATCTAGCAGGTAGTATGCGCATATACACAGATTTTCAAGTTATCAAAGGTAATTTTAAGTGTGTGATCATGCATTTGCATCTGTTCAATAACAAGTCATATGTTAAATATTCTCATGTCTTCTAGCTGTACTTGATTGTGGACCATGCTCTGATATGAAAGCATTATTATGAGTAATCATACAACCATTATATATTTTGAACATGAACATGGATGGTTCCCTTAGAGCGTTTTAGGCTTAAGTGCTTTTTAGTGGGCATAATGTTAATAGCTTATGACTCATAGCTTGAAGGGATTGAATGAACAAGCTTGTTGTTATAGAATAGATCACAGAGAGTTAATCTAGCAACATGCATGAAAATGTGCGCTTTGGACAGTTTAAAATGAAGCATGTTTATGTTCCTTTATTACAAAACAATTAAAGGGTCTTATTTATAATAATTAGGTTGGGATCTGTGAAAATTAATGCTGAATTAAGCAGCAATTGCTTGAATATGTGCATAGGCATCATTCAATATTTCTTAAAAGCGCTTTTGCTCGACTGGGTGACATCTCCAAAACAACAACAGCTGTAAACTGAGCATATGAGATTTCAGAAATAACAGATCCCATGGGTTTTCCTGAGAAAATTACTTTTAGGGAATTGTACTTTCCCCCTCACAAATAAAACCTTTGCTGGCACAAATGAGAACTCTTAGAAGTCAGTGGAAACACATCATTCGAAGTGTTGCTAATCTAGGAGAGGACTGTTACAAGTCAAGATTACAGGTGAGTCAACAAATAAAAGAAAAAAATAGTTGTGTTTGAACGTTTATTCCCAGAACATGGTTCTGTTATTGTTGACAGGAGTAAATCCTACTTCTAAATTTCACAACAGAGTGTTCCAGTCCCCTGACTTTGGCAATTACTACTTTCAACATCCAGTTCTCACAATAGATCAGGTTCAACAACAAGCAGGGAGACTGCAGGGGTAATAACTCTGCCCACTGAAATTTGATTTGAAGGAAGAAAAAAAACCACTTATACGAATCTGTGCAGTAGACAGTGGCAGTTCAAGTTCATATCTCACATAGATTATAAAACAATCCTATGTGGAATTGTTTTTAAGAATACCAGAGTTGCTGTAACGGAAAAATAAAGCAGAAATTCATATATTAGATAACTTTTTTAATTTATAGTCCTATTTTCAAAACACGAAATTACCAGGTAGGACATGATCCCATCTGTGATCCTACTTATCTGTCAACAGTTACTGTTCCCTTTAAACAGAAAGTGTATAAACTACAGCAACACTGAAACAAAAGAATTAAAAATATGTATTTTTTCTAAATATTCTAATACATATTAATATTATAAAAATCATGCATATGGATTTTTATATTATTATATTTATATTATGTATAAATATATTTCATATACAAATATAACATATTTAAAAACATACATGCATTTGTATTTATATATGCACATGCTAAATATATATATATATATATATATATATATATATATAGTACACACACGTATTATGTAAAAAAAAAATATTTTGGATGCAATTAATCTTGGTTAATTATTTGACAGCACTAATAAATATCAATGTTTCAATTTGATATATATAATTTAATAATTTTACATTTTGATTAATTTGATAGTATTTTTATTTTTATATTTTACATTTACATTTATTCATTTAGAAGACGCTTTTATCCAAAACGACTTACAGTATTTTTTTTACATTTTGCTACTTTTGAATGAGAATTGTGCTAGACCTGACACATCATATGACACATCACTGTAATTTTGAATTGAAATTCAAAAGAGCCACTATGACAATGCATTTTTAGGTTTATAAGCCTCTGCAAAAACCTTTTTATTTTACTTTTTAATTTTGTGATACTAAAACTGCCAGAGCTACACTGTTAAACCAATATTCTTGGTAGGTTAAAAAAAAAATTTGAAAGCTGAGAATACTTAAAAAATGGCAATTAGCATACAGCAAGCTGAGCGTAACTGTGTTTCAGGTGTGCTGTGCGCAGTGCAGTTAGAGGCAGTGGAGCTCCATGTCTTTCAGCTCAGCTTGATTACGATTAAGTGAAGTCAGGCGTACGCTCTAATTACTGCTTACACTGGGAGTGTTTGTGCAAGAGTGTACTGAGGCAGCCTAAGACACAGCGGAGGTAACCAAGACAATAGCACTTTGAGCAATTTGCAGCATTTGGTGACAGAACACCAGAAAGTTACATTGTTAGCGCATAGCATGAAATACTGTAGCAGAGGAGTCAGAACTTTTGTGCTTGAGGGAGTAAAAGGAGAAGTAATATATATATATATATATATATATATATATATACACACACTATGAAAGTATGCATTTACACAGACCTTTTAATGTATATATCAATGCACAGAGACCCCAGGGAAACAATGCATCACATGCTCGAATGGGGATTTTTGTGCATAGTCAACAGAAAACCAATTTTCTTTACATACAGCTAGAGATGATATGAGACTGACACTCATCAACTTTAAGAGAAAAAACTGTGTAGTTCCATAAACTATCAATACTTTATATAAAGTATACAATACTTAAACTTTACCTCCTTTAAGAACTGATAACAAAGGAACATTTTTCTGACTGAGATTCCTGAGCCTCTTCAAAGGGCTACCTGTCTTACACAGCATTCATGTGCTCCTTTGAATAGTCGTTTCACTGTGGGAGCTCACAGTGGTAACCTTCTTGGGTCATTTCCTCTCAAAGCCATGTGTCATATTCTTTCGTCTGCTTTCAGGGTCTGGAATGTGGTTATGGTGAGCTTTTAACATCAGAGAATCTATGATTTGTATTACCACCACACTCTTAAGAGCTCCTGCATCTAAGTTTAATTCCCTTTTCCTTTCTGCTTCTAAAAGCACAGACTCGGGGGCTGAAGAAATGTGCTGTACGTGGTTAACATTGTACTCGGTCCTGAACATTGACATGTAGATGTTTTTGCGAAATAATGTAAGAGTGGGTGGCAAAAACACACCTTTGGAGTCAAAGCTCTTTGAGAACTGGCAAGTGTTTTTGAGAGACAAACTTAGCGTTTTATATAGCGTAACCTGTCCACAAACAACAACGGTAAATTACAGTATTTGTTACATTCTTATACCTAGTTTTTCCATTTATTTGGTTGCAGAAACACGTGTAATGAGCCAGATTTGTAATAAGAAGTGGAACTGTGTTGGTGGAAAAGGGATAAGAGAGTCCTAAATAAAGCAGGTTCATGATGACAGCGCTGACAGATTCACCAGTTACACCACAGTCACATTTGCCAAGCCAATTAGCTAGTAGGACAGTGACTCACCACAGGAAGTGGACTCGTCTGACATGTCTCCACAGTCGTCATCTTGATCACAGCGCCATGCTTCTGGTACACAGCGACCATTACCACAGGTGAACTGACCAGCTCGACACGGCTGGGCTAAAGACAAAACCATAAAGGGAGAAAGATAATCAGATTATTCATGGCATTTTGAGTTTGATTCTATTATATTTTGTTTGGCAATTTTGAGCAAGAAAAAAAAAACGTTCAGACAGTTTTAGACATTGTTTTAACAGTATAATATTCTAGGAGAAACCTAATGAAAGTAATTAAACAAAGAAACAAACTGAAATTAAAATGTGTAGTTCTATAATTAAAATAAATAATCTGAATAGTTTCTTAAATCAAATGTACACACTACTGTCATTTAGCTTGTTATATTTATTATTTAAGATTCACCTCCTTTCATAAGAACTGACAACAAAAGGACAGAAGGGCTAATCTTTTACTCTTGCGTTCTTGTGCTGTTGTACTTTTCCAAAAACAAAACAAAATACAGAAACATTAACAGAACAAAAACAACAAGGTTCTTTTTAAACACACATATAGGCTAACTAAGGCTGCGTTCACACAGCAGCAGAATATTGTTATACCCTAATACCGTATGTTCTTTAGGTGTGAGTCTCGAAATGTCTCGTTCACACACCTTTCAGTGTGTGTTTAGACAGGAGTCAAGCCCGTATTCATAGCCACGAGTTCTCTGTTCAAGTTGTCATTAACTGACAGCAGCTTTTACATTTGGGCGGAGAGAGGACCATTTCAATCACGGAAGACAAAACTGGCGGGAGTGGCTCCGGTGGAACACTGACAGGATAAAACTTTCAGATCACTCGCAGCTTATTTCTCCGCCACTGTAAGTTACTGAAAACACACATGAAAACACGCACTACACAATAGACGCACGATAGGCTCTATCTCTCAGTGTATAACGTGACAGACAACTAGTTATCCAATCCTTTTCTGTTCACACAGAGCCTGTGTCCTGAGAATGCAGTTGTGAGTCTGGAAAATGTACAGGTGTGAGTTTGGTTACAGAATGCGGTTGTCACACCTGTAAATAACCAAACTGTGTGTGAACGTAACCGTATTAAGAACTCAAAAACAGGATTGACAACCGTATTCTGCTGCTGTGTGAATGTAGCCTAAATGACCTTGCAGCAGTTTTTGATTCCTAATCCTAATGGCTATACTTTAAACACACGTATAAGAGGTAGTTTAATCTCATGTGTGACTCCAGGAATTAGTCCCACCAAAAGGCAATCATTTAATTCTGAGCTTACTGATCAAAATTGCACTGATACACCAGAGACTATTTTACAGCCAATTCAAGCAATTCTCTGCTTCAGATCATCTTGAATCATGAAATATTAAATCGCTTTAACATCTGCTGTCAATTTCAGCTCCTCACTGATTCAGTATAATCACTTGTGTTCCACATCGCTTTGCTCTAACTGCTTCTGCCAAGTCAACAAAGGTCTGAGCCGTCTCCGGCTGGAGGGTCAGCTTTATCAGAGGGATGTCAGACTGTTGACAGCATTTATCACATCTGTTCTTCCCTTCCATTGATCTTACAGCACTTAAACTAGTGAAAGAGTGTTAACTCCTGGAAACAGGCCAGGTGTTACTCGAGTTTGCAAAAAGAAGGCTGGGGAAAAGTAATTCTGACAATCCGTAGCGAGAAAGTTCACTCCATTGCACAAACGCACTTATCGATTATCATGTTCTCACAAAGAAAGTAAAGTCAATGCTCCTTGCCCTATTATATATACCTGAGAAGGTAGCATGACTCTCATAGAGATTGTGAATTCAACACTCATCAGTGAGATAAATAACAAACCAACATTTCAAAAATGCTTAACAACTGCAGAAGCTGATGAGGTCACTCACTTTTTTAATGGCAATAGAAAACAGCAATGTTCATAGTTCCTACTGAAAACCATGTTTTAAACGTCTTTATTTTTATATTAAGATCTTAGAATTAATATTTTGTCTCTTAAAACATGAAAATATGCATGTAATTACAAGTAATGCTGCCAAGACAATTTTCTAGCTGTATTTTTTAATGGAAAAAGGGACGTGGAGTGTGAGAATAACCACTGGCCAAAAACTCATTTATATGCATTACATTTGTATGAAAATTCTTTAACGACAACAACAAAAAAATTGTATGTACGTTGCCCAGTTGTGCCATTTGACAATGTTATATAATGTTAATAATTAAATGTGAATAACTATGTTAAATGTTTGTAAGATTCTACACTTATGTGACTTAATGACAGGAAGACAAAGAAAAATATTAAAATCCGTCATAGAGGACTAATAAGTTTTATGACTTTTATTATAAGTGACCCATATGTATTACTGGTGCACATTGGTGAATGGGTCTGTTTATTATGTATGAGGGAGTTGAGCTCTACCTGAGCATGTTTTATTAGACTCATCTTCGTTATCTCCACAGTCATTGGCTCCATCACAAAGCCACCTTTTGGGTATGCAGCGATTATTGGGACACTTGAACTGGTCAACCGGACAACTGTGGTTAGCTGGAAGAAACAGTAGAAACAAACAAACACACAAAAATCAACATATGTCAAACAGGAAATGTTTTGTTTAAAAAAATACATATTGCATCTAAGAATTTTCAAGCTTGACATATTTCTCTTGTCTTATTTTTTTTAATATATTTTTTTTACATGTTTTGTTATACTGCTGACAGCCCGCTCTATGTATAAGTGAGTTCATATGCATAATACTCTACTTTTGTTTTGACACAGCAGTTTTCATTGTGCTATTCATCTATTCTCTTGAGCTAGCTTCACATTTATCTCAAAAATATGCGTTTGCCCTCAGGCTTTTGAGTTTATTTAAAGTAGCGACCGTGTTTTCCTCTACTATTTGCTCTATTTAATAATAGAACCTGCTATTACTCATAACTCTGGATACTCAACGCGTCCCCAACAGACAATGAGTTACAGATGAAATGGAAAACCGGATTCGAGTGGGATCAGGCAGTAAAGTTTCAGACGTATTAAACTATAGGACATCCCAGCAGAGCAGAAAATTGATTTTGCAATTCTGATAATTCTGGCAGAACATCACGTTAAAGTATTTCTCATAGTGAAAAATGACTCAGCCCCCAATGTTTTAACATGCAGCTTATCTTATCGATTAGCTCATGAGATGATTGTGCAGTGGAATGCAGTGCGTGGGAGAACAATTTGATACTGGCTTTCTTCCCGTTTGATATTGCAGCCGTTTTTCCCTGAGATGTCAATTAGCAACTTGTTAATTATCTACAAGTTATATGCAAACAGTCTGCTTGTCCAGATACGGTATATATATTTTATCAGCATATATATTTACTCATTATAGAGCTGTCTGGAATTATTTTGGCTGGTCATTTGAGAACGTTGTGAATTTTTAAATAACGATCACTAAATAGCATACTGAACCACTGTATATACTAAAAACTTAAAAAAAATTTAATGTTGAAAATAACATTGTAATGTTGCAGTGTTCATCTTCTTTCAAGGTCTGTAAAAAAACAAATGACATCTGTGAAACCTGAACAGAATGAACATTTTATATTGAGTGATTTATCACAGACATATATGACACTGTGTGCATGCTAAATGACACAGCTTGAGGCCACAGAGGTTTGATGGTTCAGTAAAGCAGACACAACAGGGATTATACGTTGATGTCACGGGGAAAGAAAACAAGGTACATACAGCATATGTGGGCCTCCTCATCACTGCCATCTAAACAGTCATCATCTCCATCACAAATCCAATTGACTCGTATGCAGCGCCAGTTGCTGCACTGAAACTCATCATTTTTGCACCGCTGGGGCTCCTCTTGACCTGCAGAGTCTTCAGGACAAGAAAAACTGAATTGTAAAAAAAAACTTAAAAGGAAAATATAGTCAGTCACAGTGTTTGGACAGTGTTGATGTGTACAGTAGTCTGAGGGAAAAATACAAATAAAGCAAACAGATTGCTTTTTGAATTTATATGATTAAACTCATACTGTTTTTAAAGGGATTATATGATGCAATTTCAAGTTTTCTTTTCTCTTTGGAGTGTTACTGGAGCTGTTAGTGCATAGATCATTTCCCTAAAGTTTCAAACCAAAGGGATATTCTTAAAAAAAGTTATGACTTGCCCACACCCCCTACATCAACAGTTCATTTAAACATGCCCACAATATATATATAAAGTGAATCAATTCCAACTCAGCAAGGACAGTCTGGCGCTTCTGACTCACAACCTGCAAGTAAGTTATGTTTTGTTATTAAAATAACCAGCTACTTGCTATTCAAACACAGGTTGGGCACAGCAAGGTGTTATGGTAAGGGACGTAAAATTTCCATCACATGCTTGAAATCATTTAAAATTATTTTCTTCATTTTCAA
>JAUCMS010000153.1:13920959-13935677 GCA_032357445.1 Enteromius radiatus | reverse complement strand
AAATCATTTAAAATTATTTTCTTCATTTTCAAAAGAAAAGATAATATATTATATATATATATATATATATATATATATATATATATATATTTTTTTTTTTTTTTCTAAGGGAAAGGTATTTAAATTAGCCTACCAGAGCATGTGACATTGTTCTTGTCCAGGTGCTGGTTGTCAGCACACGTGCACACCCGGCCTCCTGGGACGGCCAAACAGAGGGTACCACAACCGCCATAATTCACCCGGCAGGCATTGTCACCTAAAAAACAAACATAGGCCTAAACAACAGATATCTACAAATCTACTTTCCCACTGGCAGGACGGCTGTTTATGTGTTCACCCCTTTATAGCTTTTAGCAATGTCTCTCCTTGAATCACAGAACATAAAGTTCTTCTTCACTGCCCACTCAGAACCAATTTCCTGCTCTTCTGGGATGCCGGTGGTACACGGGGGCATTATTTTTAATCACACGTCAAGTAAATTATGGGAAACACTGGAGAAGAGAGCCATTTGACACTCTTTTTCTTTCACCGACATAATTCGTTGTGTGGGCAATGGCACCTACGATGGGGGAGGAGTGGAGGAAAACACAGTTTTGTGAGAAAACTGTCACTTATTAAGTTGAGGCATGGGGACAATAATAAGGTTTCATTTAGAGAGGGGTTGAAAGGCATTGCCTGAACCAATGAGATAAAAACTGTTTTGTAATGGCCAATCTGTGGTACTCCAGGGAGCGGGAACACAATTAATCTTTCTCCTGACAAGCGCTTTGAAGAAATTCCTCTTCTGCTGAGAACGTAGACTGTCAAAAAGCCTGCATTTTCAGGCCAGGAAATTCATACATGACATAACAGCAGTTCCCCACCTTCCCCTGTCAGAAGTCTTGGTGTTACGAATGCTGTAAGTTCGATGTCAAGAGAAGGATTTTTAAAACATGATACGAGTCTGCTGGTCCCAACTCCCTACATCGTCATTCTCAAAAGAGTGAGTCTCTCTGACAAGCAGCATACTGTCTGCTCCCCTAAAACTGCACCGCCCTCAGGTAAGTAAGTGATGAAACATGTGGGAGCCGAACACACGGCTGCGTTCTCGGTGCTGCTCGTCTGCATGTGCAAGGGCCCCGCTGAGCAGCGTCCCTCCCTCTGCGTGTTGTGACTGGCAGTTATGAGGGAGGATGACAGTAATCATCCCTCCTTGCCTGAGACATCCACACAGAGTTAAACATTCTAAACAGAGCTTTAGCCCCCACTTCAGTGGATTAAACCCACCCACTCAACAGTACGGCTCCCGCTCTGCAGTAAGGTCTATGCTAATCAAAGCTAAAGCCAGGAACATTTGTAATTGCTGCACTGTGTGTAAAAAAGTTTAGTATGAATTTTCTCAAAGAATGTAGTACTGCATGTAACATTTTTTAACCTATGAAAAATGTGTCTTCTTGTAACTATTCTTTAGACTTAAAGTGCTTTTACCCAGCTGGCTTTGTGCATCATATACTCGGAGCCCGAACAGAGGGGGCCGCTCACTCCTCAGCAGAGAGACTTCACCAGAGACCAGATCCAGCTGGAAGATGGAGGCGTTCATGTACTCCGTCCAGAAGATGGAATTTTGGTACTGTGCAATCCCAAATGGGTGATTGAGTTCCCTGCCACTGTACACAACCTACAGTGAATTGCAAAAAAGAAAAAAAACACATTACCATGCACTGTTCTGACAACTGTGTGAGAGGATAAACCCTTTTTTTCTCGTTTAATGTTAACAATGCTCCATTCCTTCAACTACGTGCCATCAACTCTCAAAAAACACTCATTTTCGTATGCTAAATTATTCTTCCAAGACCAAATTATTTGAGCTAGGCAGTCAATATACATTTTGTAGCCCTACATGTTTACTCTGTCAAACGTTTGTCTCACTAATAGAGCTGTTTAGTCATGCCGTCACTCCATAGGCCTATCCAGGAAGCTAATATTCCATGGGTTCCCTCAGGAATTTCTAATGGGTTTTTATAATAGTGATTTTCGATCTGGAGTAAAATAAAGTTTGTGTTGAACTTTACTTGAAAATACTTTGCTACTCTGCAAGCCAGACCTCAAATGTAAGTTGTTGGGTTTTTTTTTTTAATCACTGTCTAATTAAAAATATGAGTTTATATGCTTGTTTAATTGTTGAGTTGTGGTCGTTATTAGTCAGCATTAGCAGTGTAGCCCAATTTAACAGCTTATTAAAAACAAAATTCTCATTTGAGGTAGGATTGCAGATAAATTATTAAGGGAAATTGTCTAACGTCCTACCTCAAATGGGAATTTAGTTTTTGCAACAAGAAAAGTCTTCATATAATATACATTCTAAGGGAACCCAGGTCAGATGCTAATTGTCTTTCAGGTTTCAGGAAGCTCTCTCTCGTTTGGTAACAATAATCCCATTTGATTTCTACAATTTCTAAGCTAAGAAATAGCTAAATTTGAGCAGTTTCACTCACCATTCTGCCAGTGCCATTGAGGTAGATTCTCTCAATGTGATCATAATAGGCATCACACCAATACATGGTACTGGTTCCATGGTCCAGAGTAAGTCCATTGGGCCAAAGCATGTTAGAGGTGACAAATATTTTCCTGTTGGAGCCATCCATCCAGGCTTTCTCTATTCTGCCGATGCTGTCGTTCACCTCATCCTCTTCCCAATCTGTCCAGTACATCCAACTGCAACCAAAAACAGTACCCAGTCAGTGTAGTCCATGATAACAGCACTTGCATTTACTTTTGAAGCAGGCAAGAATATCAATCACATCTTACTCGCTAAGACAGGAAGTGTACAGTTGAAGTAGATTGAGACAAATTGCTTTGAGGTCTAAAAATGTACAATCTTAACAGAACATAACAAGCAAAATATTCTTGAAAAAAGTCAGCAACTCACACCTAGGGGAAATTAAGATTATCTGGATATATATATTTCCTTTTCTATGAGTCAACATGAACTGTAACTCATATGAATTGGGTTAGTGATATTTGAAAAGTGATTGGGTCAACGTTCAGACATGATCCTTTCCCTAGTAAGTGTGCTTAAGGGATTTGTTGCCTCTGAGTACTACTCAGCGGTCAACGCAAGCTCTTCTGTCTCATCAATGATAGAAGCTGTACTTCATGTGCACCACATAAAACAGAATTGGATAGAGGGCAAATCAAGCGCTCTCTGTCCCAGTGTGTTGGCTACGTGACCCCATGCATTATTCAGAAGGCAAACAGCATGCTCCAAGTCTCATCCTACACTGTTCAGAATGTAACAACATGTAGGGTCTAACCAAAATGAGCAAAGATTGCATGCTATTTTCCACAAGTACAGCACAAAACAAGGCCTGAATCCTTTAAGTATTGTTCTTATTATTTGTTCTTATTTTATTATACTTAACCTTCAGAAATTTCTATATCTAATATTTATAAAATAGCATAGTATCATTTTCAGGAGGTCAATCTAAAAAACAACGAAAAACTATATGACCAGTTTCAGATCTTTTTCTATGAGTTTTGTATGAGGATTTCATAAACGTTTAGCAATACATACTGAAGGGAAAAAAATAAGCTATTTAATAGAAATCGAGATGAATAGGCATTATTTATACTGTTTAAAAAAACACTAGGGTTGGAATTTAGCATAAATTAGTAACAAAACTATATTTCTCATAAATGCATTGCTTTATATTTCCTTAATGGAAACATGTTTTATGATGCTTTCCTTAACATTTTGATTTAAGTCACCTAAGCGTAATGCTAATTGTTTATGATAGAAGACAGTTAATAATTCATATTCCAATACTCCTCCCTAATCAATTAATCAATAAATCAACAGTGCATCTAATGTTTTACAAATGAATCAATGAATGAATAAATTAAAAAATAAATACCTGTCACATGTACCCTAATGTTCCAATTTTGAGGTTGGTAAAATCGAATGTTTTTGAAAGAAAGCTGATTTATTAACATGATGTCATTTTTTGATAAAAAAATACAGTAAAACAAATGTCTTGTTGTTTCTGTTATATTAAATAATGTTATATACTGTCACTTTTGATTAATTTAATGTGCATACTAAATATTGGCCCAGTTTCATTAGATTGGGCTTAGCCTAAGCCAGGATTAGGCCATAGTTACATTTTTGGACATTTTTAGAAATATGCCTGAAAAAAAATGCATTCCTGTTGTACAAGACAAAACAATGGCACTGACATGTTTTAAGATCAGTCAGCGCAAGTTTCTTTCAGTTTAAACAGCTCAAATTTAAATTTACTCTAGGACTAGGCTTGAGCTTTGTCTTTGAAACCAGGGGATCCATTTCTTTGACTGAGCATGAGAGAACGCATTAGACATTCCTTAAACTGGAGAATCAAGCTAGGACAACAATGAGTTTGCTACACTGTGGAGTTTATGCATATCCTGGTATACGAGTTTACAAAACCGGTTTTGACCAACTGAAAATCCCACAGTTTAGAAAACATGCTCCTGGGAATGAATATAGGACAGAAATGAAGTGAGCACAGAGTAGAAAAAAAAAACATCTAACAAATGGAGAGAGAGAGAGAGAGAGAGAGAGAGAGAGAGAGATGTAAATCTTGAAAGTCCAAATAACAGAACACAAGATACTCAAAGAGAGAAAAGAGTTACTGAGGCTGGCAAGTTCATTCTTATCATGTTATCACAGGCTGCATGTGGCATCAACAGAGAGATTTATACTGTATGGGTGGAAGAGATAAAGAAATCAGGACAGGTGGGTGTTATTTCAGGGGGAAGCCCATCCAGCAGACCAGACAAAGATCAACATGCCACCTGCTCACCTGATAGATGGCCAACCCCTAATGATGGGGCCTAACCCCCTTTCTATAAATAAGCCCATAGAGGTGGGTCAAAACAACAGAGTTACAACAAAATTATACTAGAGACTATTAAAATAAAGAATAAATGGTTCTTGAATCATATCTTAAACACTAAACTAAATGTGACATTTTTATTGAAGAATGCATGTTTTAATATTATAACTGCTAAGTTGATTAAAAGGATTTTGATTCCATTCAGTTATATGATATTTAGTTAAGATATTAAGTATATTTAACCCTAAATTTTATATTTACATTAAAGACTTCATATTGAAGAATGCATATTACATAATTAAATTACAATAATTACAATGTTTTCATTAAGATATATATATATATATATATATTTTATTACCAATGTAATACAGTATGCATTCTTCAATCATTCTAAGTTCATGCACTCTATCCTCTGATGCCCTGTTAGAGAGGTCAAAATTTACATCCGCTCCAAATTTCCATCTTCTACCTTCAACTTTTTCCTCAGAGTCCTTTTTACCAGCTGTCAAAACAGGACACATCAATGGCACCTCAGAAGAAGTGTGCCTCTCATTTCCTGTCTGAGCTCTAGCTCCAGAAAGCTTTAGGTTTCCACTCTCAAAGAATCGTGTCAAGAAATCTATGTGACATCCTCTGAGCTGGCAGTTCAGCAGACTATGCTTTTAATGCAGATTTTAATCGCTTCCACACCACTGAAGTTATCCCATCGGGAATGACATGCGGTGGTGACTGGGCGATAAGCTGGCGTTTTCGTGTTTTACTCCCGCAAATGTGCGCGATTTGCAAGTATCTGTTGACAAACTCACAAAAAGACAGTCTCTAGCTTCCTGTCATTGCCCCTTGCTTATTTTATTGTTTGCACTGCCATTCAAGATACATTGGCTTCATTAAATGCGAGAGAGAGACACATACATTGTACAAGCGTGAGGTCTGAGCAATGAATATAATTATGGCTCTAAGCTAATGAACCCATTGTGTCTGGAAATAATGAAACCATTCTGCATTTGCTTTCCCTCTCTTCAAATGATTTGGTAATCAACACCACTTGGGTTCACTAAAGATGGTAAAATCTATTCCAACATATATTAATTGCTTAATGATAAGTGTACGCTTTTAAATAAGCCATTTATTTACAGAGATTTAAAAATAAATTCATTAAAAAGTACTTAAAGCACCCTTAAGATACCACATGAAATGTACCAAAAGATCTGATGACCATCAACCAATCAGTGTTTTGGTACTTGAGTACTTTTTAATCAGATAAAAAGAGAGTGAGCAGGTTGTCTGATTGGATCTGAGAGGACCGAGAGTGGTTGTTTCCTCATTGCAGTATCTGGCTTCTTCAGCCTTGGCTGGCTACACCTCCTCAGGATTCATGAGTTGCTCTCACACCCAGGGAGGGTGATAATGAGATTGGCTTTGGGCCATCAAACTCACCTTTTTACTGGCTGTGCCATGTCAGCTTACTGGTACACACAAACACACACACACACACACAGACATTAACCAGAGCAGACGGAGATATGCGTAGATGGGTGCATGCATGCTTCACTACTGCCTCGCCTCTGAAGCCATGCAGTGTAAACAAATGCTAGTAAATAAACTGGAATGAGGACTGTTCCTTCAGGCCAGGTGGGAAGTGAGTAGAGCTAAGCATTTCCTTACATATAGCAAATGTTGATGTAAAGGAAGATTACTTGTGTTTTTCCAAGCATCTTTCACTCAGATTTATAGGTACAGTAAAACGTCATTTTGCTACTCACTTTAAACATTCTGCTTACTATAAGTAACTTTGCTACTATATATCAACCAGCAGTCATTAGAGTGTTAGTAGATTGCCTACTTAAAGGTGCAGTATGTAAGATTGACAGCTAGCGGGTAAAATGTGTACTGTAAAAACAAATTTTACAGTAGAATTACTGGCTACTGGCAGAGAAACAGATACATGATTTCTAAATATCTACAAACATACTGTGTTATTTTTTTTTGGCCTTAGAAGAGTCAAAAACTTACATACAGCACTTTTTTACATCTGCTGACACTTTGTTCTGTTGGTGCCCCTACTGATTCTGCTGACTAATCCTAATTCCTAATCTACTAATACTCTTATATAAGTTCATTGACATGTACTTGCTTATAGTTAGTAGAATGTCTAAAATGTATTGTCGAAATAAAGTAACAAATTTTTAAAAAAATACAAGGTGTAAGGCCATATCCACAAAACATAGTATATAGTCAGGGATGCCTGATATTTTGGTACCAAACTGGTTCAAGTACCTCTACAGCGACCAAATTTATGATATATATTTTTTATTATGTGCTCTCTCTCTTTCTATAAAGACAATTTATTCACAATTCATTCCTTAAAATGGAATATTACTCTTGAATTTAACTCTATACCCTTACCTTATTGAGTATGCATGAAACTATAAATATGCTAATTAGTCACCGCCTCCACTCAAACACACCCAGCTCGAACCTGCTCCACTTTCACTCAGTTAACTGAAGTAGTAAATGCTACACAATGGCAAGTGGCAATCTTGGCTTGATGGTTATTGCTATGTCATTCACTGCAGTTTCGAGAATGAATTCTCGAGTGAATTTATACAAACACAGAACGAATTACAGCATAGAAAGTGTGCAAAAAGCACTCCTCTGACAATCACTAAAAGGCCGTCACTCAACGTAGTTCATCGTGTTCTAACAAACTTATGTTATAATCAATGAATGCTATTTACATTGTATCCATACCTTCTTATGAGAGCCAAGAACCAAAAAGTTTGAGCGGTGAGTAGATTTAAACTAAAACACCTCTGAATAGCCACTGCACTCAGGACACAAGCACATGTTTGTGACTGGCTACATTACTCAATGCTGCAAAAATATTAAATAGAAACATTTGACCAGATTTTTTAAAAGCCCTGGTAGTTAAATAATAAAAAAAACAAAATAAAAAGTAAATCTAATCTTAATAAGAATGTCAATAAGAATTTCAAATTATTGTATAATACATAATCAACATGTATGATTGTGATGATGTTCTTTCTACTGTACCTATTTAGAGGATCCACCACGATGGCTCTAGGGTGAGACATGTCTCCCTCCAAAAGAGTCTTCCTGGTTTCCGATGCCCGCTCCAGCCTAGCCACGCTGATGGTTTTTCTGTAGCCATCATTGGTCCAGTACAGATTATTCCCAATCCAATCCACTGAAATCCCCTCCACATTATCAAGATCTGTAAGAGCACACAATTCGGCTGCTGAAAAGCTGTTGTCGAAAAAATAACAACCCTTGTACCATTTATTTGATTTCAATTCATGCAATTTCAGGTGTAAACGTAGTCTTTGTGTAACAAAATGAAGCAACTTTATAAACTGAAAACACCAACAACATAAAGAGTAATGCAATAAAATAAATGTATAGTAATTACCATCTTTGAGAATTGTTTCCCGACTGCTTCCATCGACTTTCTGCCGCCCTATCAAAAAACTTGTAGTATCTGCAAAGTAAATGTTTCCTGTTTCAGCATGATAGTCAAGAGCTCTTGGATTCACCAAGTCCTCAATAGGAACCATGTGCTCATTGCTAGACTTCACATTCATGTCCAAACCACGGATTATCCCAGGACGTCCCTTTCCATAGAAGAGGAATAGATCATTCTTGGGTTCTGTGAAAACACAGATAGAAAATATTAACGTACAGTAAGTCCTTCCATGCTATATACACTACAAAATATTTATAACGGTTCTTATTATTAAGAGTGGTTCTTAATATTGCTGCATATTGGTGAATGCAAAGTAAAAGATAATATTTATTATTGTTTTAAATATTAAAAAAAGTCATACATTACAAATATCTTTGCTGCTAATTTCAGATGATTTAAATCTGTCCTTGCTGAATACAGGTATTTAACTAAAATCAAAATAAAATAAATATTTACTGATGTAAAAACAAAATCATGTGACACATAAGCCAGGAATAACAATTCCTGAAAATTCCATATCACCATCACAAAAATAATTTAAATTTTAAACAATAATAAAATAGTGATTTTAAATTGTAATACATTTTCATAGTATTACCTTTTTTTTTTTTAGCAAATACTTAATAGGCCTACTTATTCCAAATATTTGAACAGCAGTGTCGAATTTTTTTGTTTGATTCCAAATCAGTTGTGTGAAGATCTACAAAGCCCAATACTGGCAGTGGCAGACGTGTTAAGTTACAGAAATGAATGGAGCAATCAGCCCCACTTAGCATCCCCAGGCAAAAATTATCTTGATTGAGAGGATTCATTTGACAAGCTCCAGCAATGATATTTTTGTTCACTGGGACTTTGTTTAAACAATAAATCTCCTGTTGTCAGATTAACACAGGCACACAACAGAGGCTGAGGTTATCCATGGGTTTGCAACAAGCTCAAATAAATTAACCTCTATTCACAGTGGGGATAAAACAAAGGGCGGCCTGGCCTGTCTGTTATGCAGCAGGCCGATGGGAAAGGAGGATGATTCTGGGTAAAGAGAGGGACCTCACCTCAACATCCACCTCCTCCCTTATGGGACCACACCAGTGTGGGTGAGACCACGCAAATATCACTTCAATTTATCATTCTGAGTGGAAAAGCTCCACTACCTTGAAGACAATTAAGTGCTTTGAGACCTATATATGAAATGACACAGGGACTACTAAATAAAGGCAGCCATAGTCATTTAGCATATCTTCTCATCTGATGGAAAGAGGCAGGAAGTAGAACATCTGGGTGGTAGTATAAATCAGAAACGTCTCATGACGCAGAGCTTGGTTCATTATTGTAGTCACTTCATGCTTAACTCAGGATCGTCATTAATTGACCCATAGCTTTCATTGTCAACTAAGTAAAACGTCCATTGATCAGGAAGATCTGCGTATGGGGGAGCAGAGTGGAAATGGCAGTAATGGCAGTAATGAATCATGCTATAGGCAGTCAATAAAATAACATCACAACCACGTGGGCCAATCTCCTTAAAAGTTCATCTCCATCTCTGTCAATCCGAGTCAGTGCCAAGACTGGCGCAAATGCAGAACCACTCAATCTTCCCGCTTAGCAGTGTAACAACACACACATTTCAATTTCCAGCTCTAGATGGCTGGCAAGAATCGAATAAAACAAACACATATTCCATCACCATTTCTGCAGGGATGACGTGACATTAGGTGTCATAAAATCATTGGGTAAATATCTTTTTTCATTTGGATGGCAGAGAAGAAATATATTTTTATTAGTGTTGTTAAAAAAACCAAAACAAAACAAAAAAACAAGGAATTACAGACTTTATGTAACTGCATTATGTTTTTACTTTTAGGGGGAAATCTGACAGCTTTCTGACCTTCCTAAAGACAGCAATGGAATAACCATGTTAAAATAGTCCATGTGACATCAGTGGTTCAACTGATATTTTATGAAGCTATGAGAATACTTTTTGTGAGCAAAGAATATATCGTGCTACTCTCGTGAATGCACAGCGGAGACTGACCTGAAAGAGAAGAAATCATTGAATAAGTCCACTATCGTTTCTTTTCAGAAAATTAAGGTTGAACCACTGATGTCACATTGACTATTTTTTGGAATTATCATGAGGCTGACAGAATTTTCATTTTTGGGTGAACTATCCCTTTAAGTTATCAAGACAAATTTGAATGATTCTACTTGATTGTCCCTTATTATAATTTTCTGAAAAATAATGTTAAATTGGTAAAACTTAGAAAAGGTAAGACTTGTTAACTATTAACTACTATTTCCCTCAATAAATTCGTAATTTGCTGCTTATTAATTGTTAGTAAGCTAGTTGTTAAGTTTAGGTTTTAGGTAGGATTAGGGATATACAGTACAGTAGAAAATGGTCATGTAGAATAAGGCATTAATATGTGCTTAATTAGAACTCATAAATGGCTAATATTATAGTAATACACATATTAATAAGCAACTAATAGGTGTAACCGTAAAATACAGCGCTACTGTTGTTTGAAACAAGATATCAACATATCATGCTCCTGATACAATGATGATTTGTCAATCATCATTGTATTACATTGCATTATATGTTTTCCCCCTATAATAAAAACTACAGAGCTTTGATCGGCTTTTTTTAGGTTTTGTCTTGGTACTATTATTTGATAATTCAGCCTTACATGGTTAAAAAGTTACACTGACACACTTAATTATCATTATTATTAATAGTATATTATTATAATCAGTATCATTATCAATCATATTATTTCAGAACAACACATTTGAACAGCTACAGTGCACAAAAGTAAGGCTGTGAACTAAGGTGGACTGACTTTTGCAGGACAACCCATCACTTCCCAGGCTGAATCCGGTACGACAGCGGCAGCTCCGGGATTTGTAGCTCCCACTGAGAAGGCAGATGTGCGAGCATCCTCCTGGTTTACCATAAGGGTCGACTTCACATGCATGGCCCTTGACTGAAGAGAGGACACTGGTGTCACTTTTGCAATTAGCATATTCATATAATCTTGAAGAATGTATTGTAGTTTTAATGTATATATATATATATATATATATACACACACAGGATACAGGATACAAAAGCTGAAACAAAAGCCAAAAAGTGATGCATATGATGCATAGATATGCCTGCTATTCGGTCTAAACAAGCAATTCAAATCAAACACATACTTTACCTTTCGGCTGACTGAGCTTGTGGTAAACCCGTATTGTTTTTGCATTTCCTATGCTGGTTAGAGTCTCCGGGTCTGTGACATTAAAGCGATTTATCCGCAAGATGTCTACCACTGCTCCACTGGAGGGTTCAGAGCGAGTTGCGTACAAGTAGTCCTCAAAGACAGCTAATCCATGCAGGTGGGCCACCTAGAAAAAGGAGCATGGACTAATTCAGGTTGATTAGAACACCCAGAAGCTACATAATCTAGGTAAATATCACCTTGTAAGCTCAACAGAAACAGAAAACCACAGATACAGTCCTTGGTATTTCCCTTTGATTCAACATCGAATTAGCCATTAGCTGAAGCTGTTATTAGGCTTAATTTGACCTGGCAACAACCCACATCTGAATAAAGAGGTGCAGATTTGCAGACAGGCTGAAGGTAAGGGAATCATGTTGATATGCATTCAGGCAGTTCAGGGCGTTCTGCAGGGTCAGCCAGAGTGCATGTGTTACTCTGGGGATACCTCGATTCTGTGTGGTGATTCTAGCCTACATGCTATCTCTGCAAGCAACATGTGACAGGAGCAGACTGGGAGTGCTGAACACTGCCTGCAAATATACACACATTAAAATGTGCATTGTGCTTCACCCAAATCCACAGGGAGATAATTCTTCCTCTCCCTTCCTTACTGCAAGAGGTAAGAAATAGTGTCAAAATAGTGTGGCTCATAATGCTTTTCCTGTTTAAATTTATAGTCAGATGCTCACCATTCCTCCAGGGCAAGAAAGGATATTCCAGTGTCCGCCAAAAAGTATTTGAACACGTAATTTAATCAGTTTTAGTACATGTATAAAATCAGTTCATATAGGGGTCCTGTCACGAGTTGCACTGGAGTTGCCCTCGGAACTATGTGTATGTTTGTCTGTCCCTCCGTTCCCCGTTAAAGTACTTTTATTATGAACTCTTATGAGTCTCCACCCACCTTGTCTGTTGTCATGGTCACTCATCAACTCACCCGCCCCATTTCAATATAGTATAAAGGTCCCCTGTTTGTATCTGTTAATTCGCAGTTCATTGTGTGGATTTACCCTGCGTTGTCCCCTTTGTAAGCCCTCTGCGTCCTTCATGTTTCCTAGTATTCCTCATTCTCGACCTTAGCCAGCCCTCCGGACTCTCAATCTCGCCTCTCCCCCTGGACTCTGTTCGCCGTTTGCCTGACCCACGCTACCCTTGGATTATTCTATTAGGTGCGTTCGACTTCATGCTGCGCTGCGCAGCCCAATCGGTGGCTGACTTGAAGTAGTGCATGCCGGTTAGAAATTTTGTCCGACTTGAACCGGCGCCACGTAACGTTCACGTGTGGCATCAAAGTAACGCGAGAGTGTTTCGAGAACAGCCGGCTTGCTCAGCCAGCATTTCAGGAGCGACTGCACCAGGCTGCGATGACGTCACAGCTTCTCATGATTGGCCACATTCACCACATGACGATGATCACGAGTGTTTCGTGCTTCAAACCATAAATTAGCATGCCATTTCGTAAATAGTTTACGATCTTTTGACTGCAGTAAATTTTTTTATTTAAAAAAAAAAATAGAAAAAACAAAAACGCCACGTGATCTGCCATGTTTGAGGAAGCAACGAGATCCCCAACGCGTCCAACTTGAGGGCTCCGTTTTCAGCTCCTCCCCGACTGCTTTCGGCTAATCTCGCCGATCGGTCTGCGCAGCGCAGCATGAGCTCGAACGCACCTAGAAACAGTCCGTGGAAAGCTGAAGTGCCATCCAAACGGACTGGCACCTCCAGCTGATATTACAATAGTAACAATATTACACATATTATTTTTGTGCAGTTTTTAAGGCTTGATTCATTTAGAATAATTTACTTGAATAAATCATGTAGAAAAATTATTAAATTATTTAGCCAGATGCATATTATTTTTGAAGTAGATTTTTTACAGTGTATGTTCTACAAACACAATTATTAATTTATTTGTCATTTCATTTCAGGATTGTGATACTCAAATTATTAATCAATGTCATCAGTTATATACATTTTCTAATCAACATATTTCCAGTGTTATTTTCTACATAAAACTAGAGTGACTGATTGTTTGATTGATTGATTTTTGTTTCTTTAGATAGATTTTTGTAGGATTTTCTAGAACTGTAGAACTTTGTATAGTTTATTTCTGTTTAAAATAAAAACATTAAATTCCTTTTTTCAGGATTTTATTTGTATTAAGCAGCACAATGGTTCAGCCACCACCAACACATCGATGATTGTTATGCCCTTTGCTGTACTAATTAGCAGGTCAGGCTTAATAAAACTCCTGTTCGTAGGGATGATTGGTTCAATCCAAGTTCCATCTGCACTTTTCCTCTGTGTTTTCTCCAGGCGTTTAACAATGCAATTATGCTGTGCACATCTCGCGTCATGAGTGAGATGTAGCTTTCTGTAAAAGCGTAGGTATGGGGGGCTAGCGCAAGGTTCTTCCTCCGCCCATCTTTCAATATTGAAATATGGATGTCGACTTCTTGGTGTTAAATGTCATACTGGCACGTCGCACCTCACTTTCCACTTCATCCAATTTCCTCTGAAGTTCTTCCAGCAGGATCAGATCGTCCACATATACGATTGATCCAATCCTAAGCTTTCTTAGGGTAACACCAACTTCAGTGAGTGCCTCTTCCAGCACCTACCCCACCTGCTTTTTCTGGTGCGTTCAGGACCGCACAATGGGAGATGGTATCGTAAGCTTTAGATGTGTCCAAAAAGGCGGCGGCCGCAGGCCTCGTTTCCTCCGGGGCCCCCCGTAGCACTGCATGTTATAGTGCAGAATTCCCCAAACAGCCATTTCTATCCAGGATGGCATACTGCTGGGGCGAAAAGATGAAAAGTTGTTGTCTCATCCGGCCAGAGATAATATTATGGAGGGCACAAGCTAGAATTGAGGTGACAGCTATGGGCCTGTAGTCACTAGGGTCTGATGGCTGGCTGACCTTTAATATAAACATGACTCTTACAGCTGCCAAGAATTAGGGGAGCCATTCTGTCACCAGTATGATATTGAGTAAATCGGCTAGTGATGGTTGGTCCCAAGAGAACAACTCTTTAGGTACGTTCACACCGGACGCGAATGAAGCGTCAAGCGCGAATGATTTACATGTTAAGTCAATGCAAAGACGCGATT
>JAUCMS010000153.1:13896711-13916021 GCA_032357445.1 Enteromius radiatus | reverse complement strand
TTGGGTAAGATTAGGCTGGGTTATGGCTCAGTTTTGGAGTTTCTGGTTAAAGGGTGGAGTAGATATGGTTAACTTATGGCTGAGAATCTGTATTAATAATAAACCCTGTTTTGGCCCAGTTCAGGGCCAGATAAGGGTAATTAACTGGCTGAGAATCGGGCCGGTTATGGCCCATGTGTGGCTCTTGCCTTTAATCCAGTCATGGGCCAGTTCAGGGCCAGTTAAGGGTGATTAACTGGCTAAGATTCGGGCTGGTTATGGCCCATGTGTGGCCCTTGCCTTTAATCCAGTTATGGGCCAGTTCAGTGCCGTCATTCTTTGCTGTACTTGGGCCGAGGGTAAAGTTATTGTGTGGGCTGGAGCTGCGCCAGAAAACATTTGCTATGTGGGATGTTTCTCTGTATTGTCTATGTGTCATGTTTTCATTAGTTCACAGTTTTCTCTCTTCTGTGTTCTCATTGGTTCTCTTAGTCATTGTGTCATGTGCTCATTTGTTTGTTCATGTCTTGTGATCCTCTTGTCTTGTTTGAGTAGACCCATTGTTGAACTTGTATTGTTGTATTAATGCTGTAATCCACTGTCGGTAAGTGTTTCAAGTGGAACTGCACTTGGGTTCACAACGCTCACCTTCAGTGGACTATCATTACACACTCTTATCTTTGATTTCCAAAGGAAATTGAAAGATGAAGTAAGATCTAAAGTAAACCTTAAAACCTATATGAATTTAATACGAGCAAATAGTGAAGAGTCAAATAATGAACAAATGCAATTTTTTGAAAGAGAAATTAATTTTTACAGAACCATAGTAGAAGTAAAAAACATAGTACAATGAGAAATGGGCATCAAAGAATAGGCATATCTTAGGTTGTATGAGAGATTAAATTAATATATGTAATTACATTATCAGCTCCCTTGTCTACAACATCCAGTGCAGTTTTAAAAATCCACAAGCCTGTCATGGTTAAAGGGTCAGAACAAGGTCCCTCTCCACCTTCAATATACCACGACTGAGGTGAGACCCTTGAGCAAGGCACCGTTTCCCCTGCTCCCCGGGCACCGCAGCAATGGCTACTGCTCCGGGTGTGTGTGGTTGTTCACTTCTCACTGCTGTGTGTGTGCACGTTGGATGGGTTAAACGCAGAGCACAAATTCCAAGTATGTGTCACCATACCTGGCCACAAGTCACTTCACTTCATATGCTATTATTAAGCACATTAATAGGCAAACAGCAAATAGTGAGAGTTGGTACCGAAACTAAAATACAGTACATTACATTATATACATTACATAGTTTTAAATTTTAGTAATATATGTTTTGCTTAAATACATGATTTTATTATAAATTGTTAGCTAGAGGATCTGTCTCTTTCTGAGCAAGCCACTACAGATATTAGATTTAAGCACTGTTGAATGTGATTTTTAACACCAAAATAAGTGGCATACAGAAGAATAAAGCTGATAAGGTATCTGCAAGATCAGTGTCTTTTTTCCTGCTATTATATCGAAGTAAAGATTTCATACAGCAGTCCATGCTATTACTCACTCATCTGCATTTAATCTGTGAGATGTTTGGAAGTATGATAAAACAGTCTCATTTGCATAGAACACATTTAATATTTTATTAAATACAGATGAGATTTGTAACAATAGTATAATAATTTTAAGTGTTAATATTAGCAAATTAATGAAACGAGAATTGTCATGTGTCATTATTTAATAAAAAGAAGCTGCTTTTATTAATAATCAAAACTAAATATTCAGCTCATTAGGCTGACTGTGGACATTGTTGCCAAGCAATGCAACGACTTGCTACATTTAGAAAATGTCCTGTATAATCCTCATCAAAATCTAGAATTTAGAATTATTCAAATAAATTACATTTATTGATTAAAATTTGTATCAGCAACATTCAACAGGATATATCGCCTACAAAACACACTAAGAAACAGCAATACATAATGAGAGGACAACAAAGGCAATAAAGCAAAATGAATTAAAAAGAAATCCATTGTTTAGATGCCATATATTGCTCTGTGCTCCAGCACTGAGCTTGTGTGTTTGAGGCAAATAAACATTTTCCTCCATTGTTGACTGTACTGTATATATACTTTCTATGCCTGATTCTAGTAATACAAATAGATGAGACATGTTTGCAGAAGATATTCTTGCAGTGAATGTTGCATTCTAATACCACATAACAATAGCTACAGAATGATAAATCAGCAATACTTTATTTATTTGTTTGGTGGTTAGATAACAAACTCAATAAGCCCAGACAACCCACAAAACACAATGGGAACCAATTTGACCCAGTCATACATCTCATCTGCTTCTTTAGACCTTTCGACCCTGACTTTAAGTAATCACTGCAAGGTGACACAATGGTCCAACCCAAACCCGGACCGCAGGGGAATTTCATTACTATAGAGAATACAGAATAGAAAATGCCTCCCCTTTCTTTCACCAAGACAGATTACCAAACAAGATGGGTGGGGGGTAAAAAGCGGATTTATAAAGATTTACGCACAGCTCTGTTTTTTTTTTTTTTTTTTGCTCTAAATCAAATTCAAGTTTCACACTCTCCACTGACTAAAAAAAAACCTCTCACCCTGCTTTTCGAATTGATTCGGGGAATATAAGTTAGACTTTGAAAAGCGAGGTTAAACCAAGTTCAGTCTTATTCCCTCTCTGGGATTTTTGTTTCAAATTAGAAAGCTAAATTTTACATAAAGCCTCTCCAGAAGCATACAAGAGGACGGAGGCTCCTTCAGGAAAACAGGCGAGAAATTGGGCAAAAAAATAGGGAAGGAAAAATATATCAGAACCACAAACGAAACACTTAACGTTTCGTGAACTCTTTCCATAACTACTACACATCATGCTGAGCCACTACCACAAACCGCCTCAATTTCTTTTGTTTTCACTCAAGCGCTCCAGGCTGACAGACCTCCTGCGTTCCCTCAGCCTCCCTCACACACAAGCAGCTCCAACCTCATCTCGCCAATTACAGGAGGAGGACCAGAAAAAGCAGAACGGCTGTGTAATGTAGTAAACTGCACTTTGCTGAAGCCTGGAGGTTTAACCGCTGCACTCCTCTCCCACATTCCCGGGAGGAAACTGGCTGGATGCACTGAAGGCCATGTACAAATGTGAGAGAGCCATTCCCGTGGGTTATGTTCATGTAAACGCACCAACGGCATGTTAAAAAAAATAAAGTGTTCAAGTTGGTACAATTACATGCTCATCATGAACGATAAAAGGACACAAAAAGGCAACGTTCACAGTGAATGGAAGAGGAACAGTGTTGAGCTTGTTTGATAAGGTTAAAAAGGGCCAACTTTAAGATTTTTCCTAAACCGGATTTTCTGCTTAAGGTTGGCTCTGTGAGGTGAATAAGGGGATCTTTGGTAAACATATGGAAGCCCAAGAGAAAAGCTCAAACCAGAAGCATATGTTTCTAAAGCCATATCCTACAGCATATGTACTGCACTGAGAGCTTTGCACAGTTGAAAGCTGGAAAAACAAAACAATTCTTTATTTACCCAACCATTTTATTTGCCCAAAAGTGCACTTTGTACAACTTCTACTTTCAAATTGGAGATCATTTTATTATATGTTTTTCTTTGCTCATTATGCATTTAGAACATTCTTTATTAAATGCAATACATTAACATATTATGTGTATGCATTAAATTAATTAATAAACTAATTTGAAGATATCTTAAATGTAAAAAAGTAAATGAAATATACAGTTAAGAAAAATACACGAATACACAAATTAGTTCACATGTCAAGTTAGTCATGTGTCCAAGCCTGTACTGTTTAATATAAATAATAATAAATTAATATAAAAATGTTTATATAAATAGCCCTCATGTTGCCTTAATCCTTTGTCGAGTATTGAATTATGTAACCTGTTGGAGAGCTTGTGTTTCTGATTCAAGTCAAGTCTGTATTTTGGATTACTGTATCTAATAAAAACTGCCCTTAGGTTCATCACAATTTGCAGTGGACCATTTGTTACAAATATGTAAATCAGGGACTAAAACTGGTTTAAAATTTGGCTTAGAGCTAACAAACTGGTGTTTTTTGTTTTTTAAATCATTTTAGAGGGACCGCTGTCTTGTGCTGGAAGGCCGCAAGACAGTTCAGCAATGATCGTGGCCGTTTGTCTGTGAGACGAGTCGACAGTTGTCTCCCCCAAAGAGGAGTCAGGGGACCCTACCCCACCTTGGTAAAGATGGCCAGCCCAAAGGTGGAGGACCTTGTACTGATACGCCTGACACTTGAAAGCAAAGAGAAGAAATTGTCTGTCTCGAGGCAAAATCGCGACATGAAATTACGTGTCCTTCAGGTCGATGGCTGCAAACCAATGCAAGGAGGAACAGGTTCGATCGCGTTCTTCGCCAACAGGAAGGCAATCTCCGCATGCAGGACAGAGGCATCAATCTCCGAACGAACAGAGGTAAAATAGACTGGCGAACTGAATTGCATAACCAATCGATGGATCGTCCTGATCAACCAGTGAGTCAAACTGGGGAGTGCTAGTCAGGCCCTCAGTCTGCGAACAAGCGGGATCAACAGAGCAGTCAACAACATATCCATGGTGGGGCAGCCAGGAGGCCCTCCCCTGAAGCTGGGGGCACAGATGTTTAGGTCCCCCAAAAAACAATTTTCTTAATCTCTGGGCACTCAGTCTCAGGGCTGCTTTGCGGTCTTCCGGGAAGACTTAGCGGCGGCCGGATTTGAGACGGGCTGCACCCCTTTATAGCGACCGGCTCTACGCCCCTGCTGAGGTGTTCCCTCCTTCAGAGCTGCCGGGGGCGGAGCAGCTGTGGAAGCCGCTGGGGGGTGCCCTCTGCGCCAGGGTCAGCCAAAGATGCCGCTCCTGGACCACCATGGTGAACATCACCTGACCGAGGGACTGCACCGTGACCTTCGTTGCCCAGAGAGCAAAGTCAGTCGCCGTACGCAGGTCCTGCATCAACCTCTGCTCAGAACTACATGCTATTGGCTGCCCGGAGGAACATGGCCAGCTTCGCCTCAGATTCTTACTGAGCAGCCGCTACTGTGGGGGGCTGCTCAGTTTCCTCTTTGGCTGATGCTGACTAAAGCCCCTCCTCTGATGCAGAGAGAGACATCTCATCCTCTTCTGGGGCACCAAAGGAGACACTAGGTTCGCCTCGAGACAAACCGGCGCCATCTTTCAAAAGCTTCACAGGACTTCACATTGGGAGATCAGGAGTCCATGGGGACCTCCCTCGTGGATTATTCCTGATTGTCACCCTGAGGTCTGCCAAGCCACTAGTCAATGCAGCCGAGAAGCCTTGGGGGAGTGGCTAGACATGCAAAAACCACTGACCAATTCTCATTGGCTTTTTCTCCAAAGATCAGAGTCGATTGGTCTCCCAGGCAGCATCCCATGACGTCAGTCAATAATGTAACATCATAGTGACTGACTGAAAGGCAACATAGCATTTAGACTCAAAGAGATAAACGGCTGTCATTTCCTTTAAACACACCTTCATTCAGGGCAGTCAGGATTTGGTTTTTGTCAGAGTCACAGCACGAAAACAAAAGGATGACAGTCACACACCATAGAAATGGAAGCAAAATTGATGGACTGGGCTCTCCTTGCAGTCTTTAGTCTGCTGAACACCAGTGCTACAATTTAGGTTCACTGGGCACAAGGCGTCTCATTAAAAAACCCGGAACAGAGTGCTCTGCCTGTCCTTGCACTCTCATGAATAAATGGGACAAACTCTCTCCTGAATTCCTATTCTAAGCTCGCCGGGAATATTACCACAGCCCTCCTTTTAGCAGCTAATAACTAGAATAATCATGCCGCCCTTCTCTCCTTTGAGGACTCTTTGTGTTCTTTTACTCATTTCTCCCAAACATTTCCACAATCACCATGCTGACGTGAGGGATCCGCCACCCCCTTGTTTAAACTTCGGCTTTGTGGTGTCAAAGCAAAGCAAAACTCATGTAAAGCAGATTTCTGCAAGGGCGTTCGAGACTGTGGGATGCTGGATAAATCTTGGAATACTAATGACACTCCTGACTGTGGGAGTAGCACAATCATGCAACCAGACAGTGTCGAAAAGAAGAGTAAATATTGAACTCTGGGAACAGACACTTTCAGAGAAATATTTGACTAAAAAGTCACAATATATGTCAGAGGATTTAGATCATCAAAAGCCTTGTCAAACATTTTCAACTCACCCCATTAGAGGATCCAGAGTGATTGATTTAGGGTTCAACAGGTCGAGGTCTATCACTGTAACGCAGGTGTCTCCATATTGGTTGCAAACGAATATCCTGTTGCTTGCTTGATCCACGAAGTAAAAGTTTCCTGTGAGCCAGTCAAAGGCTAATTGATCAACATCTGAAACAAAGGAAAAAAATGGTCAATTTACACAAAACATGATGATATATTGTTGTGACACATAATTAATTGGCAAATGTTCATGCACAAGTCATTGAGAATTACTGTCATTAAGTGGTAATCAATTAATCAAAATCATGGAAGACCTTATTCATAAAAACAAATTCCTAATCTACATATTACAATTGTTATTTTTCTTTTCTGAATGAATATTTTATCATTCGATGATGTTAGTGCCACTTTATATGATGTATTATATAGAATATTTGCCTATTTTAATTGGATTTGTCTTGGCATTGTTCATGCATTAACAAGCATCATTTAAAAGAAATAGAAAAAGTAAAAAAAAAACTGCATACTTTTAACAAAAAAAGAAAATGCTTACAATTGAACAAAATCAAAAAGCGCCCCACAAACTAAATCATATTAGTACAATTTATTTACTTTTTCAAGATCATAAATTTGGGGTCCATTAGACGCACTTAATGCACTGCACCAGACTTGAAATATGATAGAACTGAATTGCTTTGCTTTAAGTCATAAAGAAATTCTTGGTTTAGAGGCTATATTGTTTGGATCAATATCCTGAAATGAGAGCATGTTCTTATTCTCTGATTCAACACTGAAAGCTAATAGGCTAATTATTAAAAGAGTAATACATCATTTTCCATTGGAGATCTTTTAATGAATTCATAATGGATACATACTGTAGGATGAACTACACAAATGTGCAAAAACCATTTTCTGTAGTTGTAAATAAATTATAAGCTCTGTTGGCTTCCATACAGCTTGCATTGATAAGCACTACGCAGTCAAGCAGAACTCAGGGTTACACTAAATGTTTTGTTCAGCATGAGAAGATAAGGTCTCATGAGTAAAGGACAAAATGTACTTTACCTTTAACATCAACTCAAGTTTTACCTTGCATTATTTCTTTACACAAAACTTTCTATGCTAGGAGGAGGTTAGGAATGCAATTGATTAGATGTTTATTAAATACTCAATGAATAAATTGTAATTTAAATTCTGCATCCTGTTTAAAATGAATTGGAATTTCTAGTGCACAAGCACAAATTTAGTCATTTCACTTTGTCTCACCCCATCAAAATCAATGCATCAGATTTCTTTCAAAGTGTTGTATTGGAATAGGAATCATACCGTGGAGATTCTGGACTGTTTTTACTTCCTGTTCTTTAGTGAAACCACTTGCTTTCCTCATCCTGGCACACCGGAGTTGTCCGGAGGACTCTGAGGATGTGACCCAGCATACTGATTCCTCTTTATGGTTGAAATCCAAGCCATGAGTTCCATTTGAGTCCAGTTGTTTGAGGGTTTGCAGGCGGGATCCATTTAGGGCTGTGATTATAATATTATCCGAGCCTCCAATCAGCAGTGCTGCAGGGATTTCACCGGTCTCTGGAATAGATGGATAGGAAAATAGTGACAAGACAGCTTGAGGACAGACATTTCCTGGGCATTCCATGCTTTCAGTAGAATAGGATAATACAGGTTTCCGCAGAGGGTACGGGTAATTGAGAAGCATGTCTCTTAGGGGAAAAACCCATTTTCAGAACACAGCAGTCAGCTGGACATTTCTCCTCTTATTCAGTTTTATTCAGTTATTTCTAAAGTGAAAGTGGGTATTATATTCACATTGTATAATGTAATTTGTGTGTGTATGTGTGCATGTGTGTGTGTGTATTTCTCTGCCTGTGCATACTTTTTTCAGGTTTATGTGTGTGTGTGAGTATATATATAGTATATAGTATGTATAGTATGTACTGTATATACAAACACACACACACACACACACACATATACATATAACGTATAAAGATCATATAAGCAGAGGTAATGAGATTTTTTCTTTTTCAGTGTATTTATTTCTAAGAGTCTTATTAAACATTCACCTTTCTAACTGCTATGTCATCCTCTGCTGGCCCCCGTCAGACGGCCGGGAAAAGATGATGCATTGAAATTTATATGCATGAGCTTTTACATCTAATGGAAACCCCATAGTTATCCCAGTGCAACAACCTCTTTCTGCTAAATTAATATTAATGTGGGTGAGCACTGAGTTCAGTTAAGTTTATGGGTAATGATATTCAGTTTATTCCTCATAGGAAAGCAGTCACATTGATTAAACGCGGGACAGATTCTGCATCCAGCAGCAAGGTGCGCCGCTGCCTGCTAGCTATTTCCCACCAAGCGTACAGTGTGTAATTTCCATTTAATTTAAAACACATATGCAAACCAGTTGAAGTGCACCACACCAATAGAAATACTGGGACACATCATCTTTTTAGGTCACAAAATGCTTTCGAGACATCTTTTGAGAGCAGGGACGGTTTGCAACGCCAAAATTCATAGGACTGTAAATTACATTACAGGAAAATTTCAAATTGATTGGTGTGTATAATTTCCCAGATAGTCAGTACTAACAGTTCCACAACATTTATGATAAAAAAATTTATGTAAATTCATTTTTTTAAATATTTATGATATGTTTGAACACAAATGTGATGCTTAAATGGATCCACTGGAGTACACTGGAGAACACAATATCACGGATAGAATACTCACATTTAAGCCAAACGTTTTAGACAAAGAAGCAGATTTTACTTCACAAGATCTAAATTAATAGACTGGATTACTTGTGGACTTGGATCCAATGTTGAGCAATTGATATAATTCTAAATGTCTCCAGATCTCCCCTGATGAAAATACAAACTAAGCTACATTTTAAATGGCCTGAGGCTAAGAAAAAGTTCAGCAAATTTTCATTTTTTCATTTCACTTGAATGGTGCTGTAAAGTGTAATACATTTTTTAATGTTCACTGTTTTGTTAAGACACAGTAGTCAATCCAACACCAGCAAACCTACACAAAATCCAAAACCAGAACAAAAAGTGTTTACAGGCTTTATAGACAATCCACGCTTGATCCACTCATATACATGCCCACTAAGTTTGCTCTAATCTATATGGTTTCCCACTGCTAACACTGCAAGTCATTCAAATAGATGCAGCACATTTTCTCCTTATTTTATAACAATTCTCACAGCTGCAGAAAAGCTAGTTATTGAACATCTGGGACTCAATAACACTTTTTTATTAAAAACCACTTCAATTACCTGAGCCCAAACAAATGACCAATCTACAAAAGGGATTTGAATCCATTTAAAATTGTAGTGAGTGTTTTCCCTACAAAAAAACCCTTATTACAAAGCAGCCGATTTAATGATAAACCTGATTGGATTTGTGGCTGGTGGGGAGACACTCTCACAGGCAGGTGCCATTAGGCAAGTAATCATTGGCATGGGCTGATAAAGACAGAGAATAGCTGTCCTTCAGGCCCTGCTCTTCATAAAACTCAGCCTCCACTTAATCCTCAATGTCTGGCTTATCTTCCACCAATAGCTCCATTATTTCTGTCCCTTGGCACAGCAACACTGATATAAGGACTGTAGCAGAATATCCAAAACAAACTGCCTCAATTTTCAGGTCCTTACGGGAATGAGAGGCTGAACTGGTTTAGTCTGGATTCAGACGTGATCCCTGAAAGCTTACTTGGAAAAGGCAAGCCTGACAACTGGGAAGAATTTTGTGAATACTGTACGTAGAATTGACTTGAAGAAGAAAAAAATAAGTTAAATCAAGTTTGCATTGACTTGGTAGAGATTCCTATTTGTTTCAGACACAAGTCATTTCAGATAGACGCAACATCTAATTAAATAAGCATTTAATATTTCTCAAGCATACAGAATTTTTTTTTCAAGGTCAGAAAATTACCAGCGCCAAAGGCGGCTTAAGGCAATGCTACAGCCGCTGTAAGTTAATTTCATTCATATCACACAGAGTAATAATCCACCTTGTTTCAACTCGGTGCACTCTTGTGAAAGAACAATATCAGGACGTGACAAAATTTCAGGCAGCTTATGCAGATCCCCGGTCATTAATTTATCATGCTCTTACCGTGTTTGGCTATGCAGGAGCGTCTGTTCGGCTGCAGGCTGTACCCATCTGTACAGCTGCAGCGATATGACCCATAGGTGTTCATGCAGGTCTGGCTGCATGTCCCATACATGGCGCATTCATCATGATCTGTACACAGAGGAAGAGTCATTTATGACAAATTAGGTGTGCTCAAACATGACCCAAATACATAAAATCCACTTAATGTGGCCTCTCGGTGGCTTCTCCCTGTGCCACCTCGTATCTCCGGGCAAGTCCTGCCTTGCACCAGTCTCTAGAGCTTTGCCTGTTTAAGCTGTACTGAAGTGTAATGTTCCACTGGTGATTTACTGATTTGTCTTAGCTGAACGTCCAGAAGAACCTTCTACATTCAGGGTACAAAAAAAATGTCTAAAATGTATTTTGAATAGATGAATAACCGAGAAGAGGAGCTTAACCTTCAATAAATAAATAAATCATTTTCTATGAACTTAGTGTTTTTTGGTTTTGAGAGAATTTTTTTGAGACCTTAAAAAAGATTAAACGATTAAAAAAACAACTAGAAACTATATCACACACAAAAAAGTACAACAAAATAAGTATGCATATACTCTATATAAAATATTTATTAAGACATATTTAATATATATATATATATATATATTATATTTATTTTCCTAATATAATATGTTTAATAGTCAGTAACAGTATAAGGGTTGAGGCACTGAAAATAAACATTTTATATCAGTTAACTAAATAAGTAACTAACTAAATAAATAAATACATTTCATTTTAACCCCATACCTGCATCTAAGGCTACACAGGCATATTAAAAGAATAAAAGTAGTCTAAATAACACTGTATATATATATAGTACCTTTTTGTATACACAGTATAATAAAATATATAATATATTAGTTATATAACTTTAATTGTTGTCCAATAACTAATAAAATAAAATAAAAAATTAATTTAATTTGATGCTAGATTTTGTCTTACATTATTGTTATTGTTACAAATATATATACATATGATTTATGCTATTAATGCAAGGCAAGAGACAAAGGCAAGAGACCTCATTGTGTACTGTTGTCCCTGACTGGAACAGATTCATCACAGTAAAGAGGCAAATCTGTCCCCCATTTACAACTTCCTGTTTGAGCCTGATTTCTGCTACTGAGGCAATTAGTCATAACGTGGCAATGGCTCAGCAATATTTCACCATCATCTACAACAACCAGCCTCTTGATATCATACTCAGAGGGTCTCATTTAGGCCAAAGCAGGCAGAGAAGTCACTTTGACCTCTCTGGAGTCAATGCCACGTGTCAAATAAAGCAGGACAGAGGTGCGAAAAGACACCCTGGAGGAAGGACAGCCACCCCTGTCTCCCCCTCATCGCTCCAAAGCCAATCATCCACCTGTGACCCTGAGAGCGCTTACCTCTGCAGCTACGCCCATCCTCTCCCACCTCGAATCCATCCGCACAGAAGCAGAATGTGCCGTTTCTGGTCATGATGCATCCATAGCGGCAATGCAGCTCGTGACAGGCTGACAGGAGTTCTGTGGGAGGAGAGAGAGGGAGAGAAAGAGTTTGAGAGAGAGGGAAAAACATGTAAATTGCTTTTTGATTTCACTCCCTCTAAAAGCCCTTCCTTGCCATCAGCGCAAGGATGTGCCAGTGAGTACTGACAGTTGTGAGCCAGAGGCGGGGATCAATAGCACTCCGTGCCGGTGGAATCAGAGAGGTGCTCCACACAGGGAAAAAGAGATGAAATTAGAAGAAATACCTAACCTTTCGGCTGAAAAATTCTATGAGGAAAGAAAAAGGTTTTGTTTGGAGACCTACAGATGCTTTTAGCAATTCGTCATGGTCTTTGGTCTTCAAAATTCAATCAACCTGCCACAAAAGAGTTGTGCACAACTGCTATTAGGTTTTTCATTAATAGCTTCCACAGTGAACCTTTGGTGAACACCACCTTTAGCAAGCGTATTCTGCATGAAACATTCTGATTGGTATTCTTTTTCTTATAACTAAATATAAATCTGCAATTACTGTTGGCAAACACACCATTGAGAAATAAAAATACAGTTAAAACAAAAAACAAATGCAAAACATACCCTCTAAACAACGACACAGGCAGTCTAACCCATAAAGACCCAACCACTGATATCAATTTTTTTCTCCTTAAATGCAATGATATTTTTGCATGCTATGTGTCAGGGTGAATTTAACACGTTTTGGAAGTTTTTACAAGTTTAAAAAAAAAATAATCATAATTTGGAATTATCCATGATTTATTGCATTGGCTCTACTTTGCAAATTGAGTTGACCAATGAGACCCAGTAAACATTACAAGTAAACAACACATTTCATTAAAAAATTAAAATAATTATAAAGTTATTT
The DNA here is from genome assembly GCA_032357445.1 of Enteromius radiatus. Classification (NCBI taxonomy): domain Eukaryota; kingdom Metazoa; phylum Chordata; class Actinopteri; order Cypriniformes; family Cyprinidae; genus Enteromius; species Enteromius radiatus. The sequence continues at coordinate 13,903,274 of JAUCMS010000153.1, read as the reverse complement.
TATATATATATATATATATATATATCGATTTGTTTATCAATAAACAAGAGAACTGTGAAAATAAAATAAATAAAGTTTTAATTAGTGCATCTCTGAAAGCCAAGCGGCAGATGTCTTCATAAACTTAAAAAGATAGAACTGTAAAGAAAACAGATCTACAGCTGAGCATACAGTCATATTTCAAAAATGTCACTGTAACTATAAAAACATTACAAAACATCTATCATTTCCATTGAACATAGAGACTCACAAATTGCTTTAGTAAGACTTTTTTAAGTTATCTAAGTGTACATTAAAGTTAATTTTTCTGATCTGTTCTCTCACAATACATCCTGCAAGACAAACAGCAAAAATGCATTGTATTTTGTGTGTGGAATATCTGACAAAATGAACATAACCTGACAATTTTCTACTAAGACGACCCTAAAATTCACTTTCGAGTTGTTTTTTGTCTGCCTTGCATGCTGTGCCGCCTGTCATTCTCTCTGGAAGGTCTCAGTGGAATACTAGTGCAACAACCTAAAATTATTTTCATACAGTGCAAGCAACAAAGGCCACATCAGCACGTCTCTGAATCCCTCTGTCTGCCTGTCACATATTAAATCATCTGGCAGTTCCCGAGAAAGGCAACAGACCCAACCGGCTATTGTTCACTGCACTCTTCAGACATTTGTGGGTGTGGATTCAGCTGCATAATTACAATTACTACAAAGACAACAGTTTAACAGCTTCACAATAACACATGTGAATAAGACTGTATTTCGATCTGAAATGATGAGCTCTCACAAAGAGAAGCTTTCCTCCAGCTATTTCAAGACATTCGACTGCTAAACATTCATTACTGTCAGAGGAATGTATGCAAATCTGTTCTTTGATTTCTTACATCTTGTGTCTGATTACCATCATTAACTGAGCATTAATTCATAGAATCCAGCCATATATCTGGTTATATTTTATTCATTCATTCTCTATTTCTGAACAATTTCTTTTTTCTGCTCTGTGCAAACTATTAAAACAATTGTATACATCAAAACGGCATACTACTACTATTACTAGCAACATAATTACTACTACTAACAAAATATGTATATAGTTAACACCCATTGACACTCTTCAATCTTGATTTTACAACAAAATAAAATAAAATGTATTAATAGTCGTCAATCTTCATTTAATTAAATACAATTTAAATGTAAATGTATTTTAATTTTATTCACATTTTTTATATATATTTTTAATATTTTATTTTAGTTTTAGTTTTTCCAGTTTTGTGTGCAATATAAATCAGGCACTCAGTGCACAACTGCAGATGGTCTGTGAGAATGCCATCTGAGGCTGAGACTTGTAGCTGGCATGCTGAAGCAGGTATGAAGGATTTATGGATTTATAACAAGCTTCATGACATGTCTTAGCAGCAACACGAGTGCCGTGCTTAGATAAAGCAACTTTTGTAGCAAAAAATGCAATATACAGGCTGAATTATAAGGATCGATGATTATTCATGGTGCATCTTAAAAACATAAAAGGATAATTATCAATTTCGCATAGAAAACATTACAAGTAACATTTCAACAACCCATCCGAAGACCTTTTCTCAGCATCAAGTGATTAGTAATTGCACTGCATCTTGTCAGAATTAAGTAAATGTTTACCTGTGGCTAAATATGTAATTGCTGACTAGCATAGTAGGTTTTTTTTTTTTATCAATGCTTAATCAACACCATTCATTGCAAATAATAGCATGTAACAAGTTAACAAATCTTAGAAGGCAAAGCATAGATTTTTAAAGTGTGTTTAGTTTTTTTTTTTTTTCCTATACCTATACCTATACCTGACAGATATCACTGAAATAGGTGTCCTGAGAAATGACACCCATCGCTGTGACAGTCCTCGGCTCTGTAAACAACAAAATTGTCAGGAGGGAGGAAGATGCTTTTTTAGCCAATCAGAAATGCTCTCTGTGTTTAATTCTGGACATTCAGGTTACTGACATGAGGTTGGTGGACTGATTGGAGGTTGGGGTTTGGTAGAAAGAGTATGTGGTTGAACTAAAATTGTCTACAGCACATTTAGGATCTGTTGTGATAGCCCACAAAAAAGGAACACTAGTTTAAGCTCTGATCTTGCTATTCATACGCCATAACAGCTGCATTCATGAACATTTTATTGGATGCAACCTGTTTTGTGGAGACAAAAGGCCAAGCAAAGGAATGAGACGGTAGGCTAACAGATAGCCAGGACTAATCCTTATCTGCTTTCAAACATCAGCACGCTCTCATGACCCGACACGCAGCCAGGCAGACGGATATTTACAACAATGTCTTCTGCTGATGCTGAAAATGTCATGGCTTTACTAGAAAAAGTTAAAGAAAAGTATACAGAAGTTATATCAAAGAATGATAAACATTAAAAAAGAATCTTTTGGCACAAGTACAACACATCTTTAAAAGGACAGTCGAATATTCTCGAAAGGTTTGTGAGAATATTTTCTTAAAAGTATCTTTTTTTTTCCTTCAGAGGAAAATGAAAGGCTTGGTGAATATCTGCATATCAATTTCATGAAAAACACCTGAAAGGTCATCTGTTGCACTTTCTGAAAACCCTAATAATAATCATCATTGGCATACACACTGTTTTTGTTGTGGCTGGCTTTACCGTGAGTTCAGCACTTGTTGTTGTTGTGTGTTTTTTATTTTTAGAAAGCCATATATTTGCTGAGAATTAAGAAATTATGTTTACTAACAAATTTCAGGAGGAGCACGTACGAATGATTAACCTATTACCTCCCTATTACCTAATTACCCTATCAGAACTAAAGCGTTAAATAACTCCAGCTTCCTCTCCCTCGTATCTTCGTTCTTTGCCTCCCTCCGCAACCCTTACACCACTTAAACTGGGAACCGGGTGTCGGGTTTCCCGGCCTGAGGAGAACTGGCCCTCGCTAAGCCAGGTTCCTCCCAAGGTTTTTTTCTCCCACACTGAGTTTTGGTTCCTTGCCACAATCACCTTCGGCTTGCTTAGTCTGGGACACCTGGTTTCCAGCTTCCTTAGTTAAGACTCAAGCCACTAACATCCATCCTAGCTATTCAGCCATCCCACCCTCCTCCCGGCGGGGCACGCATTGACCAGGCCGGGCTGCGAGTTCTACCCAGCCCTTGCCTTCTAGGGGTTGATCCCCTAGGGCTCGGGGTCCGCTGGGCTCTCTGCCTGCTCCCCGGACTCATGAAAGGACATAATGGAGAGTTTTGTGGAAAGCCCTTACATTGCTGCTAGTTTACATGCTGGGCTTTTTATGCAAATGACTAACCTCTGGCACAGAATTGCTTATTTAAAATATTCCAAATTACTTAATACTGAAAGGAAGTTAGGAATTTGGCAGAAATTAAGTTCCCTTCTGCTTATCAATCCAAGTAATCCTCAAAATGATTAGTGAATGAGACACATTCTTTCCAGGAATTATTCAAAAGTTTTTTGTAAGAGGAATTTTATTTCAGAATGTTTCATGAATTTAAAGCCAGAAGCAGTAAGCCTGTTTTTTTTCTCCATGCCAAAGCACTTATGTTTCTTCTGACAGAGGGTCCGCCTCCCCCCAATCACTGTCGCCCCAGCCCACATGAAGCCTCACCACAGGAGGGGCGTGATAACGGAATGCTGCTGGCAGTGCGTGACGAGCCACACTTGACGCTTATTGTGCCCTGTCACCGCTGCCATAAATCCAGCATCACGTCTCTCCTGTGCTGAGCCAGCCTCCCTTTGTGCATCAAAAACTGTCCTCGAGGTCAAGGTACGCTGCCAGACGAGGGGCTACCAGTAAGCCGTTGACTCCATGGCCCAGCCAAGCGGGAACGGTCTCCTTTTAAGGGACCCTTTCTTTAAAATTCCTACAGAAAAATGTCAAGGACAGATACTAACTTTAGAGGCCTTGAAAAACTTAGCAAGAGATCAATGGGAGTCCTGGCTCACTTATTGCCCTACAGGGTGACAATACATTATGCAAACAAATCTGTCTTTATTTACTCACCCTCAATTGAGACAATATATGTTTATGCCCCTCTAGGTTTATAGCCATTCTGAAAAGGCATATTACAAGCCACAGGAACACAACCTACCAGATCACGTCTCCAGCTATTATTCATTTCAGTGAGAGGCTCAACAGAACTCAGAGAAAAACAAATTAAACCTGTAGCTAAAGAAACTATGTGTGGGCACGAACCATATAAAGTTGTTATTCTTATCAATAACTTAGAGAAGATTCTTTCTTCTATTGAAGTGATACACAGATGGCCTGAAAACTACTTATTACCCCACCCACACAAACATGAGTGGAAAGAAAGAGCAGCAGAAGTCTGTAATTTTACTTCCCCATATGGATTAATTACAGGCCAGCTCTGGAGACCTCCATGGCCTTTGTTTCTCCAAGGTCTGTCTTAATCCAATCATTTGCCTGGTTTTCAGGGCCCCCTAATTAATCTGGGAACAAATTAAGATGCTGATCTTTGCACAAGCCATGGTCATTGGAGAAGCAATAGTGTTTAATAAGCATGCCATAGGCCTGCTTCTCTGAGAGGAATTCAATTTGTTAAAAACAGTGTTCTCTTGACAAATTAAAGTTAACACAGTTTGTATCCAAATTCATGCATTCCTGATGTTAAAATAAGTGTCATGTTTATGAAGAGCTGTTTGTGTATGGAAAATGCACAAAACATTTACATAATTGCATTGCAATAAATTTGATATAAACACAATACAATTATGTTCACCAAGGCTGCAATTATTTGATGAAAAATACAGTTAAAAACAGTAAAATAACTACTTTCTTTGATTTATTTATTTGTTTGTTTTTTGGAATAATGTCCAAGCTGTGAACATTCACAAACCTCCTCGCACCGATATTTAATTCCCTGATCCCTGATGAAATAAGCATTGCGAATTATCTTCTGTCTTCAATCATGTGATGGATATTCCCATAAAAATGCAAGACGAAAGCATCAGTGTAAATCATTTAGCATCTCAATACATTTTTAAACCTCCCTTCCTGCAAAGAAAGAATAACGCTGTAATTGGATTTGATCTCACCAGATTGTATTGGGTTATTTCAAAACATTACAAAAGGTAATGATTTGACAGATGATGCAGACGATACAGTATAAACAGAGAAGCGCATCAAACACTGTTGCAAGAAGACTGGCACTTTTAGAAGTCAAAAATAGTGAAGAAGCCAAGCTTTAAGTCAGTCACGGCTGAGTTTAACTTGTTTAGAAAGCTGTGAATAAAAAGATAGTTGGAGTACATTTTTTCAAGAAATAATTGTTTTTGTACTTCTTTGTACTATTTTAATATGCTACTTATCAGTGGAATTACCGATTTCTAAGTGAAACTTGCTTCTACATCTTTTATTTTCTTCAGGGTTGGCACGTGTACTGGTGTGCACTTTTGCATCATGGGAAATCACACAACCTACAGTGCAGTTTAAGTTTTTTCTCCTCTAGATAATCCTATTAGTGAAAATAATCAGACTTTGAGACTAAAAGCGACTGAAGGATCCTGGATTAAGAAGCATTGGTTTCCGGGTTAATCCTCCAGAGTTAGCCTATGCCTTTATGAACTCAAACGAGTCAAAAAGTCAATGGTGATTGCTTGTTATTGCACAAATTTGACCCTACATTACAGTTTAGGACCATCCCCAAAGGAAGCACACATTGAGTGCTACCCTGTCATTATACTATTCAAATGAGGTACTTGACTTTCACATTTATGGTAGCCTGATAATGAAAGGTGCGTGACCCACTGAGACTAACAATATGAGCCATCTTCAAACAACAGTGAACAGCCACAAACTGCACGGCATTCATCTGAAAATGACCAGCAGCTAGCGAGGGGAACGCTAAATGCGTTCTGGATGATATTCCATATCATTACACAAAACAAATTCAATAAATATGCTAATAGCTTATGTGTAGGTGAATGCACTCCACCTTTTCTTTAAACTGAAGAGAAAACAGGAAATGGCTTGCACTGCAGTTGTGGATATTTACATTTGCACAGTTGTTACCGTTGCCGTCCTGACCCTGGGGGATACAGTTTGTTTGTTTGTATAAATTGTTGGAAATTAAAAGTTAATCAAGTGAAATAATTGAATGCTGTTGAGAGGCAAAGCGAGGGAGGGAAGGTACATCTGTGACATGGTATTTCATTACTTCGCAAAAGCAGAATTATCTATTAACAATGGCGTCCCCAAATTTATACAAATACTTGTTTCGCTTACGACAAGTTCATGCCTGCTGTTGTGCATTGTGATTCATTTACTTTTAGCCAGGATTTGCGGAATAATTAATTAACAAAGTTATCTATATAGGGTAGCATCAATACTTATGGCGACAAAGAAAATTTATACCATACATATACCATACTGTTCAAAAATCTGAGGACAGGCAAAACATAAATAAAAAATAATATTAGAAATAATAATATATAATTATAATTGTAAAAATAATAAAACAAATATAATTTATTAAATAATTTAGCATTTATTTAATTTCAAATTAATGCATATATATACATTT
>JAUCMS010000153.1:13863253-13896467 GCA_032357445.1 Enteromius radiatus | reverse complement strand
CCCGTAACGTTAACCTATGCAGCCTGAGCTGGAAACAGAATTTATTAGTTCGTCTCTCGAGTCTTCGGGTTTGAGTCGTTCGTTCATCACGTGACAGCCCCGTAATGTTAACCTATGCAGTCTGAGCCGGAAACAGAATTTATTAGTTCGTCTCACGAGTCTTCAGGTTTGAGTCGTCACATTAAAGATTTGTTCAAAATGAACGAATCGTTCAAGAACGACCCATCACAATTTAGGGTGTGACCATATATCGGGTTTTGCTGATAACCATGATATTTAAAATTAACAGGTATTGCACCTTAACACTGACACAATGCCTCATTTATGCTGGCACCGGCGCCACCATAGTTTAAAAGCTTAAAATAGGGGTACAATAAGATAAAGAGTCATCATACTGTTTATCTCGACCGTATTTTCTCTCTTGTAATTTCACATGGAGCTTCAAAGAAGTATCATGGGTAAAAAAGAAAAACGAATAAAGTAAACAATAATTTGACTGTTAAAGGTTTGTATAGATATATATCGATATCATGAATGCTTTTGGCCACAATACCCGTGGAGTGAAAAATCTAATATCATGACAGCCTAGGCCTTACATTAATAAAGAAAAGCAGTTTAACAAGTTTACATGACCATGTGGATTATCAAGCATAGCTGGTTTGAGAACATGCATGTAAATCTACTCAAGAAAGCCTAGGACCAGTTAGTTCCAAAAAGAAATAGAAAACTTACAAGAAATAGAACAACTACAAGATGGCAAAGAAAAAAAGATTTGGTGATTATTCAATTAATAAAAGATTAACATTAGCTAAATTAAAGTTTAAAATCAGTTCTTAACTGGTCTATAAAGATCTAAAAATAAGCAATATACTACTTCTACTACTACTAATAATAATTTGATGTTGCTTTGCCGCATGTCTCTGACAGCCCCTTTGAAAGACCTTATGTACATAACCACCTGTAACTATGACCCAGTGCTGTCACCACAGACATTTTCTTACCACTTGTATGCTCACAGCTTGTGAGGAACTTCAGAAAATTCCACCTAAGAGCTCCTAAATTCAAATGTGCCCTCTTCTCATCTCCACCTGTCAAGTACCAGTGCTGGCGGAGAGGAGTGAGATTTTGCACAGTGAAAAAGAGGAAGCCAGGTGGTGGAAAAGAAAAGTTTCTTATGCCATCTCTGAAAATCTCCACTCCACTGAAGGACAATCATTAAAATAAAGAATTGCTAAAGTGTGTGAAGGTGAAATAGAATGCTGTCTTTGTCTTCCATATGGGCACAGTTTTGTGTAATGCTCTCCTGGGAATCATTATGTATATTCATTATGAGAGGGGGAGGGAAAGTTTCAGCGGAGACCCAGCTGCCATGCTCCAACTTCTCCACGGTGACCTCATTTCTTCCCGTCTGCAGGTGTATGGCTGGAAACACATGTCGAATGTCCCGGCCCGAACTCCTCAGTGGCCAGTGCTTACTCATTCAATTAGCCCCTTTGATGAAGTATACTATGTTACTTAGTTCAGCAGACATTTAAATCACCAACAAAAACACGTCCAGACTTTCCACTTCTGTGCTACCTCTGAATCTGTCTTACGTATCATTACTAACATCTGCATGCGGTTTAAAAGCTAATGTAATTTTCCTTGCACACAAGCTGCAAAAACATCAATTTAGAGGTGAAAACTAAACAGAACGAATAGGAACATTTGTGCTAGGACTGCAGTGAAGAAAACAGCAAGCTAGAAGTCTGCAAACTGAGCAAGTGTGGAATGAAAAAAGGATTTATTGCCCCAGGCACTCGTTGCTTAATTAGCTGTATCTAAAAACAAACAAATGGAGGAGGAGAACAATGAACATAATGTCTCTTAATGCTTCCTAACACCCAAGGATAACTTTCTGTGATACATCACTTCAGGCTCTGAGCACCTCTCTCTTTATCTGCAATACGTCAAGTCAAAACCTTAATCTTTCTGCCCACTGAACTAGACCGGTCTCTTTCCTTGCTCCGGAAGGTGATTGGTTCTTATGTCAGAGAAAGATGTTTTGAGGTCAGCCCTTCCTTTAGGGCAGATAAACCTGAAAACTGATGTTTGGCTCACAAGAAATGAGCTAATACTCTATGGTGGCAAAGGGTAATACAACTAATAATGTCATGTAAACAGACAATATAAAACAACACACAGCTTTCCACGGTTTCTGTGAGAGGAACTATCATTTGAAGTCAAGCTCCAAAAGTAAGCGAAAATAATTCCACTTTTCTAAAACCTAGAAATAATTCATCTTAAATATGTGCATATTTTATAATTCGCTCAGTTAGTTAACTTGATTTAGTTCTTAATTATTTCAAAACAAAACTCAATTCAATTGTGTTTTGAGAGTAGGGTTATTTTAAATGATATTAATATTTATTATAAATAAATGATGGTAATTTGTTTCTGCTAATAATATAAAATAAGAAATAACTTACTAGTGTTAATACATTTTCTATAAATAAATGATAAAGCTTGTTTCTGTTGGATAAAAATACTGGAAATAGCGACTTGTATGTCTTTTTTCTTGAAATTATAATGCAATATGATATAATTTCAGAATTGTGAGATAACAGAATTTCTAAAAGTTAACATAAGAAAAAAGTAACAAGTATCTTTTCTATGGTAGAAAGAGGCTTCCATAAGAAAGAATGAAAGAAAGAGAAAGAAAGAAAAGTAAACTTCGCTAATCAAACCTAACAGCGTGTACACAAGTCTCATTTCTCAGGCAATACAAAAATAATTACTAATCTCCACCAGTCTCTCAAGTCTAGAGAAACATGTTGTTGACTCAACCCTGCCGGAAACCCCTGCAATTCACCTGACATTATAATCTGGTGTTGTTTATATGGGTCACTGGCCAGTTTTCAGCCAGGCTCTGGATCAAAGGGCAGGATCAGCTGCTCCTGGCACTGCCCAGCTGGGTGCCACACTCTTCCAGTTCACCAAAGGTCACACTCTTGGCCAGCCTGAGGTGTGCCGCTTCCACTAACGGGCATCCACCCAATGCCAACTGCTGAGTCAGTATTGTTATATCACAGAGTCCAGGTGGCTCCACCTGTTTGTTATTGTAGCTTGGATGATTGCAAACAAGAGCTGATTGTGTCCAACATCTCACCTGTGGCGTCATTCACCTGCTCGCCTAAAACCAATTGTAATGTTATGTAAAGATATGCAGCATTAGGCTGCCAATATGAAGGCAGTTTGTGGCCAAACAGTGAGCTTACTGATATTGACGGATCAAAATAAATATCTGTCTAGTAAAGACATTGTAATCTAGTGTACTCACCTCGACAGTGGACTCCTTCGTCAAAACCGTCCTCACAGTCTTTCGCACCATTGCAGAGCTTGTTGAAGTGAATGCACTTTCTCGTCCCAATGCACTGTATGTGATTTAGAGGACATCTGACTATCACCTCCACCTTGCCTAAAAGAACAGAAGAGAATGATGGTTTGCATACACGTCTGGTGTGATTTTAGCTAAAAAAAAAAAAAAACAGTTTCACTGTATTGCCAGTAATTACTTTAATAACTGCTAAGACAGTTTTATGCTAATCCACGTGGTTCAGACAAATGTCACTTGCTTTAATTTGCTAAGCTTTGAGCAATGCAAATGAAAATGGGAAACAATCCAGTTGATTGAATTCAGCTTAAAATGCACTGCCAGCCTCAGAGTGATTTCATTTTGTAGCAAAAACTTTCCTTCAGCACCATTTTCTGTCTGTGATTCTTTAGAGAAATGCTAATAGAATGGTTACAGGTTTCTAATTTACAATTCAACCGTACTCTTTCCTATCCTAATGAATGCTAATTAAATTAACAACTTAAAGCCAATACATCACTTACTGTAAAAGTAAAGTTGTGCAATGCAACAAGGCCTATGTTTTTAAACAAGCTGCCATTTGTTTGAAAGTAGAAATGACTAATTATTATACTATAACGAATCTGCAAAGAGGGGTTCAATTGATCAAAGGTGACAGTAAATACGTAATGTTACAAAAGATTTCTATTTCAACTAAAGTTCTCTTGCTAAACTTGCAAAATGATGATGATTATTATAATAATAAACGTTAAAGACTGAAGTAAAGCCTGCTGAAAATTCCGTCTGTAACGGAAACAGTCTGTAAACCCAGCCACAAATGCAAATGTGTTCACTTGAAGGCATTACTCTGTACAGTAAACAGACGTTCGCATGTAGGCTACGCTGCTAAGCTATTCTGAATCACTCTGTGCGTGAGAGAAAGAGAGCAAGAGAAAGAGAGAAGGAAAGAAAGAGACGGAGCCAAAGCCTCAGAGATATCTATTGACATGGCTGCACCAAGCAGCTGTTTAAAGATTCATGAGGCACATAGGTGACCCTCATCTGCTTGAGCAGCCACAAGAACACATAAAACACGTCTAAGTGAAACATCGACTTCCATCTCGCACACTGTGAATATGTCACATTGCACCTTAACTACATTGGTATCAATTACCATAACTGCAACACAGCCACTTAGTGTGAGATTTATAGCTCGTGTGACAGGACCTCTTACAAATCTCCGGAGTCCCAGTTTCCTTCGAGCTCTGATCTTACACCACTGAAAACATCCTCCGGAAGAGTCGAGGTTATTCATCAGCTTTCATTTAGACTTCACAAGATAAAATGACGCTGTAATTAAGGGGGTCGTTTAATGGCCGATCGTCATCCCTTAAAGTATAACAAGTGTATGATTTATCCTCGCGACATTCCACGAAAGAATCTCATTGTTCTCACAGAGGTTTTCCTTTTTCTCGGTCATGGATTTTTTCTAATTTATTTTTTTTTTAGACCACCTCTTTCCGAGCCCCAAGGATATTCTAAATTAGGGAAAGTCAAATGTAAGTGACCTCAACTTTGCATACTCATATTTCAAATGTGAGTACAAAAGGCAGGCTAATCAACCTCACAACCTCGTGGCTTTTCTTCAGAGAGCTGGAGGAGAAGATACAGAACGGGCTTTTCAATTAAAACGTCATTTGTTTCAATCCTTGGCCATACAAACATACACACACCACTCAGCAGCCTTAACACTGTCACTGGGATTTTGAGGCCCAAATATGTTGATTAATAGCCATGCTAATTTTCAATTAAAACTGTACAGATATACTGGCAAACATCTCTCTAATTATGCATTCATGAGGCGCTTCTCCATTATTCATGAGTAAATACAGCAGCAAAACAATCGCGGGGCCCGTGTCACATGCATTGCTCTGTTAACGCAGTGGAGTGAGGGGCTGTGACAAACTGTGATTATCCTAATAAAACTGCATTGTCAAATACAGAATCATTCCACTCACAAACTGATTGGGGACTAATCTAATCAGATGAGAGGGAGAGATGAATATTCAGGAGTTTCAGATGCACCGTGCTGGATAACACAGATGGCGTCTGTGCAGTTGAAGGATGATAGGAAATTATTTCTCTTCACCCTGTACCGAATTAGAAGCCAGATAGCACTCGCGTTGAAACCTCCTCCATCATGAGAAAACTCATGAAAGCGGAGGCGGAAAACACATGCTTATCGTGCTAGCATGTAGGAGAACTGTCAAAATAAATAAAAAAATAAAACCTTTGAGATTGGATAACAGTCTAAAGTAAATGTGTTGTTTACATTTATGCCTTTGGCATCTTAACTTACATGTCTTGTAAAGTGAGAAGCTACGTGTTTTAAAAAACGATTTCAGTATTAACTTTAAATCATCGCTTCAAGCCAAAACACCAGCCCATTTTCCATAATAACTCTTCCTGCAATAAAAAAGTCAATTTCCTGTTGTCATCTCACATCAAAATCCACCAACGTATTTGTTTAGAACTGATTTTAGAACAGTGTTTGAACTGCATATTTCTCACCTGATTCACTGGAGAAATTGAAAACAGAATCAGCTGTTCAACCACTTGTATAAGTTGTCTTAAGTGAAATGTATGTTATCAGTGTCTGTACAGAACCATCCTATAATGATGTTTTCACCCTTTCTCGGTTGGAGGCCCCTCCCACAATTGTTGATTGACAGGAGCGTTTCACACAGACTGGACTGGTGTCTTAGCTCAGACACGCCCTGAGTGAGCTGTCTTCAGACAATAGTCTTCAGAGCTATTGGGGTGGTTTGTTGTTGAGTATAACAATGAACATAGCAGTAGACATTTACCCCCGACTTCTGAGTGACTGAAGACACAGGGGATTAACGTTAACTTACGTTTGGTTCTAAAGGGAATGAGCCCTTGATCTACCTAAATGTGTGTGTTCGCGCGAATCATTCATGATCAGCCTCACCTACAGAAGCAGTCAGTATAATGTCTTTTAATGAATCTTTGCAAATCGCCTTTCCTAATAATGTGCAAATTAGCAAGGGGCGGGGTCAGCAGAGCTTGTGAAGATTTAAAGGGGAAGTACACAGAACAGATTGTTTTGAAAAGAGCTGTTTTTGACGGTAAAATATTAAACCATCTATATTACAGACTTTCCATTAAGACCCTAAAGAATCATATCAGCTTGTGGAAAATTTGCTTTCTATGACCCCTTTAAAGTGATGAATTTATTAAAAATGTGCAGGGTTTCATACACAATGTCAGTTGATGAACTAATTGTAATGATTATTCCACTGGAGGTGGGCATAGTGACAACCCATGTGCAGTTTATTACGACGTGATCCAAAATAAAAACATAATCCGAGACTTGACTGACTTGACTTGACATAAAAAGACTTGACAGGAGCAGTCTTGACCTGGCATGAACAAACTAGACTAGCCGACAGCTAGTTACATGACAAATACATAAGGCGGAGATACATGAGGGCAAGGGAAGCATGACATTACCAGCATGAACAAAATTACTAAATAAAAGACGTGAAAAAAACAAAGAACAAGAAATCAAAAAAATGAAAGGTATACACAATCGATCGTGGATTGGGAGGTTAATTAGGAGATTATAGACACAGTGTCAATGGACTATTTAAGAGATATGTGGTGGATCTAGAAGAAAAAGAATAAGAAGAACAAGACTCAAACCCAACGTTATACACTAATTTAACTTGTGGATTACTGTGATGTTTTTATCAGCTGTTTCACTGCAGATGATCCAATGAAGAGCAAGTAATGTAATACTAAATTTCTCCAATTCTAGAAGGTGAGTTTGAAATTTTTCATGTTTGGGTGAACTATTACTTTAAAACTGTACATAGCCCAATGTACTGTAGGTCTAATTCAAACTGAGAAAAATGTGCACTTCTTCCCAGCTATTTATTTAATTGGCATGAGATTTGTTACATGCTTCATTCTACAAAACAAATAAAACAAATAGCCAACTCCATCTCAGGACTGAGCATACTGAATAATGCATTATAAAGTAAGGCTGGAGAAGGCTAAAGTTCTAAATTGCTATTCAACCTCTGGTGGATAAAAGGAGCTAGTCCAAAGTTAGTGTAATTGCACTGATACCTTTGTCCTATATATATATATATATATATATATATATATAAAATAGCATTTTAAGTTCTCTTACAAATGCACACATTATCTCACTAGAATTCATTACAGTTCAAGGTCTTCTGCTATGCCAGCTGTCTTGGCTCTGGCAGTAAAAGGCCTTCAGGATGAAATGTAAATACGAGCCTCAATTAGTTGCCCAAAGAAACCAGGAGTCTCAGGAAATCAAATGATTTGGGCTGAACAATAAGCATACAGATGGAGACTGCACTCTTGCTCCATACAAAGTAGGGCCACCACAAGTGAACAGCATTTCGTTCTTTTCATTAACTTGCTGGGATGGCTATAGTGTCACTTTAAATATAGTACACTGCCAAAATAAACCATTCCCTTTTCCTTCACATATTTCTTTTAATTAAAAAACCATGGTGATATTTACCCACTTTTCTCAATGTGAAAGAAGAGAAATCATCTGGGAGTTGCTAATCCATCTACTTAATGCGTAACGAACGGCTTTCATATGACATCATCCATTCTGCCTCTTTAATCAAGTAATCTAAAATAATGAATTCTTTGAGGAAAATGATTAAAAAATTTCATGGCAAGCTCAGGAATTGACATAATGCCGGCATTTCAGTTTTTTTTTTTTTTGTTTTTTTTACCAAAACATGCAAAATTTCATTCTCAATGGTTTGAAATCACAGCAAAAACTAATTTGATACTGCTCTTCTGAATGCCTTATGTAAACCGTATGATTATGCGTATGGTTCTGCCAATATGTTTCTATAACATTGCTGACATAGTATATTAAACTCCCACATTAAACGCTTCTAAAGCAGTTTCTTGTTTAAGGTAAGAGTGTTTTCCTCTCTCCTCATTTCACCAATCACTTTTTTCTCTCCTACACAGAGTCACTCAGACACTGTATTTATTTTCCCTCCCTTGCTTTAGGTCAGTGACATTTAAAATGTTCAGAACACTGGCATTCAAGAAAGAAAAGCCTGTTTAAAACTGACCTTGGACAGGAAACCAAACTGTTCGCAGTACATGAGGTCCCTGGGCATGCCTTTTGAGCTCCACTTTCACCAATATCTCTAAGAACCAAAGAAAAGCCTCAGGTCCAATAAAAACACAAGCCAAAAGACAACTCTACAGTGGCTATTCCTCAAAAACAACCCTATGGCTCCATCGACGGTTTATGTGCTGTGTATTTTTCACAAGAGAGAGATCATATGGGCCTCCATATGGGGTTCTCAGAGTTTGAGGCCTCAGTGTGGTTATTTAATCATCCCAGCACAAGAGCACAAGCCCCTAGATGCATTGCTCATATATATGCAAATAAGGCTAATATTTTTGTTGCAACACTTTAAGGTGATTTAAAAGAATATATATCTCCTCAAAGCTTAAATGAAAATCAAACGCCGGTCGCCTTTACAGCTATGAAAAGAAACAAGAGCACAATTAAAGCCTTTTCTTGCCTAGCAAGAAATTGTAGATGGATGCATTTATATGTGACATATTCAACTGGCTTTATTCCACACAGTGACCCTCAAGTCTTTCTCTCTGTTTATTTTAGACACCCTTCATGTAGTACTCGTGTAGGTGGTGCACAATGACTGTTGAGCAAATCACAAAATCTGATGACGTGCAAAATTTAGATGGAGGGCAGGAAGTAAAAAGCAGAATAAATGAGATGAAGGAAAGGCAGTACTGTATTGGTTTAGACACTATAACCTGAATATGGTATGTGAAACCTTTCATTTGTATGTATTATGTGAATATTTGTGTAAATATAAATATGCACACACACACACACATATATATATATATATATTAGAAAATGTTTAGTATGTTTATATATTAAATGTATTTATTTCTAATATAAATTATATGAACATAATTATAGGCATGTAAATATTTTTCAAGATATATACTATGTGTATGGGTATTTACATAATAATACTAATTAACAATTAATATTAATAATAAACATATTTTAAGCAAACCAAAACTTTTACTTTGTATGCCATTAATTGCAATTAATTGTTTGATAGCACTTCTTATATTAACCATTGACACACACAAGCATTTTCCAACTCGGATTCTCTCGAATCCTCTCACTTCCTGACCTCCAGCTGCATTTATTTCGCGCCACAGCAATTAGGTCATGTGCAAACAACCTATTTTCATCTCCACTTCCTATGTATTAATATGTACACTATGCTGTTTGGTGCAGTAGTCCAGTAGTACAAAAGAGTCTCTATAAGAGTCTCAAAGGCATTTCTCAGAATATGAAGACATTAAGTGTACTTAGTGTCAAAAACTTTGGCTTTCATTTACACAGAAGCAAAGCTGAAAATCTACAACGTTCCAAAAACTGTAACAATATATTTTTTTCTGTTTGTAAACAGATGTTATTTCCTTCAGGATACACAAAACTAGTTTAAATTCACTCATATAAACAAGGATTGAAGTACTCTGAAAATGTAACACCTTTGACTGAGCAGCCACAACCCTTGTGGTTATGTACAAACATGTCACTTGAATTCCTTGTTTTGTGCTGTTTATTAGCTCTTTTAGCTATCGGCCTCTTGTTGATGCTCTTGGCAACAGTACAGCAATCTGTCAAGGTGGCGTAGGTGTTGTGGCATTGTGTATTTTTCACTATCCTAAGAGAGAAGCATTGTAATTTCCCTCCTTCCTTTACTCTCAGAAACTATATGTGCCATTTACATGGGGTGAAGAGTTTTGTGTTCTTAAAGTTGGTTTAGAGAAGCAGTGGCATTCATTCCCATGTCCACCTGGGTTTATCTTCAAATGTCAAAGAGATTAGCTTCAGGCCACACTGTCCACATCTGTTATCTCAACGTAAGGACAATTTGACATGCCCCCTCCCATGTCCATATACTATGTGGGGCTCTAATGAAAACACTTTGATTTATTGGATTTTAAAGACTAGGCAGTAATTTCAGATGAGGATTTGTTTGATTTTCAATGGCACAGCTGACAGCCTAATTAAGTCCTATGGATGATGATGATTATTTTGAGACATCTGCCTAGTAAAATGCTCAGATTTTTGCCCAGGTTTAATATTTTGTTTACTTTTGAGCTATATTATTTCCCTAGTTCACACTTCCTCATTAATTAAGTATGGTATTTGCATGATTGGCCTGCTGTCCGGGGAGAGGGTCGAGAGCTCAGCGAACTCCGAGCCCTTGGGGTTTTAACCCTCGGGCAGTGAGAGCTGGACGTCCCGACCGAGAAAGCCAAACGGTGCCAAAGAACAAAAACTCTGCTTTGAAAAAAAAAAACCTTGGGAGAGCCCAGGCTCGGTCGGGGCCAGTTCTCCCCATCTCAAGCGAACCATAATTTAGGGGATTAATTCGTAGGGTTCGTGACTTCGGGTAATTGCTATCTAAGTAAGAGGCGGTGAGAGGGGCAGAGGAGGAATGCAGAAAAACGAGATGCCGGGTGAACGGAAGTGAGCTCTATTTAAAGGGAAGATTTTTAGCTCTGATAGGATGGTCAGCTCTGATTAGCTGTTCATACGTGCTCCTCCCAAAATTTGTTTATCTCTAAACATCATTTGGCTGACTAAACAAATGGTTTAATTTACTGCTTAATTGCTTCATATTTTTGTGTTTTTAAAGAATCAATTTATGAATAAAAAGTTAAAAAGAACATTTATTTGAAATGTAACAAGTCTTTACTGTTACTTACTGATAAATATAGCACTTTTTTGTTGAATAATTGTATAAAAAACATCTTGTTGTTATTTGACTGACTAAACAAATGTACTGTTGTTTAATTTATTATATTTTTTTTTTTGGGGGGGGGGGGGGTAGGGGGGTTGTACTGCTTAATATTTTGGGGGAAACTGTGTTTTTAAATAATTAATTTATGAATAAAAAGTTTATGTTCAAATAATGTTTATTTGAAATGTAACAATCTAAAAGTTTTTACAGTTACCTACTGATAAATTTAATGCATTTTTGTTCAATCTTATTCATCCTAAACTTTTAAACAGAGCATTCATTTGGTCTTAAGCAAAAGCAAAAATGTTAGAAATGTTATAAATGTTAAACATATATATATATATATATATATATATATATATGTGTGTGTGCATAAATTATACACATACAGTAGTGTGTATATACAGTATATATAGATACATGTGACTATATATATATATATATATATATATGTGACTTGTACTTGTATACGATTTCAACTAACAGTAATAACTGTATTATAAACAACATAGAATGGCACCACAAACAAGAAAACAGCTCCATGTGGGAGATTAAACTTGCAACATTCTGGTCACCAGCACCTTAAACATTACACCACAGCTTTCCTCCCCTCCCTAAAAGGGCCAAAAACTTCAATAAGAAAGTCCACGGGGCAGTAACATGCACAAAGCCCATTGTTTCTCGCCGCATATTGGCATGTATCCTCTGTAAATCATTGGTTGGATTTAATTAAACTAATTCATCATCACAGAGTAATGTAATCAACATCCTATGAAATGGAGCCATCACTTCCTCCGCCGGGCTATGCCTTCCAATGCACCGTCTGTTAATACATCACATTCAAAACCACTCACTGCTCAATAAAGTGTCCATACATCACACCCAAGCCCCTGCAGGAGAATCGGCACATTCACACTTCCATGCATTTTTAAACACTGCTATTCAGTCCCTTTCAAAGACCCTGATGCATTCAGAAGGCTTTGTGTTTGGATCCATAGCAAAGCCGATAGAATTTATATACCCCGATCTTTTGATGTCTGTTGTTATGTAGATCGCCACACAGGCTCCATTCCAGGGAAAACACCTTAGTATTAATGTCATTCACATAAATAATGCATAGCTTCTTTGGAGAAACAGAGCCAAAAAACAACTTCTCTGCAAACAATTATTTGCAAAGGACATATTTTACTGCATTGTTTTCCAGTCTGTCAGTCCATTACTCTGGGAATAAATGTACTGTACTCATGAACACAGAATAACCCTTGGCTTGGTCCCAACTCTATAAAAATCACAGGAGAACGCAGTTTCGGAGTAAAGAAACCCACAGACATAGCAGACAGGGTTTACATAGAGAAAATGATTTTGTGATATTAATAATTGTAAAGATTCACATCCTGTCCTTCAGAGAAAATAGACTACTGTACTTTCCAGCAGGCTGTTAAGCTGACTTGCCTTCAAGGGATGTTGGTCACCCAAACCGCTGAATGAATGTTAAAATGCATGTCTTTGGTGACTGTCACTGAATACAATATGACTGTTGTCCAATCAAACCGTCTACCATTTCCTGCCATCTAAAGATGCTTTTTGTACTTTTTTCAAAGTTAAAATGCCCATACAATGAAAGTCAATGGGGTCCAATGTTGTCAGGACCACAAAATTCTTCAAAGCCTCATCTTTGTGTCCCGCAGAGGAAATACAGTACATTCATATACTGTAGGTCTGATGAGTAAATGATGACATTGACTGTTCTCTGTTTCATATGGTTGTTTGGAATGTGATTATTTAATTTTTTTATGATTTATTTTTGGCATTTTTAGCCTTTATTGTGACAGGACAGATCAGAATTGACAGAAAGCGAAGTGGAAGAGAGAGAGCGGGCAGGACCTGGAAAGGTCCTTGAGTCGGGATTCGACCGGGGGATGCCTAAAGCGCATGTCAGCACGCTGCCCACAAAGCTATCGACACAGACACAGTGTGATTTTATTAGCAAGGTATTTCTTGCATGCATTATGATTACACCGATTTGCATACTGTATACAGTATCCATATGAAGAGAAAATGCAAACATTACATATGAATACCTACAAATATTAATGAGATCAGATCATCTTACGGTGAGCTTGATTAACATACTAAACTAGAGATCTATCTGAAATGCTCATGGAGCAGCTCTGGCAAAGGCAACATTTTGTAGGAAACACTCGAGTCATAACAAATGATTGGTTGAAACATGTTTAGAATGATCTTATAATACGTCTAGACTTTTCTGTTTGTTTAACTGAGGATCCCTGTTTGAAAGGGATCACGCTGCCACATATTATACAGGCACAAATTATTCACAAAGACGAGGTGTTAGTTTCATCATTATTGCGGAAGGTGAAGGTCCCTATGTTATTGTGCCTCGCAGTAGACAATTTCCCCACTGAATGAAAACCATCTGTTTGCTCTCCTGCCTCTAAGCTTAGCGTATACCAACAGAGTTCTCTTCGACAACAGCAGGGGGCTAATGTAGGCTTTAGTAGTTTGATGTCATCCAGAGGTATCGTGACAGCGAAGCTGTCAAGGTGTTGAAATATGCTCTTTTCACAAGGCTGCTGGTGACAAGCTAGTGATTTTGTCCCTAACAAAAGGAGCGGAGGAGTGAAAGAGAGAAGACGGCAGTGAAACTCAAAGATCTGTCAAGAAAAGAAAAAGAATCTCTAACTATGGAGGCACAATATCTTCCAAAAAATATTGTGCACTCCAAAATATAGCATGACAATTTTTTTTACAAACTCAATGTGACCAGACTATAGCTTAATACTATAGAGATGACTGAATAAACAGAATGAACAGCTAGCATCAAGGTTATGAATCAAAGGAAATGAATTCCTGTTAAAGGGATACTCCACCCCAAAATGAAAATTTGTCATTAATCACTTACCTCCATGTCGTTCCAAACCTGTAAAACTTTGTTCGTCTTCAGAACACAAGATATTTGGATGAAAACAAGGGGGGTTGGAACAACATGGAGGTACAGTAAGTGATTAATGACACAAATTTTTTTTCGGGATGGAGTAAGCCTTTAAGCAACTTTCACTCAATCAGACAAACAAACAAACAACTGAACGAACTTAAATAGTATTTATATAATTTCAAATACTATAAAAAAAAAAAAAAAAAACTTGCTCATGTACTGTATGTGCTGCTGTTTTACTTCAAGTAGGATGATCACTAACCTGATGTGTGCAACATGTCCAAACAAGTTTAGGCGTACAATCAGTGTTTGGTGCTGGTACATCAGTATCAATTATCTATCATTAAATATGGCATAACTCATTTTAAAATTTTAGGCATAACTCATGGGTAAGAGTAGGTTTACATGTAGAGATATGGTCAACACTATATTTTTGCATTAAAATGTTTTTCCAGGGTCAACAAAATATGTTGACCTAGGGACACATAGTACTTGGCAAAATCAGGACATGCGTAGGATGATGCAGTTACATATGAATGACAAGATAGAAAGTAAAACTATAAATGAACTGCCTATTAATATAATAGTCTCAAGAAAATGTTTGGCTTAAAATATTGTAATTACAGAGACAGAAAACAAAACTGAAATGCATCTCAATTGCAATTCAATTAGAAGCTACAGTATTAATGAAAGGTTTATTAAAAATGTGGCATTATGGTAAAAGACAACAACTAGCTTTAAAAATATTCACATGAATTTAAAAAGAAATGGAAAAAAAAAAATTAAATACTGCATAGTATGACCCATCCATGATTTGTAGCTAAAATAAATCAATAAAGCACATAGCTATAATTAATCATACGCACTGGGTAAAACCTTCACATCTGACTACCTCTTAATTTAGAAAATAAAATCAAGTCTCAACCTTATTTAAGCTGCACCCAACTCTGCATGCTTCACGCACAGACAGTGAAGAAAGCTTTGCCTTTGTTTGGTCTGTCTGTTTGTTTGCTGCCCCCAAGCAGATGGCATCATCCACAGGAAGTGAATCAGCTTGGCTCTCACAGCACAGAGGCTCCCACTAAATTAAAAGGATCATCTCCAAAGCTCCCTGCTTACATGCCAAACCCCCTGGATGTCTGGAGTTATGATATATTTGCTATACACACTTGCATGCATTTATTTAATATAATTTGATGGCCACAATAAAGTGAAGAAAACACATTTTACTCTTTAATCATATGCAATCTGATACATATTTAAGTCGTAGTAAGGGACACAACTTTCTGCTTGTAGAATTCTGTTGCCTGGGGCAATTTGTCATGATTCTAAAAGAAAACTGTTTTTTTTTTTTTTTAATTGGTAGTGATTTTTTTTTTTTAATCATTGCATATAAACAAAAAATTTACCACTTGATGTTTATATATGTGGGATGTAACTGAGAGAAATGAGAACGTAGCAGCAATAAAAGTCCCATTTAAAAAACGATGTCTAATAAGCTGCTTTGATTTGGTTTGTCTTGATGTTGTGAGACAAAACAGAAATCATAAGAAAAAAATGGCAGCAGCTTGTGCTCTGAACTTAGCATTCTGCTCATTTCTAGATGACAAATTTGCTTCAAATAATTGCACAACACTGTCTTCTAAAAACAAAGCCCATCACTCTTAGAAAAAAAAGGGTACAAAGCTGTAACCAGGACTGCAACCTAGGGTACAAAAGCTAAAATGTACATCACTCCCTTTTTACTATTAAATGGTACATATTAGTACCTTTTGAAAAAGGTACCATTGTTGTTTTGGACCTTTCAGAAAGAGTATAGATATATGAATCCATATTTCAATACAAAGCTACCCAGTGTATTTTCACTTCCAACATGTACTGCACTGTATGTGTCCTCATAAAACATAGAGCTCAAAAGATGTTAATCAAGTTAAATGTCACCTGATGATCTCATAAATGTCCCCCGCACAGTCTATTTTGCTAGCATTTCATTCTGCGCTCAGAGGCGGCCCAGTGAGGTAAATATTGCATAATGCAGAATGCCTGTCCCTCAGCTCAATAACAAGATGCTATGCTACATTACCTCTCAAACCTCCTTTCTGCAGGTGTCAGTTCTCTTGGGGAATAGGCACATTTACTCTCCATTTATTTTAGTATGAGAAGGGCCATAGGAAACTGCCCTGAGAGGAGTGCTCATAAAATCCATACGCATTTCTATGCATCTTAGATGGAAACCGACAACAAAGCTATTTTTGCAAGACCACCTCTTAATTCTACACAACCCCTATTCAGTGTTATATTGTGAAATTATGCTATTTTTTTGTTTGTTTGTTTGTTTTGCAGTCAACCTTTTTAAAGCCAAGGACCTTTAGTGGACAGAAAAATGGAGCAGATTTATATTGTACTAGATTATGTATGTACATCATTTATTAATGACAAACCTGTTCTTGTATAATGGTAATTTTACTGAATAGGTATACATTAATAGAGCATTTAGCTGAATTTTCTTTAAATATAAATTTAAGTCTTCTTGCAAAAGTTGATCCAGAATCCAGATACTATCCCACAGTCGATCAAAGACGGGTTTAAGGGCCAGTAATGTACAATTAACTTTGACAGATGTCTAAAGAAAACAGCTGTCATCTCTTCAAAAACAAGAACATCATGCGCTCGCCTTGTGGCTCACCGCTTGCATCGCCTTCTGAGTGTTGTGAGTTAATGTTTTGCCCAGAACAAAAATGAGAACAAAACAAAAATCAATCTCTCTCACCCTCTCTGTTCAATTCAAACTTCAAGGGAGGGAAAAGAAAAAAGCGAAGGAAAAAAGAGTTGAGCAATTTGTCACTGAAGCATGTCTTTGTATTTCCTGATAAAGAACACTGTGCTCAAGACAAAAGGCAGGAGCATATAGAACAGAATGAAGCGCACCGAAATGACCCATATCGTTTCATTAAAACCCTTAGAAGCTGTTCCTCAGTGAGCTTTTAGTCTCCCAGTAATTCTTCTCAGCGATACAGGGATTATTTTGGCTTTATGGTCATTCTTCTCATAACTCATGTCAAAAAACATTCACTGCACATGAGGGGTCATATTCCACTGACCAATATAGCTCCAAGACTGTCACCACAATACGTTTTTCTTCATTACAGGAAAGCGGGCTGTCTCCCAGCTCCCCTGATAACCCAAGATGTCGGGCCGGTCCCATAGGGAGGCTGGATGGGCAGTCGATCCAGGTCCCTGCTGGCCATGTGGCACTGAATATGTGCAGCTGCCCTTCCCTGGAGGCCCTGGGAATGCAGTGATTACATTTCTCTGCGGTGGCAGAACTTGGGCACACCGACACTAGGAATATGCACAGTCCAGAAACTGGAACAGCAAAAACAATAACTATAAGATGAAAACTGAGGACTTAATATCAGGTAACAGCTATAGGCTCAGAAATTAAAAAAACACTCCAGGTGAATCTTATTATAAAACTAAGAGGATTAAGAGTTGAACATCATAATATGAAACGACTGGAGACATGTATACGAGTCGAGAGGTGTGAGCGTCTACAGTATTGCTTTATTATTAGACTCAGTTACATGAGAATAAGTAGATAGTCGTTTAAGGTGTTCTCAAGCAAGTCTTACTTGAGGAATATCAGAAGCGACACAGTATAATATAAACAGTCCCATTGTGAGTGATACATTAGTTAGGGACGTACTTGCCAATTACAACAGTATTCATCAACTTTCAAATTTCAATTACTTTGAAGATTGGTCTGCGTATTAACCAATGAATAAGAATGCCAGCTCATTGTCTCAGAACATTGACTTCAAATATATTTAGTCCTTTCTATGAAGAGTCAAAATTAATGAAGTGTCTAAAAGTCTAAAAAAGGTGAGGGTAAATTAAAGTAGTTAGAGCACAGAGTAGGGTAAACTGTGCCACTTTTTACTTAAGTTAACCTCTAGTCAAGGAGAAAGAAGATAGAGGTTAAATTAATGCATCTAATTAAATTTCAATGTCTGCTATCAAGTGAAATTAGAGGAAAGTGTCCAAAAGCCAGGACCATAGAAAAAGGACTTAATAATAATTTAAAAAGGGAGGGTTCGTTAAATTTAAATCAAATAAGACCATAATAAAATTAAATTAAATCATTTTACTATTTCACTTCAAAGTCTCAACATACAGTTAATTATAATATATTCATAAAGGTTTAATATTATTCACGGGGAAAATATACTCTTGATAAAGCATACACAAGATCCATTATTAGACCAAAGAAACATATATTTTGTCATATCACGTTCCAAAAGCCAAAGCCACTGGGAAATATGAAATCCGTCTTAATAGTTGTCCAGACTTTGTGTGGCTGAGGTAACTTCTTCAGTGTGGGAACCAAACTCTTCATTGTTTTCTTTGAAAGGTGGATTTTTCTTTGCCAGCACTCCCTTAGATTTTTGGAAAAGAAATTGGCTACCACTTTAACAAGAGCAGTGTATTTCCAAAGTATTTCCTGCATTTTAATGCAAAGCTTATTATCAACATCAGTTGAGTTACTGGCACTGCTTACTCTGAAGCAGATTGCACACTTTACCCCACAGATACCATTTTGGGAAAATGTTTTGTTTAATAATTTAATAGATAATCTTTAGCCAAACTATTTTCATGTTTTAAGATAGTCAAAAATATATTTCCTGGATCATATTGCATTTTACTTGCTATGTAGAAACTTTACATTTGTTTTATTTTTTTTCCCCCTAATGTGGATCTTTCAGTCCTTGGCAGCACTAGGACCGTCTACCTACATAGATAAATACATTACATGATAAAAACGTACACAGCTTCCTAGATTCCAGCTTACTTACTGATTCTACTCCACTATCGTAAGAAACACGGTAACCTCAGGGTGCCCAATACGCACAAACACATGAATAAAATTACCCATGCCAGTGAAGTGCTGTTAGTACACGCATGCGATAACAGTCTGTGTTGGCTTACAAACACATTAAATTGCACTGCACATTTGGTTGTGAAAAGCTGATTGAAATGCATTTCCTATCGATACATAATCTATGGTAATGAGCTCCTCAAAATTCCCATGATAAATACGCCTGGAATCCATTCTAAGGCATTATAAATAAAACAGAGCGAACATGATTAATCTAAATGATAATAGAATACCAGTGGTGAGAATAGTTGACCCACTGTGCCTGGAATCTGTAATAAATTAAGCCCTTCTAGAAATGTCCTGCATCTACATGAAGCAAATGGGCACAAGGTTTTAGCATAAACTGATCGATCTTTTCATGAATGCTATTAAATATTAAAATCACGACACTTTTATCTCCTTACAATTCCCAGCTATCATTTCCCACACTTTGCTTGTGAAGTGCAACCTGGAATTAAATACAGCGAGGAATAATCATGTGCAGGTTGATGGTGATTATTAGGTGCATAGAGATATGGCAATGCAGAGTTGTTGACGTTGATCTGTTTTGTGGCTTTGTGGGTTTGTATAATGGTTACTTACATTTGTCCAGAACCTCATCAGAACCATCTGGACAGTCTGGCTCCCCATCGCAAAGCCAGCTCTCGGACACACAGGTCAGCTGGTCACCGCACAGAAACTCTCCAACGTCACACAAAATGGGCTCTAATGAGAGAGGGGGTGGAGACAGAGATGGAGTATGGAATGAGGTGCAGTACTGTTTTTAAATGTCTAAATTACTGTACGTGATTGTTTAATATATATAATGATTAGTAAGTATACATGAAATGCATGAACTCACAATGATTCATTACAGTGACATGAATGTGATGACAATTAATTTTACTGAACAGCCGGGCAGGCAAATTCACTTTCAGAAATATCACACAATCATTTTTCCATTCTCTTTTGTTAGTACAACAGCCCTGCAGTTACGTCCAATGATATTTACAAGAAAAACACGCCTATAAGAATCTCAAGCAGCTGGAGAATCCTTCAGGTAATACTCAGAACTGGGCCACACATTTTCCTACTTCCTAAATTCCTGAAGCTACAAGATTTATGAACATATCAAAATGATTATGATCCAAAATGCTCCAATTCCAAAATGTTGAGGTAGGAATGCAAGTGATAATTCTATGCACCACTGCTCTCTGTCCTTGCTATGCCCCACCGCCACATTACTACACACACACACACACACACAAAATCCCCGCCAAGCATATTCACTATCTAGGGACAGAATTATAAATGTCAAACGGTTTCATCTTGCTCCCGGTCTCTCCCTCTCTGTCTTTCTCAATCTTTCAAGCTGCAGGCCTCAAAATCAGGCTGCAACAAACTGTATATGAACAGCGTTTCTTACTACACCTCTGTTTAATTCTTTGATACTGATCCATTTTGGAACTTGTATATGTAGAACAATTCCCAGTTTGGCATACTGTGACTAAAGCTCATTGCTACATGCCAAGAATTACTACCTATAGTTCGTAGTTCGTCGCACTAATTTATATTCTATATTGCAATGCTTTTAAAAAATGACTGTGATTTTAACGGTAAAAAACTGGGTCTCACTTTATATTAAGTGTCCCTAATACTTGTTTACTTACATAGTAACTAGATGTGTATCTAGTATGTAACCACAGTGTAAGTACACATTGCTACATAGTATTTACAGCTGTAATATTTCTGTAACCTCACACATGTAACAACCCTCAGAATGGTGTGTGTAAGTACAAATGTGTAACAGGAACAATGAATGAATGAATGACACATTTATATAGAGCTTTACTGTGTATTGCCATCCACCTGGATGATGCAACGGCAGCCACGGGACCACACACCAGCTACAGGTGGAGAGGAGAGAGAGATACAGCCAATCAATGAATGGGGATTATTGGGAGGCCATGATAGACAAGGGCCAGTGGGAATTTGGCCAGGACACTCTTTACAATGAGTGTCATGGGATTTTTAATGACCACAGAGAGTCAAGACCTCGGTTTAACGTCTCATCCGAAAGATGGTACTTCTGTGGCAGTA
This sequence comes from Enteromius radiatus, assembly GCA_032357445.1. Taxonomy (NCBI): domain Eukaryota; kingdom Metazoa; phylum Chordata; class Actinopteri; order Cypriniformes; family Cyprinidae; genus Enteromius; species Enteromius radiatus. Next base: position 13,875,267 of record JAUCMS010000153.1, on the reverse strand, counting down.
TAGTGTCCCCCGGGCAGTGGGCAACCAGGATTGGGCTGCAGGGTGATATGGCTGTGGTAACAACACTTTTTTCACTTCACTAAGTAGTCATGTAACAGGAATTAGATAGCTACATTTTGTAACAGCAGTATGTATAAGAGTAATTGGAACAGGGGGTGATCAGGGGGTGTAGTTGGGTAGGATATGTAAAGTGGGTGGAGTTGGTGCACCTCTGTAATACCAGTGTACATACATGGTAACTCCTCAGGTCCTCAGGAACTGCCCACGTAATATAAAGTGTAACATTCAGGACACCAACCACAATTTATATGTAAAGCCTAACTTACTGCCCGCTGCTGTGTACCAAAAAGTGTTGTTACCAATGTCCTGTTACACATTTGTACTTAAACACACCATTCTGAGGGTTGTTACATGTGTGAAGATACAGAAATATTACAGCTGTGGACACTATGTACCGTGTGTACTTACACTGTCACACTGTTACAGTGTCACCATAATGGTGTTTAGTATTTGTGTGAATGACACTGAGCTGCTTGTGAAGGGCTTTGGTTCATAAATAAATAAATATATATATATATATAATTTACTCACGTTTATGATCTTCCAAAACTTTATAAAGCAGTACTGTTGTCCATACAATGAAAATCTATTAAGTCTAAAATAAATAGTCATGCAGGTTTGAAATAAAATAAATTGTATTCCTTTTAATATCTCACCATATAAATAATAACTGAACAAAGAGCTTGTGCTATTAAACATGGCATGTCTGGTTTTAAACTTGTGTTTTCTTAGGTTCATCCTACATCATTTGAAAATCCCAAAATGTTATTGAAGATCTTACAATAAGAGGCACCGATACATTTCTCTCCAGCATGACTGAAGATTAGTTCTATGGGAAAGAATGGATCTAGCAAATTGTTCGAGGGCTGGGTTCTTCTACAATTGATTCACTTTCTTTAGAGCCACAGTGGCTCTGAAACTCTGCTGTAATCTGGCCTGATTCAATTCAATGGCAGCTGCACATCAGTCAAAAAGCAATTACAGGGAATATGATGATGGCTGCCCTCTGTCCTTCATTCTTACTAACAAAAACAACAGCAATTCTGCTGCCCTGAATGAATAGTAACGGTGATTTGATTGTTGTAGTGGCTTTAAAAAGACGTGTCTATATTTTCGGATGAGTGGTTATTGAAACAGATTTTAAGCCAAACTTTTTTACCTAGCGAGACTGGCTTCATCCTTTGAAGGAAAATGCTGACTGACAGTTAAAACAAAAAAAGTTCACTGGAGAAATAGCCATAGAGAGGAAAGGTTTGGTCAGGTCTTCTGATAGAAGATCTCCAGAGTCCAGTCTGAAGGCATTTTTATCTTTGCAGCTGAATTGCTTACCATTTAAAAAACATTCCTTTTACCTGAGGACAGTTTCTTTTGCAAACAGCAAAAAAAAAAAAAAAAAACGCATAAAAGAGACAACTTCAGAGCCCAGGAGCGGCATCTGTCCACTGATGTGTACCTGCTTTCATGTCGGGATGCCCTTTAAAGCATAGCCCAATTTGAATTATTGGAATGACCAGTGATGCCACTTTACCTTCCCTCTTACCTCAAGAGGCCTTCACTTCTTGACTCGAGTGTTTGATGCTTCCACAGCTCTGTGTTTCAATGAGTCTCCGTGAGTCTCCACAGAAAGTTCAAAATTCACAAAAAGAAAAACTGCACAAAACACTTCAAGCCTGTCAAGGAATAAAATCTTGCATCATTTGTTTTCTAAAGCAAAAACAGAATTTACATCTGAAAAGAGGGGATGCTACACTGAACCGCTAAATGCTGCGGTCATTCAGAGATAATTTCAAACATGCACAGGGAAGCAAGATAAAAATAACAACGGAGCAAAATGGCCCCAACTCTTTGATGAGGTAGCGGTAACCCATTACCATAACAGTAGGAAATGTTCATTGGAGCTTGGACTGGCATGCTATTATGAGCTTCATTTCTGACACAAGCTGCCACCTCGACGAGCAGAGAACTTTGGCTCATTAAAGCTCCTCAGCCTTTGTGATTCCACCAGTTTCGATACGTAAATCTGTCACAGGGAGCCGGTGAATAGAAACGATGGTCTTCAGAACTCTAGATGGAGGCTCTGCCAATTTTGTTTCATGAATCTGTCAAGGAGAATAGTTGTTTGAGACTAGGCGCCTCAGTGATAAGCCAAACCCAACAGAACCACAAACTGTAAAAAAAATAGATATGTATTGAACCATGGGCATCCCTAGTGCATATATATATATATATATATATATATACTAAAGATAACAAAACAATTGTTTCAATATATCAGCTACAATTGTGAGCCCCATTAATGAGTCTGAATCAATGATACTCCGGTATAACCCTCAAAAGTGAATCACCTTGCATTTAATTTAAGCTTTAACCGGATGCTCAACAGCTGTTCAAGCCGCTTCAGTCTCATTATCTTTCCAACTGTTCGCTGTCACGCAACACACCCAAGACTGTTTCCTTACCTTGACAACCCTACCGTGGCATAATAGAAAAGAAAACCTAACAATTTTCAAACTCAAGAAAGTCTACAGAGCCACTGAGATCCTTACTGTCAATTAAAACTGAGCTAAGAGAAAATAACTACGTCAACAGCACAGAAAAAATACACCCAACTTGCACCAAAAAGTTATTAGGCTATGTAAGTAAAGTGGCATTTTCATGTTGAGGTCAATGTACGCAGTAATGTGACATTCTCCTAGTTGGATTTCATAGGAAATCTTGTTATAAGTCACTCTAAGGCTGTGAAAATCCTTCGAGATTAGATATGATCCATATAATGCTTCTCTGACACTTGTGAAAGGATAAAAACTCATGCATGTTAAACCTTGCGTCTAACACAAACACATGCAACCGTCAGTCATGCGTTCCTGTTTTTGAGCTTTCCAAGCCAAGTCGGCCAATGAACTGTTTAATTCTCACCTTGACATATACTACATGGTATTTTGATCTAAATGTCAGCTGCCTCAGTTTTGATCAGAAAACCGTGATTAACATTAATATCACCTGACACCTATTACATAAATGTCTTGAGAATGTCATTCGGCAGCAAGATTCACCCATATAACACCAGAGAATGTCAGCACGAGAGTCAAACTATTTGTTCTGCTTCACTTTTCATTCATATTGATCTGCGTATCCACTGAAAAAGCACATCAAATGGGATTGCGCTCGAGGCTCTGGTTTGTGCCGATGTGAGGCCGGCCAGCTGAGTTCGAGGGGGGAGGGGATAATGATGCTCGAAGGTGCCGCGCATTTACAAATTCCACAAGGCACTCCATCCAGGAAACACAGCCTCTGCCAAAAGACCTTTACCATGGCAACTCTGAGCCAGTCGGACTGTGTGTAGCCAGGCTAGCAGAGAAATCAATGGGAAAGGACAACAGGGCCTTCATTAAGCTCTGCCTGACCTTCACTTTTCCAGTGAGGTCATTTTTATTTTCGAAACAACAGTGGGGGCATGTCAACAAATTATCAAAGGGAGCGCAGTCAGATTTTTAACAGCCATCGCCAGAGAAGCCGACTGCTTGGTATAATCTACCTTGTAAACAATGAATTATTCATGAGCGTGAGTTTAAATGTACAGTCCTCAAAAGATATTCTTCCTTTCATGATGTTGCTCGATGCAAGACAAATAAAGGCATAATCTGAATCTCTGTACACATCAGATAGATTTAAACTCACAATGCATCATAGGCGACTACGTGCTTGTATGACGTTTCAGGGTTATGTATACAGTGTACTGTATATGTAAAAGCAGAGATGTCATAAGCTATACTGGGAGGGCTCTCTTCCTTTTAAACATGTCTGAAATGTTTTGTTACTTAACACTGCCTCTGTCTAAAATAATTAAGATATACACCTCTAAGTGGTGGCATTTTTGAGAAAAAACAACACATTTTGCTATTTATTTTGTATTTTTTCATTATTACTAACTGAATAAGAGCGATGAAAAAAGTGTGAAAATAGAAAGTGCCAGCAGTTTAAGGCCACTCACTCAATGACACTTGCATATTTGCATATTCATCTTGTTTGACACATGGAGTTCATCTTTGCATCCAGGTCACCTTTGCATCCATTATATTCTACATTTAACATAATATTTTAAGCACCACAATAATATACATGTATATATATATATATATATATATATATATAGACTACCATTCAAAATGTCTTTGCTAGTTGAAATAAATGTATAATTTTATCCAGCAAGTATGCATTAAATAAATCAAAAGTGACAGTAAAGACATTCACACTGCTACAGAAAAACAAAAAACAAATATAATTAAATACTATTCATAAAAGATAATAAAAAAACCTTTTAAAATACTGACAATAGCTTTTTTTCTTGAGATGTAAATCATTATATTAGAATGATTTCTGCATTTTTAATGTACTTTTAATCAACAACAAAAAAAAACTTTTTCTTTACATATATATAAGAAAAAAAATTATACAATATACAATACAATTAAACAATTAAAATTAATTCATTAATTTTTGTATTCACAGGAAAAAATGTATTTAAAGCTGTGAACGGAAATAAAAATAAGAAGTTGAAGAACAAATGAACTCTTAAAAATAAATTACCATATACCATAAATTATGTCACATTTCATATAAATCACTCATGACCCCATTTGCATCTCTAGTGCTATACCGTATTCATCAAACATCAGAGTTGTGCGAAACCTCTTTTCTCCGCTCAAGGTCACATCGAGAGCTGACATTCTTAACAGTGCTAAGCCTCATTTATGGGTTTATATCCCTCCTCATGCCATGATTATCAATCAGGGAAGATAATGGGCGCTGAAGCAGGCAGTATCTCAGTCACTCCATGAGGTGAGCCACCAGTCAAGGTTCCCTAAACAACATGTCTTCTTGAGGAAGATGTGAAGGGCTCCATTCTCTGGATATCATTGTTTCATTACAGCCGAGAAAGATTGCCTCTGAAGCCCTGATAAAAGAAAAGAGCACTCAAACAATACACTCCAAGTTAAATGTGTCTTGTTATAATTTGCACAATTAAAAGATGTTTTTTTCCCCCAGTTCCTTGAAATCCATATTACCATTAAAAAAAAAAGTCTTTTTCTCAAATGAGCACTTAACAAAGACTTTTTTTTTATCCACTTTGGACCGTTATTTCCAGTAGGAGTTTCCCGCTGTGTGGGAAACAGCAGAGGGGGGCTGTGATTAAGATGCCCAAACTCTTCTGATATTACAGCTTCTGCAGTTTATCTGCCGATGAAATCAGCGGGTTCACGCAGCAGGAAATCTCCTCCAGAAGATCTGATTAGTTTCATTCCACTAAAATCAGGGATGTACACGTCAGATCTAAATGTAAAGTTAGCATAACAGTATCAAGTTCGAGCCTTCAGCTTCTAATGATCCTGTATCTGAGGTCAAATATAATGGGCTATGACTAATGTTTTGGGTGAAGTTAATATGTATGTAATCATTACTATGTATGTGGGTGGTGATAAGTATGGCTGAATGGGCTAATCTTATAAAGTGTTGCTCCATATGCTGAGATCGTTTGAAATGCTACAATATAATGTGGGTGGTTGCGAAATGCTGAATTAAACTGCTTTGGGTGCTCTCAGGTGTACAGTACAGAAGGGGTTTATCCCCAGGGGCAGTGAAGGAGGTTAAATCTCTTACAGTTCAGATTGTCTATTTGCATCTTTCCATATTTATGTCATTATTTGGATTCACAGTCCTAATCTGCATAGACCCAGGATGCCACAATTATCAACAGACCCTGCCGTTCTCCGGGGACTTTAGAGCTGTCTGCTCTTACCGCGGGGACAATTAACATAAATGCTTCGACTATCGGCATGTATTTAAACTAAAGCTTTTTCACACCTTTTACAAGACCATATGAAAATTAGAGCAAATTCAGTCACTATTAAATCCATAAATGATTAGCTAAACTAGAAAAAAAAAAAAAAGCACATCGTTTTTGAATTATGGAGCCCTTGATTTCCTAGCAAGGGCTGGCCTGGTACAGTCATAGCTGCAGGTCTAGAATGAGATAAGAAAATGATGAACGAACTAAAGAATCACTACACAATGCCGAGTGTGAGAAGTTTTTTTCCCGTGGGCCTAAAGCTTGGTTTCTATTTGTAATTACCTAAAGTGCGTTTTAGGATCTCATTGATATGCTTTGAGCAAAAGAACAGGACAAAGTGAAAACGAAACCCAAGTTTTGTAGTCTGAAAAAGGAAAGAAAAAAAAAATCGATATAACCTCAAGAAATAGCTAGGCATGTGTGTGTGATGGCGACAAAAAGCAGCTATTGAAAGAAAAATCATTGCTCCAAAGCTTATTGACACTGTTTTTAATATAATATCATTCTGTTTTAGATCTGATAACAGCTTAGAACTACTGAAGAAAAGATTAAAACCATTTAAATATATGTTTTTGAGCCCTGAGGTCAGATTCGAAAGGAAAAGTGTGCTCTCAGGAAGTCTGAAATGTTTTGACACAACCATTAAATGTGACAACGAAACCAATGAGTGTTTTTCAACACAATCAATATTAGCTTTACCAATATATGTGTTCGGTTAGACTCTAATAAACAGGCGGAAGACCAAAGCGAGGTCTGAATGCTTCGTTTGAATCCACCAGTCGAGTCAATCTCTGCTTTTTAAAAGCTTTATAAATCGTGAGTGCAGAGGGAGGATATGGCACATCTGATGCCACAATTGTTACAATCAATTAGCTCTATCTGCTTCTGCAGGTAAAAGTGTGGAGAAGATAAAAGTATCTGCTGTGGAAGACCTCTGGAGAGCAGTAAAGTTTGACCTAGCATCAACTATAGGAGAAATAATGTGAGACAGGAAGTTGTATAAAGGTAAGATGACCATATGCGCGAGCATGATGCGTCGAAACGGTGCACGTATGGATCATGTGAGGGTTAGGGGGTCATAAAGGCTCTGTCATGGTGAATGGCAATTGGCTGAATTGATTTCACACAATCTTGAACCTCAGGGCTAAGTATTGATCCCGCTAGCTTTTGATTTTCACACACCATGAACACTGGCACAACAGCCCATTTCAAATTATCCATCTTTATCCATCCTGAGGTAAGACAAAACTGGACTCAAATATTTTAGGTTATTATATTAACTGTTACTCAAGACTCAAACACATGCCAACAAAGATTCTGTCAGTCAAACAAAACATACAAACAATGATGAGCTATAAATGAAAAAATGGCTATTTGCAATAAATGGTATCTAATTACAGTGCATCTTCTTGGCCGGCCTCTTTACTTAACATGTGACCTCATTCATGCAGCTAGTTAACAAGGTTGTTAGCAGCACATTGTTAAAATGGATAATTTCCAGGAATGCCAGTTCATTCTAATTATAGCACGTAATTGCAAGTATAGCATCTTATATACAGAGCAACAGCAGATGCATGTGAAGAAATATAGTTCCCTTGTCAGAGATGTAGAAGTACCCTGAAAAATGATTCATAACTGACTGACATGAAGAGCTTTGAAATTTAATTAATTAATTATGTTGGCAAATAAATTTGTTCATCGCAGTGCATTCACACCATGAAAGATCACATTAATACTCCCAGAACACAACCGAGACAAAGCATTGCTGTTTTTGAAATATGAGTGAATTATGAAATGCCATAAATCATGGTGTATAAATTAGAGGTACAAGATATATTGCTGGCTTATATATTATTTGATAGATGGGGAGAGCAATGAAATGAATACCAATGGCGAAACTTCATTGTGTTTGTTTGTGTGTGTGTGTGTGTATATCTTTAACATATACAGTGCATGCATTTCTTTATTACGCTCAATTACTGCACAATTTGATAAGCCAGTCATTTCACAGACAGTACTTAGACAATGATGAACCTCAAAACTTCCAAGCCACGTTATCAGTTTCTGCAATAGCCCTATGTGTTGTGCCTTTCAATGCATCTGTATTCAAACCGAAGAATTGGTGACAGCCTGGGTGCTACAGTAATGGTGCACTCATTAAAGGCCAAGGAAAGGGTTCTGAAATCTCCTGGGAAACCCTTAGATGTGTGGATGAAGCTGTACACAGAAAAGGAAATATGCGTCCTTTTCAACTAGTGTCAGTAGCCAACTTGTCTTTTCATTCAACACACATTTGCTTCACCAGTGTTTTCCATTTTGTTCCCATTGTGCCAGTTTTGCCTGATTCCCACCCTCAGTCTCTTATTCTGAGCATATTTGCTATGTATTATTTACAAATGTGACATTTGGGATTGCTTCCAAACTTCCATTTATGATATTTAAAAGAACAGTTACAGAAAAAAAAAAAAAAAGATTCCTTTTGTGGTATCCAGGCTGACATAAAGTCCATTCCAACATTCATTATTAACTCTGAAGAGTGTCAGAGAGCGAGAGAGAGATGACGTAGCCATGGGATCATTAAAATAGTTTTTTTTAAATATATTTTAAAAACAACTTTCCTCAACTCTTAGTTATCATCTAACGCTCATTGTATAAACCCAAACGTCACTACGCATTTCATATAAACCTAAATTTGCTGATCCTCGCTAACATTTTTATGCTAATCAGATCCCTCCAACCCCAATGCTCTTCATTAAATGTCTAGTGACTCACATTCACAACATAAATTTGGTGCTTCATGTCCTAGTAATTGTTTTATGGGATAATTTAAAAAGGTTAGTACATATCTGTGAAGGTTAGTAAGTATTTTGACTGCACATCCTCAGAGATGCTGGCCAACTTCAAACATTTCAACACGAAATTGAATAAAACCATTTTCAAGCTCATTCCAGTCTATTCATTTTCTGCTTGCTCATTTCTGCAAAAGCTGGGTTCCACTACAAGCAAAATAAGACTTAATAGAAAATCTACTGCACAAATGTTTCTAGCTTCCAGAGTGGATCTAAAATAGCAGCCAAAAAGACCCGTGACGAAGCCTGTCACCGAAAAAGACTCATGTCACTTCAGCTATACCAGACACAAATAATGCTGTTCACTTTTTCCACCCTAAAAGGCTCAGAGAGCCTTGATTTTTTTCCCTTCCTGACAGGTAAAACCTGAATTATACCCCTCCTCACCCTCCATGTGAACAGCAGAAACAGACATCCAATGACTGTGTGATATGAGGGTCTGTTTGAGTGGGTTTTTGTAGAGGGCAAGCTCAATAATGGCCACTCTTGCTGGAGAGAAAGCAATGTCGTGGGGTCAAAGCAGCGGCTAAAACGGTGGCCTAAGGAAAGTGTTTTAGAGAACAATGGTGGTTGATTGTCAGGCTGAGATTTGTGCTAGGGCTAATGATGCCATTTAACTCTACCTTTCCCAGCCTTTTCTTTGTTACAGTACATGTGACCAAACGCCTACGTTATAGTAAACAGATTAACAGCAAATAATATAAATCAAAAACATCAACCAATAATGCCATTTCTGATCTAATTAAGTTATTATAGTCAAATAATAAAGTAATTATAGTCAAATGAATTATAATAGCTGTAACAATGTGTGAGACATACAATGTCAAAGGCATTACAATAAATTTGAGAGTCTGGAGCGCCCAGTATTATGTTTCTGCTCATCTAAGTTCTGCTTTCCAATTTAAAAAAAAAAAGTCAACTACCAGAAGACCATTCGCAGGGAGAGTGACTGACAGGCAATGTGACCAACAGAACATGGATATTATGTGCCATCGTTGCTTTCCGCCATCTTGTCGGACATTTCCATGGAGAACGACCAAAGCTGTCGGGCAACATGCTGGATAGCAAGAGTGGTACATAATACCCATGATTAGATTGCCTGTCAATCAACGGTCAATTGACAAAATCACTTTTATGTAAAAACTGCACTCAGCCTTTGCTCTACATGTACATCAGCTAGACCAACCTTGTGTTATTTAAGAGTAAAGCCCAAGGTATAATTCACTTTTTATATGTACGTGAAGGACAGTGTGCAGTGCACATGATGGGAATTTCAGCATCAGTCGCGCTTACTGTATGCCTAAGCATAGGTCACACATGAGTATCGAAGCTTTTAGCAGTAACAAGTTGTTCCACAAGATGGCAACACTGTCCGAGGCCATTGTTTTTAAAGTAGAAAAGACTAAAAAGACAGAACAGCAACAGCAAAATAGTGGAGACTGCAACAACAACATACACTCAAATTGACAAGTGATTTTTGTTATAGATCATAACTTACATGGAGAAATAGAGACGCTGCATGGATGAAGCTTTTTAGAGCGCATGTTTTGATCATCCTCTTTCACACACAATAACACAAAAATTCTCCCTTGACTTATGTCTTCTGCCATTTAAGAGAGTATCACAACGATGTAAACAAGCCTGTAAACAACTGATTGTGTCAAATACATTAAACAAATACGTTGCTATGGGATACTCTCTAAAATAGTAGAAGACGTAAATCAGGGAGAAGAATGGATGAGTAAATTTTGTTATTTTTGTTTTCTTTGCACAAAGAAAAGTATCCTCATAGTGTCACAAAACTGAAGTTGTTCAGTTGTATTGCCATCTATGGAGGGTCAGATGGCTCTCTGATTACATCAAAAATATCTTAATTTGTGTTCCGAAGATGAACAAAGGCCTTCTGGGTTTGGAACGACATGAGGGTGAGTAATTAATGACAGAATTTTCATTTTGGGGTGAACTAACCATTTAGCAACATAGCTAAACCTAACAACTACTTTACTAACTACTGTATTAATAAAGAACAAATTATTAGTCTGAGGCAAAAGTCGCAGATAATAGTTAATTAATTCTGAGGAACTGTCCCCAACTGTCCCCAAAAAGATTATATTGCTGCCCGAAGAAACCGACTTGCTTTGAAAGGCATACAGTACTCTAAAAAAAGTATGAGGGACATTCAGAAATGCAGTCTGAAAAAAAAAGCTATGACTACAAATGGACAACAAACCAAGGAACTACTTTCAAAAGAAACCAGAAGTACTGTACTGGCACAAGTCTTCATGAAGTAAACCATTTAATTTTAAATATGTCATTGTCAGGTGAAGGTTGAGTCAGTTTTATTGTTTAGACAGTGATGTCTTCATACCTTTTTGATGTCCACTTGATAAGTGATAAAACTGATGAGCTGAAATTTCTCTTCACAAAGAAACTGGATTTTTCTCCCTTAATTGTGCATTCTGTTTCATAGACGCCTGGGAGAATGTCTTAATATCTGACACAGCAATCAGGCTGCTTCTTTTCCAGTTCACTTCAAGGCAGATATTGCACACAGACATCATGCATCCTTACACACTCCTGTAGAGCACCAGAAATTGTTGGCTTGGCAACTGAGCTACAGATAGATGGCAGGCCTCTTTACAATGTAGACAATTCTGTGTGACTCAGACTGTAACCATTAATCAGCCACATATATTTGAGAAATTATCTGGACAGGCTTTAAAAAATACAGTTGTTGAGCAAAATGAAAGCTATATTTAATTAAAGCCAATCCTTTCTTCAAATTCACTGGCCTATAGTTGTCACGGATGAACTGAGGAGAAGCGTTCGGATCCATTTGCAAACATTTATTTACACACAGGGTAGAATCAGGCAGGGTCGATCAACAGCGAACGTGAACATCCGAGGAAGAGACAACAGAATAATCCAGTAACCTAGCAATGGTCAGGCGATTGGCGAACATAATCCAAAAGGGGCAAAGACGAGGTCGAGATCGGGAACAGGGAAACACAAGGAAACACAGAAGGCTTGACAACGGGGAAAACACAGGTACATCCAACATTCATTGTATGAAAATGCCATATGAACCGTTAATGCAGGATTTGAAAGTGTTTTACATGACACGAAGGCACAAATTTAGAAGAAAAAGTGACTGTTTCCTTGACAGCTCTCAAAAACTGCTTTTTTTTAACATCGCGTCATATGACGTAATCAGAGGGAGTCGCTTGCCGTGCTCTGTGCAGAGTAGGTTGGTATTC
>JAUCMS010000153.1:13824661-13848893 GCA_032357445.1 Enteromius radiatus | reverse complement strand
TTGGTGGGGACATTTCAATGGTCGGAGGATATTGGTGGGGACACATCCCCTCCGTCCACCCTAAATCTACGCCCCTGTACCAGTAAATCGCCCACCCCTGCTTCAAATAAAATAAATACATAAAAATAAGACATAAAAGTGTGATATACAGACACATCTGGAAAAATGGAAATCCATAATAGGTCAAGGAGTCAGTAAATGCAAAACAAGTATCTCGCTGGAATACTAAATGGATTTCATTTGACAAGTCTCAAAAGCCATCATAGAGTATCAATGCACTTACAAGAATCTTAATGGCAGTATAAAATTTCATGTAGCAATCATCCACACATATTCAAAGCTTCCTGACACTCTTAATAGACCTCTTAATGCAAGTCTCTCAGTGGATGTCTTGTTTGGCGCCATCAGTGTAAGACGCAGACACCTACGTTTTATCTGATATGAGCTATCAGTGGTGGGATAATCATAAAACAGAATGATTTTAAGATCGGCTTGCATGACTTTCAACTGGGAGCAAATGGATCAGCTCAACATGCAAAGCTAATGGATGAAACCGGACTTGTCAGTAACTGAACACAGTTTCATTTTTCATGAACATGACACCATTAAAAAAACAAAAAAAACAACAACTCAGTAATGCAGATGAGCAATTCTGAATATTTTCATACAGTGAAGTTAGTCATAGCTTCAATATGGGAAAACTATATGCTATATGCTGTAAAAAAATAATATTTATAATATCAGTAAATGAATTAACTCAATTAAATGTCTGATATTATCAAATAATCTTTGAAAAATGTTACAATATGTGTGAAAAAGCGCACATATAGACACATTAAGTGATACATAAAAATGGCCAATTATGGGTTAAATTAAGCTATAGCTTTTCAATCACCATCAGCCACTGTGCATACTTAAATCATATCTATAAAGGCTTTATCAGATCAGAAAAATGCATGATATCTGCATGTAGTTTAACATCTGTAGTAAATGCTTCAAAGTATTAATATAAACACGCTGTTTGCTGTCAGTTCTGCAAAACATTAAATTGATAAAGGAGGCTGAAACAAACAGGTTTTTTTCCTGACAGAAATCCACCCCGTCCTCTGATCTTATCAGTGTGCTGAGAAATAGAAGTAAAATGCTGCCGTTATGAATGATTCTCTCTCTTTTCAATTATATTACATAGAGCCTGGCAGTGATGTGTTTACCAATCATAGATTAGACCCTCTATTAACTGTAATGATGCCATTAATGTGTCATATTTTGCTCTTTTCCGCATCCTAAAAAGGGCCTTTGTAGTGAACAATGGTCTGGTACAGTTTAAAGTCAGTATGTAACAACGTTCGCAAGTAATTTCACCACCATATAATGACATTATTTCAGACTGAATCATGATATTCCAATTACAAAATAAATACACAGCAGAATCAGATTTTATTCTTCAGGGATTGATTAGAAAAAGTGGGTATTACATTCAATTTTAGCTCTATTTCATATATATATTTTTTTTAATTACATGGCTCTAGAATGCTTAAATCTGATTGGCTGAAAAACATTTCAAGGTTCGCAAGAACTCTTTAGAAAGCACTGTGTTCCAGGTTTTGACTACATCACTTTTCCATATCCCTTCAACAAATGTTATTTTTTAAGGTCCTTACAGCCTAACTTTTAAATAGTTAAGTTATTAAATATGGCAAACAATAGGATAAACTATATACAGTATGAGACAAATTGTTGAATAAAGTTGTTATTCTTTCTTTCTTTGCACACAAACATGTTGACCCTTGCTCTGACCCTTGGTCAGAGAGCTCTCGGAATTCATCAAAAACATCTTAATTCATGAGTTCGCTCTTCCTCATAATACAATATTGAGCAAGTTTGGCGTGCTGTCTGGGGGGCGAGCCAGGAGGTCTAGTGTTTTTTTTCCGTGGTTGGAACGCTAATTGAGCGATTACGTAAGGGATGAGATGTTCATTCATGTATATTTTGAATTAAAACTAGTAATAAAGAGGAAGGCATGATCACACCCCGCACTGCCATTAGAATTGAGGCGTTAGTATATATGGGCACATCAAAGAGCATCGAAACAGTATTTAGTATCTGAATTTTCTGAAAAAAATGGAGCAACTTTTTCAGAACTGTACCAACTATTTTTGGTATGAATATGTGTACCGTTATAAAAAAGAGCAGAAATACATCAAGGACTGTCTGATTACATCCATTCACAGGTGGAAACTGAGCTTTTGGGAAAACGCCCAAGTTCAGAGGCAGACATGGAAATTGATGTTTCTCCCCCGAGGCGGTTGTACAGGCCCAGATGGCTGTACACTATGAGGACTGTGTTGTGATGGCACACACTCTACAGGGTTTAACTGGGTTTGAGAGGGGAGAGGGGCAGCGCCAGGACTGTCAGATGGCAGCTCATTGAGCCTCGCCAGAGGCTGGCAATGCCTACAGGTGGGACGGCTACCATGCCAGCCTGCTGGCATCTACTCATTGACGTTCTGGTCTAGTATAGAGGGCAGACCGCACAAGGTTTCATTATGATAATCAAAGGTTGAGTCTTTAGAGAGGCCATGGCAATATACTGTACAAACCAGTCGCTTGGACACAATTCTGGCAAATGGTTGCTTCTACATCAAATCGCACTAGAGGTTACTGACATTTGAGGGCATTTTTCAAAACATTCAGTTGCAAATGGTTTCCTATTTTCAGTAATTATTCATGTACAATGTCTTTCAAAGAGAAAACATTATGAGGCAGATCTGATTATCAATCACAGCCAATTCAAATTTAGATTACATATACATAATTGACAAACGTTGGTCAGCAGCCAGTTTCTGTGGGTCAAATATAAACGATAAAATCAAATGAAACGAAAACAACCGTACACACATCCAAAACTGCAGCACTCTCAGTAATGGCATTTTACCAGTTTGAGGACATACAATAATCGTTGTCTTTGTGAAACATTCACTATCGCTTTATCTGTGCAACATCAAATATCCTGTCCCTCTTCACACGCCGCAAGCACATAAATCGTGAACCTTTCACAATTTATGCATCCAGGAATGTTAATGATGCATTAGCGGGAGGCTGGGTCATTTTTCGTATGGATAGTAAGTGCTGTGAGATGCAGTTGGCATTAGCAAGGTACTCTGTGCGCTAAAAAAGCACACGGAGAGCTTTATGGACCCTGGGTGAAGTGATTTACTACACAAGCAGGCTACTAGTTTTAATCCTGTGGGTTTAGAAAGAGGTCGTAATCACTTCTGTCACCAAGGTCAATGGGGGCTAAGGACACGGGGTGCAGTACACTTTGGAGGAATGTGATAAAACCTACGGTACATTTTTACCCTGAGAGCATATGAAGTAACTCAGCTTAAAGTTTCCATTTCCTATCTGCATGGGAAAATTGTGAGCTCTTGGAGGAATATTTTAACATACAAACTGTGATTTTTACATATTTAAGCATATTACAGAGCACAAATTTTAAAGCCTGTGATGAAGTATCCCAATAGGTCTAACATTCTCAAGGAAAACACTAATGGGATCTAATTAAATATACAGCGTAATGTGCCATAACACCCTTTTTCGTGTTAAAATAAACCTGGAGGTAAAAGAGAGAATAAAAAAAATATATTTACACAACTTCACATACATAACTTTCAAACACCCCTCATTTAAACACAAAAACTTTGTGTAAACTTTGTGTAAAAAATTTCCACTATGCGTGTGTGGCAATACTGTTCACCTCTTTTTTTAATTTACGTTCAGTATAACATCTGCACAGCAAGTCTATGTCCACTGCAAGCTCAACAAATTAAAAAGTAATGCATAATTTAAAAAGTAATTTGGCAGTGGAATCAAATGCGGTGTGATCTGCGCTCAGGTGTGGGTATTTTCATCTAGCAGGCGGCTCTTTTTTCCCAGATTCTCACATTTCCTGTTCATACATCATCCTTCATTTCTCTCATTATTGCTTCAAATATAAGAGGGGATCAGTCGCACAATAAGGTCGACTGGGATGATATTACATTTAAAGAAATGTTACATTTAAAACCTGACACTTATCTGGGGATCGAGCCAATTAAAAATCCCACAATTAATGGTAGAGTCCTGCAAATCCTTACATCCCAGTGGTGGTGTGACACAAAGACAAGATATAGCTTCGCAAATGAATGCAACCTCACTAGAAAACCTACCCCTGACTATTAAAAAATGTGGCCGGGGGTAATATTACATTACCGAGCACCAGGAGATTCTCTTTCATTCTGTTTCTATTCTTGGTGTGCTATAGGCAGGTGAAACATCTATTCTCCTCATCCCATATGAAACGATTCTCAGTTCCTTCAATTAAAATACACGGCTGAAGGTATGCTGACCACACAGGAACACTGCTTTCATGATATACTGCTATGAGGTCCAGAATGTGTTCTGGATGGAGGAAAATCAAGCAGAAAAATGAAGTATACCTTATTCATAATGTCCCTGCACATATAAAGGTTTTTTAATAATATTAACAACAAGAACAATAATAACCACAACAGTATTTTTTTTAACTGTGACAAATTTTAAGATTTATTGAGTGAAAAGTATTCTTTAACACAAGTGATGATCAGTTTTGAAGAGATTACTTTCATTCAATTTCATTTCTAGTAATTTAATAGATTTTTTGTTCATGCTGTTTAAGAAAACAAAAGAAAAAATCAGTAATTGTAATTTATTTATTCCTTCAGCTCCATCTACATGAGAGCATGAAATGAAAAGATAAAATACATATTAAAATATTTACATTTAGTCATTTAGCAGATGTTTTTATTCAAATCGACTTATAAATCAGGACAATGGAAGCAATCAAAATCAACACATGAGCAATGATCTCAGTAACCCTAATTCACTACACAAGTTTTTTTTTTTTTAATTATTCAATAAATAAAAAGAAAAAAAGACTAAATAGAAAAAGAATAAAGCAAGTTAGTGTTAGAGGCATTTAACAATATAATATAATAATTATTAACTAAATGATTAACTACAAAACCTGGGTGGAAATACCAAACTTGATGAAACTTTATTCCAAACTTTCCTTCCAGCTTTAAGATTGAATCTATTGACTGAAATTGTGTGTCTGACAGCACAGCTACACTTTGTATGAAGATGGCACTTCAGTCATACCCATCTTAAGATGTCTAAAAATTCAAAAGCCGTTTCACTAACTTATATTGGCAGGATATTTCATTAGGATCTAAAAAAGGAGTTCTTTGTAACATGAAAAGAGTAAATGGAACATCAGACTGTCGATACATTACGCTGCTCTCATTTAAAAGCTTGTCATAATAACTTAGCTCTAATTACTGATGGAGGCCCCCACTCTGGAAATCTGAATCACATGACTAGATGTCTGATCTATCCAATGGCATCAGTAGTCTTTCGAGATCCAATCTGCTAGAGATGGGATGGAAGCACCAATTCGTCTCCATCACTCTCAGGGACTCGAGATAGCCCCTTTCTCTTGTTTCTTCGACCGTGATTAGTGAGATGAATTCCAAGCTAAGTGCTTGGAATTTGTCCTCTCCAGGATAGGATCTCTAGGGACAAAGCTTGTTCTACTGGGCAGTCACTCAGCCGCGGTCTCCCGTTTTGATAAGTCATCATTAACCAGCAGTGCTCTCCATCAAAAAGGTCTGCTTGTCCGCCCCTCTGCCTGGCTATTGCACGCCTCATTCCACCAATCTCTGATGATCATCAACCCCCCTCCCTACCAGAAAAGGGGAAGATGTCTCAATAATACACAAGCTAGAACAAACCTTGTTGTTAGGTTGTCACAACAGCGTAGAAAAGGTCAATAAGTTATAGGTTTTGAGAGTTTTTAAGCATCTTGTGCTCTGCATTTTAAGCCACGTTGCTAATAGTTTCATGTGTTTATTTGTGCAGGTAACATTACAGTTCAGACAACTTGCAAAGTGATCAACCTCAACTTCAAATTGCACTGGTTATTTTCAAGAGGAGCTTAAGAAAACAACAAAAGATCAAGGGGAATTTCATTAAATGTATTTTTTTGTGTTCAAATCACGGGGAAAATGGTATTTATGTTTAAAATATTAGTTGTGAAACTAGACTATGGTATTAAAATTGTGTTATTCCATTAAAAATGTTCAAAGCCACAATAAATAATGGAAGCATAAACATAATTTTTATTTAGTTTTTTAAAGGGACCATTCGCACCAAACATAACAACTACCTTACTAACTATTAACGAGCAGCAAATTAAGATTTTATTGAGGGAAAAATCATAGTTAATAGTGAATATGTGTTCCCAGTCTAAAGTCTTATTACGAGGATTTTTTTCCTCCAAAGCAATACATGGATAAATCATTCACAAAAAGACTGACACACATCTATTTGTAAGTAGATTTTAATTACACATTGATTTTTGAGATATGGTAGAAACCACATTTGTTGATGATGGTTCAGGAAAAAAAAAAAAACATAATTCTGCCATCATGGATGTAAAATCCCTGTTTAATGTTGCTATTCCCACCAACAGCTTTTCCCTGAATGCAGTGATTTATCAACTAGTCCTTCAAGGTAACCCACCGACAAGATTTAGAAATTTCATAATTTAGCACATCCTTCCTCGTCATTACAGATTCAGTTCCAGACATGCAAATGCATCTGCTGACATACATTTAGCAAGGTCTAATTCTGTTTCCTTCTCAAGCATAAAAAGGTACGTCCTTCAAAGCTACATTTATTCATTCAAAGAGTGCTCCATCCCAGGTGATGAATTCGGGCAATTCAGACAGATTTAAAAAGGCAATCTCAGACTCTAACAAAGTCAAGAATTTCCTCATATAATTCTTTCTATGATTAACATTCATCAAGCACTTAATAATGCTACCGTATTTAATCCACTTTTAAACCGAGAACTCAAATCAAGGCTAAAGACGTCTTCAAAATAAAAAAAAGACAAATTTAAAATAAAGAACAATTCAGACTTCAAACAATTCAAACGATCTGCCTTTCCTTTCCTTGAGAGATATGCTCGTTCGAAGGGCACTTCCCACACAGTTTAGAGGAATAATAAATACTGTGTGTTTAATGCCAAAAAGGTCAATACAACTGTAAACATGAACTTTTGCTCTACTCGCCAATCACCCTTTTTGCACATGTTCTATCATCTATTTAACAGACTCATTAGTGGAGAGAATTGAAAGCGTCCCATGATGCCGAAGTGCACTGCTCTTTGCTCCACTAAAGATTCTTATTTAGCTCACTGGTCCCATGTGTTTCCAGAGGCCCTACACCTCATGCACAGAGGTTTATGTTGTGAGATAACGGAGAGCAATAGAATGATGTGGGAGTTGCCATGAAGACTTCTCCCACCTCCAAGAGCGAGAAGACAATCACCCACTGTGTAATTGAACTGACCTGCTGACCATTTGCTATCTTTGACCCCTACACACAAGCTGATTCCCATTTCACAACAGGAGGACAAAAAATGGCTATTGTGCGCCGCAGCTACAGTTTTCACTGCCAGCATATGAGGATTGTAAGTGCGGAGGAGGAATATCAGTGTGAAGCACAAAGATTCATCAGGCTAGAGTGGCACCTCTCAGAGTCTCTGTCTTCAGAGGAGGCTATTTTTGATGAGCGCAGCATTGAGAATTCATTTACTGTAGTATAAAGGTATTATTTTTTTACAGAAGGGAGAGGGGGTGACTATTACACCGCTGGGACTATTTGACTGGAATGGGCTCAAAAGTACTCTGACAAATAACATTGTGTCTTCACACTCTGCCGGCAACATGCTCAATTTGTACTCTAGCTCCAGGAAGAAAAGGTCACATCAGTAAGAAAGGCTACGTTATTGAGTCAGACCTGCTATGGACATAATTAACGAACAAAAGGAAAAGCCAGGTCTAAGTCGATGTTACCCTTGTCAGTGCAATTACTGACAAAAATGTTCTTTAAAGTTTTTTCATCAATCATAATCAATCATAAGATCTACGAGATGGAAAATGATAATTAAACATTTTTAAGTAAATGTAAAAAAAAACCTTAACAATGTTTTTAAGAGAGAAATATAATCAAATAATGCAATCTTATTCACTGATGGGGATTAAACCACTTGAGCTGCAAGAGGGAAAGTAGCACAATGAATAATCATCTGCTAACTGAAGCACTTTGCAACATGCCATGCTTAATATGTTTCACAATATAGTTTAATTTTGCATGGTTTGTCAACAAAACTTTTAAAAAGTACATGACAATAAAGTTTTGAGAGAGAAAAAAACCTGAACACTGATATTGATTATGGATGGATTTCACATTCAGTATTTATATAGAAGAAAACTGATAATAAAACAGATAATATAATATTAGATGAAAGCTTTTCTTTCAGTTGCTGAATTTCAGTTGCTAGTTGAAAACATTTGTTACATTTTTAAAATAAAATTAGGTTAAAAGTCTTCAATTACTAAAACTGAAATAAAAATAAAAGTTAAACAGAAATCATTTTAAAACATTTAAAAAGTGACTAAAATTCCTCAAATGCAAACTAAAGTTAAAAACTGAAAACACATAAATGTGTCTTGAATTAACTTTAAAAAACATAATAAAAAAAAGCGGTAACACTTTCAATGAAGCCTGTATTTATAACACACTATAAAGGTTTGCTTCATTATAATAAACGCATTATAAATAAATAAATAATATGTTGTATTATCTCATTAATATTTATAAGAACACTTTTAATGTGTTATAATATTTACTTATTTGTGGCTATAGCTTTTAAAAGTATGATAATTTTTAACACACAATAAACATAATTAACTTATCAACTTAAATTACAGTGGATTATATTTAGTTATAATGCATTCTGACTCTAATTTTTTTGCCATTTTACTTATGTTACTTTACTTAAAGCTGGCAAATACCACTTATAAGTAATAATAATAACAATACTATTTTCTTTCTCTGTTATTAATTCTTACATCACAAATATGTTAATATTATAATGTTTTATAATTGTT
Source organism: Enteromius radiatus (assembly GCA_032357445.1). Lineage (NCBI taxonomy): Eukaryota > Metazoa > Chordata > Actinopteri > Cypriniformes > Cyprinidae > Enteromius > Enteromius radiatus. Next base: position 13,839,855 of record JAUCMS010000153.1, on the reverse strand, counting down.
TTTATTATTATTCAGGAGATATTATAAAACATTATACGATTTTTATAATGCATTATACATTAATTATAATGCCTTAAGAATACTCTTATTATGTATTATAAATACAGGCTTCATAGAAATTGTTACCAAGGAAGCTAATTCAAAACAGAATGCTAAACTAAAACTCTAATTTAAAATTTTCTAGGGGCTTTTACATGCCAAGCCACTGTCACTGAGATGAATGAGAGTGCTAACGGAGAGTTTTCTTCAGGTATTATAGACCTCCTTGGTTAGGACCGCTTTAGCTCTCTGTCAGTGACCACCTTCAGACCGCAAACGTTCTCTGTGGTATTTAATTCCACATTCACTAGACTCAGCTGGAATCAAAGAACAAACTGCCGAACGTAGTGGATAAATGATATTAAGGAAAACCACAGATGTTTGAAACAGGTATGCAATTCAAACAGGTATCCAAGCCGCAATTGCAAAATATTTGGACAAGTTTAAATTACCATCCTGTATTTTGCTGTTGAAGCATAATTACAAAAAAAAAAAAATAAGGTCACCAAAAAAGTCATCACTTACACTAAATAAACACTTTTCGTTTTCTTTTTTTATGCCATGCATATAAAATTAGACCGCAAATGGAAATGGTTTCTCAGCTCTGTGGAATCGTAAGCAAAGCAATTGAAACCTGTAATGAAATGTACGTCTGTCTGCCTCAACTTTCTACCACGTTCCTCTCAGGGTCAAAATCCATCGTGCTTCGAATCAGGCTAAAGATGTTTGACAGAATGACAAGGCGTTGTTCCCGAGATTCATCATACAGAAACAGTGGCATGTATTGATCAACGGCTCTAAATGCTGTTTGACTGATGCATAATTTATTAGTTTGCACAATAGGAAATGCAGAACAATCTCATTTCTTGATGCCAGCCCAGTAAAATTGGAGCTGCTCTCAGTAGAGATTACAGTGGTGAAACAAAGGAAAGAAAAACAAGCCACTCTGAGGCACAGCGAGCGCTTCTCTTTTCACAAGTAAAGGAAACGACACCGCAGGTGGACATGGGTTTAATTACCCTGAAAATCACACAGCACTCCCCGCACTGAAGCTTATGCCCTGTGACAATGATGCGAGAGCTCCAAATCTGGGTGCCAAGGCCAACGGCAGAGAGGAAAGCATATTCATCTCATTGCAGGGTTAAAGGAGGAAACCTTGCTGCAAATATCTCCCCCCCCCCCATCGGGATTCAATACCTGAGCAAAGTCACTCCAAGGTGATATCTGGCTGAATTGGACATTGGGTGTCTCTTGACTGTTCATTATTAATTCAGTCTCTGGCTCATGGGTGCCACAGTATCATTTCAAAGGCCGAGATGAGAAATTGAAGAGCAAGGGGAGTAATACTGCAGCTTTGCTTTCTAACCTCCCTTCTGTGTGTCAATATAACCACTCAAATGATGAGGGCACCAGCAAGCCCTTCCTGCACTCTGACAGCTAATGCCTTTGGGTACAGAAAGCTTGGTGGGTCAGAGAGATATCTGGAATAAGGTTAATAAGAAGCTAATGTCAAAAAAAAAAAAATTCTGCATACACAGAGAGTTCATTTGCTAATTCTTATGTGATGGAGATGACTGGCCATGAATAGAAATGCCTATAGGCCAATGTTAAAAGTCTATTTAAAAAAAAGAAGCTACTGAAAATATTGTGTACAGTTTTATTATTAAAGTCTCTTTACCAAAGATGGATTTATTTGATCAACAATACAGTAAAATAGTAACATAATGAAACACTACTACAACTTAAAGGGTTAGTTCACCCAAAATTTTTAATTCTGTCATTAATCACTAACCCTCATGTCGTCCCAAACCCAGAAGACCTTTGTTCATCTTCGGAACACAAATTAAGATATTTTTGATTAAAAATAAGAGAGCCATCTGATTTAAAAATAAATAAATAAATAAATTCAAAGTCAGATTTTTTTATTTTTCCAGTCTTCAGTTACACAATCCTTCCTAAATAATTCTTATGCACTTATTTGATGCTAGCAAAACATGTATTCTTACTATCAATGTTGAAACTTGTTACGATGGAGGCTCCCGGGTCGCCTGAGTTTTAACCGGCCATGTGGACTGCAAATCCCATCATGCCTCATACCTGGGCCATAGAACGCATCAGTCACTTGGCCACTCCCTCTGCTCATTAGCCCCTTTTTATAAGTCGGACTCTGGACTCTGGACTCAGTACGTTGTGAAGTCTTGATTTGCCACGGTGGTCAATTCTGAGCATTCATATCTCTACTTGCCTTGCTTATGTTCTGCCCACATTGTTACCGACTTTACTGTACAGCTTACCCAATAAACAACTGCAGAAGGATCAATTACTCAATCTGGTGCCTCGTCAAATAACTGATTGTTTTGGCTTAAAATTATTAAAATTATTCTAAATAAGATACTTTTTATTCCATGTTCATTTTATGTTGGATAATAGTTACATGAGCACCAATTGAATTCTGTTCATGGAAAATGTCTCTTGAGGAAAACTCAGGGAAAGCTAAAGATAAAACCAATTTCTTAGAGCACTGAAGGACTTCTCAAGAAAACCCGAAAATTGATCTAAATGACTTTGATCATAAATTTAACAAAAAAAAAAAGAAGCACAAAAGATATTTGTGTTTACAGAAGCAAAAAAAAAACAAATGTGACCACAAGTTCAAATACGAGTCAGTCTCTTGATGTCTTAGCAAAGCAATTAAATTTGAAATGAAACATAATAATGTTTAAAGAAGAATTACTTGATTGTATCACTAAAAATTACAGCAGACGAGCAGCAGTAAAAGCACAGCTTGTTGTGATCTATTCTGAGCCGTGGAGCTCTTTTTTTGTTTATTCAGGGCTGACAATATGTTGTGTGCTCTGAGACATGGCCTCAAATGCAGCCCTTTTATCTACATCATTTTTTAAGGGATGCCAAGGTGGTTGGCACCGCAGAGTGCTGTAGGGGACCCGCTGCAACAGCTGTCCTCACAAAAATAAATGTTCCAAGCAGAGGCACATCTTTGACATTGGGACAAACAGCGTTCTCCTAGATGCGGCCGTTCTACAATTCATCATGAAAACATATCACCAAGAATCACAGCAGTGTTTGTGGGAAGCCTCGGGCTATAATGCCTACTGAACGGAGAGAAAAGCATTAATTTAGTATGGGCCCGCAGTGATAAGAGGATGAGAGCAGGGCGATATTGTTCATCAGCAGATCCATAAACTTCATTCACACACCTGCCTATCACTGCGATCTATAAAGTTCTTATTAAAGGCTATGGTACAGCGGGGCTGATAAAAGGCCAGGGTCACTGCTGTAATATCTGTCTGCTCTGCTTTAGGGTTCTGTGCTCACTGTCAAATGACACACAGACAACACAATAAATTGTTAAAGGATTCGCTCACAGAAAAATACAATTCTGTATCATAATTTACTAAATGTCATGCTGTTTTTCAACATGTATGACTTACTTTCTTACATGACAAAAGTAGAATGATAAATTAAATCGATACTCATCCATTACTGTATATAACCAAGGCTATGTTTACATTTAGTGACTATATTTATATGCACACAGGGATTATAGGGTCAGGGTTAATCTTGATTGTTTATGGGAGAAGCTGTAATGTCTGATTTGTGAATTTATTATTCTTCTGCGTAGGACTTTTCCAATTTATCTGGTCTATCTGGTTCACCAACCATGTCTTTATTTAACTCACTGACTCTGTGTCTGATTGCAAGTGGCTAATAGCTCACTGAGGGGAAGATTATCAGTCTGTTTGGCCGAAAAATGCTATTGTACAGCTTTAGAAATCGAACAATATAAGTTATGTAGTGCATCATGTTGAAAACCATCCATTTTAATTGTACAGAAACAGGAAAACATCAGGATCAAGCTTTCAAGTTTTGTTAGTTCCATGGAATAAAGAAAATCATTCAAGTTTAGTATGACATGAAGATAAATAAGGACAAAATGAATTTGAGGTGAACTATCCTTTTAACGGCATTCCACCGTGAAGAATAAACTCTTGATTTCATTTCATTAAATGTTTGCTTCATTTACCAGGGTAATTATTTACTTTGTAGCTGTTCTTCATCATCCCTTGTCACAGAGTAATCAAGCACAATTGAATTACAATATATGAAAAGTGTTACAAATTCTAAAACCGATCAGGGCTGCTTCATGAGTCACTGAAAGAAACGTCAATGAGTCATACTTAGCCAAAGGCAATTTGTATGCAAATTCACTCTCAGTTTGATATGATCAAAAAAAAAAAAAAAAAAGTACAATGTCACATGTACAACATGAATGGCTTTCAACAAAAAACAAACTCCCGAGGCAGTGATCCTTCAGGTAGAGCTGATTAAATTACAGCCACCTCATGGCTGAGCAAAGTGACTCGCAACTAGGTCGAGCAACCCATCAGAAACACATAAAACAGTGTGACACAGCTACATTGTGACTTGGAAGGGTACTCCATCACTCCATGCCGAAAGATTAATGGTGGAGAATGTCACAGGGAATAAGGTCATGCACTGAGAGACCTGGCGTTAGGGAGGCCACCGCCATGTCTGCGGTCTGCTTTCTAGCTCATCGTAGCTCCGACAGCGGCCTAGTAATAGTGATGAGTTCATATCCAAATCTGTGCGATCAAATCATTCAATTACCGCTTGTCAGAAACACACACACCGTACAGCAGAGTGCTAATAGGTAACTGTACCATTTTACAGAGTTTCAGCCCTCATTTTTACAAATTGGTCGAAGCTCTAAATGAATGCGTTTCGTCACAAGAGGAGGACAATATGTTACCTTGAGCAGAACCGTACGCTGCATGTAGAGCACGGCATCTGAACCTCATTAAGAGGCTTAGTGGTCCCATCAAAAAGCAATATGCCATTAGACTCACTACACTGAGCTTCCATTTGTGGACACTGTGAAGATCTACAACAATGGACTCAAACATGCTCATTACAGCCGCCCTCAATTATTTGTCTGTTCCATATAATGAATTTGTCTTTCAAAAGTGCAGGAACGGATTTTCTTTTAATATAATCATAAGAGTGTGTGTGTAGGAGTTATTTTTCGGGGAGTAGGTGGTGAGGAAGAGACGACTGTGATTAGCTGAATCTCTCAGGCCCATAAATCGTAGCAATCACAACCTTCTTGGGTCACAGAGTAAGAGAGAGACGGGTACAGATTTGTGTTCAAGTTTCGGCTTCATGACTTTCTAGGCAAGGCAAGTTTATTTATATAGAACATTCTATACTTGGTGGTAATTCAAAGTGCTTTACAGAAAAAAAAGACCACTTGTATAAAGAAAATATATAGCCAAAAAAAATCTATTTCTGTTTAACTGTATACACAGAAAACTTTTTCAATTGACTGTAAATGCTTTTAAATAAATGCAATGAATATGAAATAATTATCATTATAATTTTCATCATCTACTATTAAAATATACTGTTTAAAGGTTTTGGGTTGTTAAAATTTTGTGTAAAAAGTCACTTAGGCTCCATTAATTTAATTAAACATTACATTTTTTAATGTATATTTGTATTATTTTTAAAAGTATTAATTACTACAAATTTACTTAAAAAAATAAATCTGAAAAAGAAAACAAAATAAATCTGAAGGTACTTGTACATGTCAGATGCCCAAATAATATTTTATCCCTGCAGTGATTGATGGGAGCTTGTTAGGTTTTGCTGTTGTGTTAACGTCGAGCGGCAGAGTTTCACGTTGAGCCTGGAACAGTCTGCTGATTCCCACGATTCCAATGAGCCAAACCCAACTGACTGATGATCCCAGAGATGCATACTGCTTATGCTGCAATACAGCGCAATAAATAAATGAGTAAAGACTAGAAAAATCACCTGTGATTCCTCTCATACAACGCTGGTGCTTAATGCGTATAGATATTTAATACTACGCTCAGCATAAAAACTTAAATTGAATTTGTGTCATATATCACTTTCATTAAAACAGCACCAACCTTGACTACTGTTCTTGTGTCCCTCTCTGCATTCTTTCTAAATAATAAATAGACAGATCAAGAAATAATAAAAAAAAAAAAAACATACTGATAATCTCTTCAAAAAACTAAAAGTAACCATTAAGATTCTGAAAGATTTTTAAAAAAGAAATGATTGCAGATGAGACATATTGCATTATTTAATACATCGATCAAGATGTCTTTTTGGACATGTATATGACATAATAAAATAATTTAAATTAAATTAAATTAACACCTGAATGCATACAATAAATGAATGTATGCTGACTTTTAAGAGAAAGGAGGACAAACTAAGAACAATATTTATTTTCTTTTTTAATTCCTTCTCTTTTGCTCAAACTGTGATGATTTTGATCCCTACTGTGAACACAGAGAGCTCCACAAAAGCTTTTGCATAAGCATACTCACAGACTGTAAATACAGTAACATTGACTTCAGCACATTAATATACTGTAATGGCTAATGGCTTTGTCAATAACAATACCATGACTATTATTTACACATACAGCAAAGCTAAGGAGCTCATTTTTGCAAACAGATGAAAGCACTTTTGTCTCCAGGATGTCCAAGCCCAAAATTCTAATATTAAAATTAGGGATATGCAAAAGTAGGCTAAATATATTTAGAATAAAGATGGTTGCTAGAATGAAGACAAATCAAATCGACTTTTCTGCAATCTGCATTGTAGCATTGCTGCTTTAAAAGGGATGAATTTAAAGACCAAAGATCTCCAGGAGGTTTTTACTATGCCAGCTGTCTAACAGCTAATGCACACCATGTTGTCGGCACGCCAATTAAAACTAAAAAAGAGAGAAAAAACATCAACCTCGCTGATCAACGCCATGTGAAACAGTGTGCTCAGGAGAGAAGCATACATTAAATATTGCACACATGCCAATAACCTAGAACTCGTAATTTCACAACACAATATCTATTTGACATGCCTCACGAGCACACATCGACTGAACAATTCCGTGGTGATTTTTAGATCTGGAAAGTGCCTTTGACAACTGCTGTAGTGCCATTGATAACTGCCACACTAAATCAGTAAATTGGCATTGTGCAATTGCAAACATCCTGTTTCACACCCTGTGAATTGGCTTGGTGCGTTGGCATGCATTATTGAGCCCAGAGCTGCTCTCTCATTAGAGGAGTTTGGACTACATTACCCAAGTATCTGGAAATCTGATCACACAGGAGCATCCTCAGCCAAACCCGCCTGCCACAGCGGCCGGATCCTGAAAAACACATCCTAATGCCAAAGTGTAATTTGATTGAATTAGTGAGAACGAACAGAAAGGAGGCAATATGCTGTCTTGTAACAATGTTAAAAGAGTGGTTCACCCAAAAATGTCATGCTAAATCAGTATGCTGTTAGTTTTAGCTGTGGAACACAAAATAGTGTTGAACAGTTCACAGTGACCACGGATTGCAAAGCTCCCCATAGGACCAATACAACATAAAAATAACAAGGAAGACAGGCTGTATGTCGTATGCACTGTGTTAGAAATCTCAACTAACTATAAACCTTATTACATCACTACATAGAGCCATTCTGCTCTGTTTTGGTATCAATTTTCTCCACCTTTTCCTAATAAAAGTATCAACAAAAATCTACTGAATGTTAGTATAAAATGGTACAGGACATAACATACAGAAAGGTACATTTAACTTTATTCTTCCACTGGCCCAACACCAACCCCGTTTAGGTTTCACTGGTACTATAACTCAAGCTTTTGCCAAGGTGCATTCACATCAAGTAGAGATCTAAAATGTCCTAAATCAAATGCCAGCCTGAGAACATCATCGTAACAAGTTAAAGGTTTTCCGGTGGCTTTCTCCAAAAGCTAGATGTTCAAAGAGGTACAAAGTCCCTTCCTGGAGACATCTATACATAGGTGTTATGGGTCTGCTCCAAGGGCTGCCTTCAGGCAATGACCGCTCTGGTCTGGGGCTTGTCAAAAAGCCTTTAAAGTCAAAGCAGTGCATGTAATTTCACTCCAGCGCTTTAACAACTAAAGTACATGACATATCTACCACCGACACATCCGATAGGGGGCCTGTTCCTGACAGAAATCAAAGAAAAGCCTTGGACAGGTATGAATGCTGTAAAATAAGTCCTGATGCCGAATGAGTTGAAAACATGGAGAGAGCAGGGGAAAAAGATCACAGACTCATCATTTCCATTTGAGGCACTAGCAGCATACAAAAATGACATCAGTTACATGAAATGTCTGAACCTGTGCCCAAACAAAATACAGTCAGAATGGTAATGTTTCTTCTTGTTGTTTTCAGTCTCGTTTCTATCGCTTTTGGCCATATTGAGCAGAACTAAAGATTCTACCCATGGAAGACGTATCCCCTGCTGTTTCGTTCTGATTGATATGTGCCACTAAGCTTCAGCGCTTCTGTCTTCAGGGAGATTTTTCGCCTCTAGTTAAAGCTCTCCAATAGTAATTTCCCAAACGTAAACCAGTGAAACTAGCAGCCTAGGTCTGTGTTGGAGCCGCATTATTTGGGGGAAAATTGAGTTGACATTATTATTATATTTATTATTTTTTTCCCCATGTGATCCAATTTTGCTTTTGGACCCCATTATGTTTCATTGTATTTATAAAAACAGTCTTAAGGTTTTCTGTCCTGTAGGAGAAAAAAAGCCATACAGGTTTGAAATGATCTGAATGCAAGTAAACAAAATGTGAATTTTTTGACTAATCCATCTCTTTAAGGGCCAGACAAAAAAGGAATCAGGCATTGGTAAATCATCTAACATAATGACACTACAATTTAAATGGCTTTTAAAAATCCCAGTGCTCCCTTCTGTTGCACAATATCTGACTGTTTTTAGATGCAAGAATGCATCTTACTTAAGAATGCAGGGTTAGTTCCCCCAAAAATACAATTTCTGTCATTAATTACTCACCTTTGTGTCATTCCAAACCCATAAAACCTTCATTCATGTTTTGAACACAAATTAAGATATTTTGATGCATTCTGAGAGCTAGACTTAATTAACAAGATCAAGGTCCAGAAACATAGCAAGGACATTGGTAAAATAATCCATCAGGGGACATCAGGGGTTCAACCGCAGTTTGACAAAGCTTTGAGAATACTTTTTGTGTGCAAAGAAAAGGTAAACAACGGCTTTATTAATCAATTCATGTAAACGGCATATGCTGTGCTGTGTCAGTTGTGCCGAATGATGCCAAATTGATTATTTTACCAATGTCCTTGCTATATTTCTAAGCCTTGATCGTGTTAATTACATTGCTGTCTGAGGGTCAGAGAGCTCTCAGATTCCATCAAAAGTATCTTAATTTGTGTTCCAAAGATGAACGAAGGTCTTACTGGTAATTAATGACAGAATGGTCAGTTTTGGGTGAACTACCCTTTTTAAGGGCCCCCTAGGAAATAGCCGACCAGTCATTCAGGCAACCCACCGACCAGCTGATTTCAAAGATGTGCAGTTTTACACATCCCTACGATAGGCACGTTAAGCACAATATGCTCTGCCTCACAGAATCACATTAACAAAGCCCACATATTATGCATCATCTCGCTTGCTGTGTTGGAGCATACAAATGCACAATTTCAATTCTCCTGTCTCGAATCCTGTGTTTTTATGAAGTCACTCTGTAACATCTTGTTCTTTTGCTGAATGGACAAAGACGGATGAACAGCCTCAAAAAACAATTATGATTTCTAGTATGGACTAATTGCTTCTTGGAAGTAAACAAAATCATTAGGCCGGTGCTTACCAAACAATGCAATTCTACTTGCCTTTCGAAATATAACAGGAAGACACTGAACCCTGTTAGATTAGACTATTAGGGTTATTAAGGTGTTAAATCATTAACTGGGCAGATACATTCATAAAGCGAGGGCTGTCTAGAACCCATCAGACTTGCAAATTCCACAATCGTGCCATTTTATTGCCTTTTAATCCTGTCATAGCGCATGCAATGACAAAACTTTCAATTCAATGCGCCGCAGTAGAAAAGCACGTAAAAATCTATAAAAGACCCTCATAATATTCCTATTGAGAGCCCTTGTAGGATATGTACAAGAATGCCAGGCGCTGAAATAAAATCTCTGATTTAAAATCTTATAAACTGCAGTTCAGTTCATGCCTCTCTGCTCAAATGACTATTGCAGAATTTGATGCAAATGGAATAAATCAGTAGATCAGAGCGGAGGGGAAATTTCAATTAGGTGGCAACTGCAAAGGATCTTGAAAGTTACGTGTACTACAGAAAAGCAGGCAAATCAAATTAATCCAGAGTGGCATATAAAGGAAGCTTCTCTTTTTGTAATCATACTAGATAAAGCTGGGCTAATATAAAAAGGTGAAAATTCAATTTTCGCACCAGGAGAAATGATCACTGTCTGTGATCAGGTAGCAAAAGAGAGGGCGGCTGAAGTACCGTCACCAAATAAAACGGTCTGTAAAATGAAATCTGAGCTGCTGTATTTCCCAAAGGGCACTGGCTTATTATAACTCAGATTCCTCGTTTAATTAAAGGTGCTTGAGTGCTGTGATTGGCAGGAGATTTTAATGTCACCTATACATTTCTAAATTGCTTTCCTCTGCGTGTTGGTGGTCAGAGGTGGATTACCTGTATTACAGCTTTTTCTCATAATCAAAATCAGTGACAGCGGTCAGTCTCCTCACCAGTCCTTTAAGGTCCACTGTTCTACTTAAGCACACATTGTACTTTATCGTACAGCCTATGCATAATAACAGCATACTTGGTATTCAGTATAAATTGGCCATGTTCCAGGTTTCCAATCACATCAGGTGAACCCTATATATCATTGCACAGACTTATGCACATATTCAAAACAGGTTTGCATTGAAAAGCTTCCATTTCCTCAAATAATGACCTCCAGCAGAAGAAACTAGTGAACTTGTATGTTACTAAAAGTTGTAAATGAAGGATGCAACATAAATCAGGCGGCTGTCTATCATTGCCACCATAAATAAACCATTTATCTCATGCCACAAGAAATTACGAAACCGCAGGAACATCTAGTGCTTTATGGTGCTACACCAAACTGCCTGAGGAAAATGGCACATCGTCTGTTTTTGAAATGATGTCAATGAATATGAAAGCACTGGTTTTAAAATGTACAACGTATGATCCCTTAAGCCTTTCCTCCATCCAAGAATTGTACTAATCCAAAAACAGAGATTTCCACTGCCATGTGTATCCTTGTTATTTTCTAGCAGCGGTTTGGTATTCAGGTGCGGTGTATTTGACTACTTAAAAAATGATAGGGCTGCGCAAATAATCAAATGTATAATAGAAATTTTGATCAAAGCTGCTGAAAAAAATATTACTACGCATTACAATATTTTACATCATGATGCTGTATTGACATTCTAACCCCAATCGATATTTACTGTATACTCAATTTTTCACAATAATAGTTCAGGGGGAAAAAAAAGATTGGTCAGTCAAACCCAAAAGTCCAACGCTGATGAAAGTTACATAAATAAGTAAAACATCCCATCTGTAAATGTGTTTGTTCTCACATTAAATGACAAATTATCATGAGTAATGAAAATGTACTGGCTATTTTTTATTCAAAATGATTATTTGAGAAATCTGTCTAAATTTGATGAAGAAATAAAAAATAAATAATAGTTTGCATCACGGAATATTACTGTCAGTTACTTGCCAAATACTAAAAGTTTAGCTACTTTGATCTTACATCACGCTCTTTAATGTTTAAACAGAAAAATGACATGTCAGCCTTGTTATAAAAAGATAAACAGTCAGCCTTAAAACAGTTACATGAATCTGTGTAAACATACAGTGACAGCTTCATTAATTATAACAGCATTGTCTTGTTTCAAATTTTCTGTGAATAATATATCTAAAATTTGAATAGCCTAAGTTTACTTTTACTTTTGATTTACTGATGGATAAGCAATAACATAAACAAGGAACAGTTCTCAGCTCGTTTTGGATGAACAACCTACAAAAAAAAAAAAAAAAAAAAAGTGTAAAAAAAATTTAATAAAGAAAGAATATTCCATGCCATACCTGAACCTTTGGCAATTTTCAATATACAGTCACATAAATATAACAAATATTACATATGATTGTTTAAAAAATTTGATCAAAAACAGTTTTTAGATTTTGTAGATTTTTAAAAACATCTATTAGAGAACTTTTCAGAGTAAAAACATTGCTTACTGGCATTTAAAGCAGGCAAATCCAAAACAATAATGTTATATAGACAGAGGGGTCTGACAAAAATTACATGTTGGTGCTACATTACCTTTCAATAAAAACAAACAAGTAAGTCTGGCCACCAAAAACATGATAAATTATAATGTAAATTGTATCATTTGAAATAATATCATTATCAAATGAAACAATTAAACATGCTTTTCTTGCCATCATTGTGTTGCCGCAACACAAACCCATTTAACACAATACATTTAAATCAACCCAAGGGAACTATTACATGTCGGCTTGGTAATTTGACCCTCCACAGTGCCTGAGAGATTTAGCGGTCCCCAGATGAAATCCTTCCTATGACATCAGCCAATCAATGGCCATGAGGATATCATCTCACTTTCACGGCCCCTACAGAACAAACGCCACACATTTGATCGTCCTCATACTTCCGTGTTCATAATGAGCAGTAAAGGTGTCTCAAATCAGGCTGTATCAATCAGAGCTACTACGAGGAGATTTTTTTGGCTTGTCAGCAGGTTAGCACGCATGACTTAGCAAGGGTATTACAGTTGTGAATACATTCACTGAACCATGTTGTAATGGTTATATAGAGCGAGGGTAACTTGTTCATATCGCATTCCAGATTTCAATTATTCTTCCCTTTCCACAATGTCTCAAAAATTACCTCCCCACCCGCCCCAACCCGCTCTACTACGCTACTGCAAATCATTTGTAGCAACAATATGACAGGACTTTATTAATGGCTCCCCATTCTGGCATTCACACTCAACAAGCACTGAACAAATAGCAACCTCAATATGTTATTCACTTTGATGAATGATTCAAATAATACTAATGATACCATGAGATTCTATCACATTTTTTTTTTTTATATATAAGAGAATATTTGACTGTGAGCACACTTAATACATATTAATGCATCCTCATGTTGAACATCGCTTCTGCTACTCGAATGTTTATTAGCAGTCTGCCTATAGTAATTTTAACGTTCATTTCTATTCCGCGCCGGTTCAGACACTAAAGCCAGAAAGGATTACATGTTCTTTTCATTTTCTTAAGCCCCTGCGAAAAGCGTTGCCACCGCCGTAGAGGTCTAATCAATGAGGAACATTGCAAATGGTACTGATGCTGTTCGCCAGCCAAAATAAATGTAATAGTTCTGGGCTGTGAAACTCTGCTGAAAGGGAGAAATAAGGATGAGCTTTAATCCCTCACTGAATCTTCAGAAAAGTCATTAGGTCAAAATACTGTGGAGGATGGTGAGAGAAGACCTTTTTTTTATAATGAAGCGCCTGGGCTCCTGGGGGAAACAATGCCGGGGGCCGCCGCTTGCGTTCGGCAGATCTGAAAATTAATGTTTTGCGGCGCTATCTGCAAAGGGTCCCCCAGAGCATCCACTGGCTGCCGTATCCAGGAGCAAAGAGGTGCCCAAATCGTACAAAGGCATTTTGATTACAGCCACACTGTCAGACGGAATCTATGCATCAGCTTCTCTATTAGATATAATGGACCTGACAGGCAGGATGTGCTAAATCATTCAGTCAGATTTTGGCACCTAGTGACAAGCTATTGTGACAAGGCCTGTTTAGGGCGATCCGGTGGGAAAGGAGAGCGCCTGGCTTTGAATGTCATACGAGCCAATTGAAACACTGTTTAAGTGGAACATCTCAGAAAGAGAAGTTCCTGTACTCGAAAAGTAAACTTTAACAGTGCTACTGCTCAACAAACCGCATCCTAAAAAAAGGAGCGGATTGCTTCTCTGCCCTTAACTTGTGACGTCAGTTACTGCAAATTGTCTACTTCAGTACACTTCTCAGAGACATGGACATTTACCACGGACAACAGCATATTCACAGGGAAAAAAAAATTCCCTACGCTGCAAGATCTCTTTTGAACAGTAAAACATCCCGGCAGGATGCATTAGGCTCTTTGGCAGGAGACAAAACAAGAAGACCTTCAGAAAAATGAAGGTGCACTAATGCTGTATTCAATTACAGGCAATCAAAATGGCAGACTCAAACATGTTTCTATGCTGCAGATGTAAAGAAAGTATGTAGAAATTATTAATGCACAACACTAAATATAAAAGCATAATTTTTGCACTTGTTATCACTTCAAAACAATATAAATATGCTTGGATATTTGAAAACTGATGCTTTTGAACGTTAGAATCACACATATCCAGCTTCATATCTATAGGTATTCATAGACAGTAGATTTGTTCGGTAGCTCATAGAGTGCAAGATGTATTTGACAGGTGAGATGCTTCGGTTTGCATCCGGTGTACACTACTGTCTGAAAAAACAGTTCAGATCTTCATAAAATAAAGCTGAAAGGGCATAGTTGCATCAACAAATGTGTTTTTATATCAGTTTTGCATTTGTTAACAGCATAGGGTAAGGTTTAAGGTTGGATTTGGTGTAGGGCATATTTACAACATGATAGAGCATCAACTTTTAGTCACAGTCCATAAATAATTCAATTCTGAACTGCTGCGCAATACATACCTATATCAAAGTAATAAAACGTGACAGGGTTCACGTATCTAACCTATGTTTAAGATAGAATAAATCTGTGTAAAAATGTAGAACCCCTCTTATGTGTGTACAGTATATATAATTTATATATACACATACATGAGGTTAAAATGGCTTTCACAAATTTTTTTGTGCTATAGTAGTTTAGAAATTGAGATACACAAAACTAACAACCAAAAACAACCTTTGACAGACTTTTAGACTGTGAAACTCAAGAAAAGATGAAGAAAGAGCAACTTTTCTTAGGGTGATTCAGAAGGCAAGTCTCACTTTCATGTAGCCTATGAGTCTTTAATTTGATAAGATTCCATGTTTTGACAAGATTTGACAATAAAGGTTTTTCTATTTCTACAAGGTTAAAATTATTTTCTCACACTGCCGCGGGGGGGGGGGGGGGGGGGGGGGGGGGG
>JAUCMS010000153.1:13799904-13824651 GCA_032357445.1 Enteromius radiatus | reverse complement strand
CGGCCCCCCCCCCCCCCCCCCCCCCCAAAAAAAAAAAGTTCAACAAGCACTTTGAAAATAATAGTACAACAGAGCATGCACAAAGAAAGAGAACTTACACTGTGAAGCATTTGCACAGAATCCCTCCATGCTGCCTGTACTCATTTATTTTTCTCAGGCATCTCTGTCCAGATACACCAACAAACTCATTGTTAACCAGCTAAAATAAGGGCTCAACTCTTGGATCCAGATCACGTAGTGAGGAAAAGTCAAAGCCTGACCTCTCCACCCGGTGTCAGACAAGTCAGCATGACAGCTGAGCAATCAAAAACAGCAGTCGACCCATGACTTCAACACCGCACAGACTCCAGCCGCTGCGGCACACTTCATTTGATGAAGTTCAGGTCCCTCCTGTCCTGTCAATCAGCAGGGAGCATGACAGCATTATACACGTTCCTCCATCCAAAGCAAATCATTTCTGAAACTGCCATGTTGAGATGTCTGCTTACCTTGAGCTTCTCTCGGCTCATAATTTCGGATTTGACTACTCCCTCTAGGCTTTTAGGGTAAATAGCAAAAAACGGACAATCATTTTTAATTAATACAATCTGATATTTGTGGTCTATACATCATGCATTTCACAAAGCGGTTGCTTTTAAACCCATTCAAACTCCCAAAACGATTTGCTAAATGATCAAACACTAAAATGTAACATAATCTGTATGCGGCACCCATAACAGCCCATTTTGAAAGAGTTGCACTACAAAGTGTTTTTTCAAAGCCATGAAATGCCAACGAATGACACACCAGGTATTTTTCTTTTTTTCAGGGCAATATGTTGTTACCAATAGATTGCATTTACTAATCAACCTCAAAATTAAATTCAGACATTACAATTCATTTTAAGGGCTACTTGATAATAATTAATCCCCTGCTGAAGAGTTTTTGTTTCCTTAGAAACCAAGTGCAACCACAAGCTGCCCCGCTGAACCATTTTTGCTAAGCTGGTTTCCTTCACCTGTGCTGGCTTGTTAAGCCAGAGGGCTTTGACTTCTTTGTTTCAAAGAAATTAATTGCCTTTAGGGGAGATAAATAGCAAGTGACAAGCACTGATGCCAAAAGCAGGGATCCCAGTGGAATGAAAAAGCGACATAAAGAAAGGCCATTTTCACATTGTGGCATAGCCGCCAAGGCTCAGTGTGAAACGACGGGCTGGATGTATTAAACTCTCTTAGCCTCTTGTTTTTCTGTTCCATAATTACAGTGGGGGAAACATAACAGGTGACTTATGATGTATCAACAGGCCTACAGAAAATTGCTAGAATCAACTCGGCTGAAATGCTGCAATTGGTGCTTACATCCATTTGGATGCTTTCATTGGTTTTACCAAAACAGACCTGGCGAACAGTTACAGCCCTCAAAAACATTTCAAGAGTTCACGCTTTCCTTGTAATCATAAATAAGCAAATTTGGCGTGCTGTCTGGGGAGCGAGCCGGGAGAACGGCGAACTCCGAACCCTAAGGGTAGAACCCTGGGGCGGCAAGAGTTCGGTGTTCGGCTCGTTCACCGTCTGCCCCCCTGAAGGCGTGAATTTGGAACAGAAACGGCGGCGGAGGGGTGGAGGAGGGATGCACAAAAACGAGATGCCGGGAAAGAAATGCTGGGAGAATTTATAGCGAGGGGAAAGTGTTATGGTTGGACGCGAGTAAACGAGTGTTGATTTGGGAAGCTGCATCAGCCGTGGGTGATTATTCATACAGCGATCCTCTCGAAACCATGTTGTTAGCAAAACATTTACTATGGCGAGAATAGGGAGTGTGGACTTAAAGAGATTTCTCAATTAAAAATGATGTATAGTATCCTGCATTCTGCATTTATTTATGAATAGTATTTTTGGCTCCATACTAGGGTCCATGAGCAGTTTGGCTACTCATATTATTAAAAATATTTTATTTTGTGTTTATACAGGTTTAAAACAACTGGAGGGTGTGTAAATGTTGACAGTATTTTCATTTTTGGAGTGGACTATTTTAATGTTATAGTCAGTGTGCCTAAATTGTATTACAGCAATGGAAAAACCTAAGACTAGTAAATTGTAATCTACAATTACCACCACTACTAAATTGTAAATTACCACTAGTAAGTTTTTTATAATTCAATATGTTTATTTTAAAAAAAAGTACCAACCTACTGTAACAATTTGAGTGAAGTGGAAAAGTAAAGACTACATGAATTTGCACTATATACACATTTACATTTATTCATTTTGCAGAAACATTGTAAATAAATAAATAAAAATGTTAAATTATGGCACAAAAATGGACAGCTGCCGTTGCCTGGAATTTACTGTAAAAATCTACCTGGTCTCATGGCGTAAGCGTACCTTGGTGCACTTTTTAGGGACACCAACATGTCACTGCAGTTTACTGATTTACAGAATTTTTGTAAAAACTAGAAATATTATTTTTATATTTAGTGTAAATTTACCCAAACATTACAGACAGATGAAATAAGAAAGAAACAAGATAACTTTACCATATAAATAAAATGATAACTCATCAAAAAAAGACTTATTTTTAGAGAATACATTCATACAAGCCCTTATAGTCTGATCTGAATCACCACCTCTCTCAAAAAAGCGGAGGTCAAACACCTGACATTTGAATATTTTTACCCAACTGCTTTCACAGCTATACAAGTTCGAAAATCAGCCAGACTTTACAGAATCCAAAACTGTGCCCCAAAAATACTCTGTCATGTTCACTTACTAGAAACTGCTAAACAGAAACTATAGAGGCTTGGTGCTTTTCATCTTCTCTTTTAGCTTTCCCTCCATTCTGCTTTGTACATTATAAGACTGAGTACTGAAGAACATTTCAGATGACTGTTATTTATCCAGCAGCGAGCACTGGATGTGAAAGACAGTCAGGGATTGGGAGGCTGAGTGCTTTATCTCCTGTGCTTTCACAGAGCGCTGAGGCGCATCAGAGATGCAGAGAGGGTGAATGCACTTCTCCAGCACAGAAAGAAAAGAAACAAAAACAAGCAGGCATGTATCTAATTAGAACAAAAAGAGTCAGAAACAGAAAGAAGTCAGCTGTGACAGACCAGAGCAGGTGGTGAACCTAAACAATCAGACAGGAGATGCTGTTAGCGAAAGAACCAAATAACATGCATTCAATTGCATACTATTAACACATAATGCGTTTAAAATAAGGGATGGGTCACAAGAGTTAAGTGGACTAACGTAACAACTGACTGCCCAATTAGTGAGGTCATATCGATGATACAGCTTTTTTTTTTATAATTGTGTATTTTTATAGCCGTGTTATGGTAATAAACATGAACATTTTAGTAGATTGGGATTTTAATGGGTACACATTAGTTTTAAAGGAACAGTTCCCCAAAAAATTAACATGCACTCACCTTCATGCCATGTATCCCATAATTAGAACACATATGGGCAAAGGTTTAGTATTACAAAACGTGCACATCAATAAATTCTCTGAAGTGAATGGGTGCCATCAGAATGTGATATTTTATCAGCTGTTTGAACAATAATTCACAAGTAATCCATACGACTACAGGCCACCAATTAACGTCTTGTGTATTCTGACGGCACCCATTCACTTCAGAGGATTCACTGGTGAGCTAGTGACGTAATGCTACATTTCTCCAAATCATTTCAGATGAAAAAAAAAAAAGAAAAAAAAATGCCTCTATTCCCCTGAGGGTGAGTACATTTCCATCTTTGAGAGAACTATTCCTTTTGACTAGACCAAAACAAACATTGCAGCAGGGCGTGTCTATATTTTTAGCTGCCTTGGATCTGGAAGTATTTTTCCAATATTTCTACCCAGCCTAGTAATCTAATTAATTAGAATATAATAATTAATTCAAATTGTATAATTAATAAAAATGTAGTAATATAGTTTTAACAAGCAAATGAACTAAATAATTCAAGTCATGGAGAAAATGAACAGCATTTTTACTTCCGAAACCTGATTTGCTGGTCCTCAAATTGATGTCCAATATTCTGTTACAAAATACAAAGAGAAAGCATAGAGAGTAGATGAACACAGGAGTGTTCCAAACCAAAGTTGGTGGTAATTAACTGAAATCAAATCATTTGCTCTATCAAAGTACATTAAGATAAAAGCAATTCAAATGAAATCAGACCGTGTTAAATCCTTTTGAATGCCTTTCTCCTGAAAGAGGCGCAGATGATGAATTAGGCTGCTCTATGGGTTTTTAAAACATTCCAGCATCAGCCTCTCAGCCCTATAGCTGCATGCCAGGTGGCAGCTGGGACAGTTGCCTTTTAATCTGGTTTGGCGGTCCTAAATCACTGCCACAGCAGCAGGCATGATGTAGGGGAGTTTGGAAGAGACATTCACTCAGACGTTCCTCTGGCCATGGGTTGGGCTCTGTCTCTCTCTCTCTCTCTCTGCAGGTGTGTGGCCTTGTTTGCCATATGTCAAGTGAGTGAACCACTAATATCCACAGGGCACCAACAGAAGCCAGACCAAAAACAAGTTTTTATTTATGTGGTATGACATTGAGAACCAGAGTCAGTCACATAGGCTGAAAGAACCTTTGGTTGTACTTCATGCTTCCATAATGAGTCATGATGTGCTATTATGATGCTTTTTAAAGATTCAACGGTGTAGCAAAACTATATTCTAGTGTAACTATGAGGGCACCCAACTACTTGTTTTGGCTGTCAGACTGATAGGCATACTTTTGCCCCAGGATAAAACTGTCTCGCAGACTGTTGAATCTCTGCAGCACTGTCTGAATACATTGCTCTGAGTCTAGCATTAGTTTTAACCTGTCTAAAGTCTTATGCCATTTCTAAGGGTGCAGAGTGCTCTTTAATAGAACGAAAGCCAAATCTCTAACCCAAGTCCCTCTTACGGAACCAAAAAGAGTTAAAAATGTACCCAGTTCTTTAGTATTCACACAGTTTCACTTTTTTACATTACAATTTATGCATGTAGAAGATGCTTTTATCAGTAACAACTAACAACAGAACATTTGTTTTTGGTTTCTTCTTCAAAATGTCAAATGTTTACATTATTTTTAGTTTTAAGAAAATTAATACGTTCCATAAGATTAATATAAGTCTATATCTTGAGATACAGGCTACACAATTGTTCCAAAGTAAGATTATGTAATACATTTTGTAATCTCACCAAGGCTGCATTTTATTTTATCAAAAATACAGAAGAAAAAGTAATATAGTGAAATAGTATTACAATGTAAATTAACTGTTTTCTAATTTGATTTATTTTAAAATGGCATTTATTCCTGCTGTAAAGCCATTAGTCCAGTCTTCAAGGTCATTGTGTGTCATTTCAGATTTTTGTGGAAATTTTAGTATCATTCTATTTCCTTTTTTAAATATTCTTTGATGAAAAGAAGGTTCAGAAGCATTCATTTTAAATAGAACTCTTTTGTGACAATATAACTGCCTTTTATACTATATTACCTGAGGTTAATTTAATGTCCTTGCTTTATAAAAGGATTCTTTTTTTTAACCCTAAACTTGAACTGTACTGTATTTTTAAATGAATACACGTATTTAGAGGTACATTTCAGCAAGTCAAATCATGTTGGATTAATCACAAAAAAAAATACAAATTGGTTAATTAAAATACATTTTTAATCTACTTAAAGCCTCAGGCTACATCCATTCACACAAAAGTATTATATTTCTAATGTAATCTCATGACTTTCATGCAACATTACAAGGTGGTCCAGCTAAACCCTCGAGCCTTCATTTGTGCAGAACACTGAAGACCTCTGAGAGTCTCTGAGTAGTTTATATATAATATGATCCTCATTGTTATCTCCACAGAAATAAAATAAGCGGCTCATCTCCTTCTCAGTGTGTCATCATTACCTCTATATGGTTCACAATATCACAAACAAACCACGCAGCAGTCCTGAAGCCAAATGTGTTCCAGACCAGACCTCTGAAAACACATTTTGGACTGTTTGTCACAATTCATGCAAATCATTTGACCCAAATTATTATTCTTTTTTTTTCTCATTTCTGTTTCAACACCTGTTGCCGTGTCATATATTTTTGCATTCAAATGTAAAATTCTTCATATTCAAAATTAGCAAATATCTGGTTTTGAAAAATTAGTTTTTTACTTAATGCACTCGTCTATCAACAGATAAATCCTATTTTTCACAAAGCACATTGTTTTGCTCATTAAGAATATTTACTAATCTTTCGGTCTTAAAAACACTAATCATTTACTTTGTACCCATACTTCATTGTCTCTGATTTGCCATATTCAAATCCTTTCCAATGTATTCTATTATGTTTTACAATGACTGGTGCTTCTCTACTAAAGACAAAATGTGGAAAGAGAAAAGGATAAAGGATGAAAAAAAGTTCCACTGCTTCATTAATCACATTTCTTATGCTGCACATTTCACAAAAACCTTCATCCTAAACCTCTGAATAATTAATTCAACAGTGAGAATGCAAAAACACACACACCGGTCTGAACATGAGTCTCCTCCCCAGCCCCAAAGTAATTCATTTGCCTATGATAACAGTCCACCATGTGTTTTACCAGATCTAACAGCTGACAGACTGTTTTATAAAAAAAATCATGCAAAGACATCCAGATCCAATTAAACGGGTGCATAAATCCACAAACTATAACAACATATGCACTCTCCTGACTGTGCTATTAAAAGCATCCAAAATGCTTTGCTTAAGCAGTGGCCACTGTGACCTGAATGCATTTCAAGATCGCATAGATTTCTTTTTCACTTGTTTCTGATTATTAAGACACAGGCTCAAAAATTAAGACTCTGAGATTCAATAGCAGTACAAATTAGCTTCAGCGGGTAAATTAAAAAAAAAAATAGTAGCCAAAAGATGGTCAATAAAAGAGTTAGTAGCCAGTAGACTGTCTGTTTATAAAGAACTGAAACATAATAAATGCTGATTTAAAAATATATATATATATAATTCTGCAATCATTTTCTAACCCTCATGCTGTATCAGTGACTTTCGTTTTTGTGTGTCAAAACGGCTGGAAAAATCTCAATTCACACTGGCAAGGACGGTAAAAAAAAGTTCATTTTGGCCCTTTCAGACCGGTGGAAAACCCTGTGGTACAATAAAACATCTTGCCCTCCTCCATTAGCTTGCACAGAACTGGTTCCAGCATGTCAACATAAAATACAGATGCACATGATGTCATAGGCCAGCAGATTACCTGTGCGTTGCAGGATTAGCTCCAACAGCAATGCTCAGCCACAACCACTCGATCCGTCAAAGGTCAGAACACTTAATGACTCAGCTGAATGTGTGGCCAACTTCAACTGAACTTCAATCGGATCAAATGGGGCGTGCAATAGAATGCCAACAAAAACAATGAAGCCTGCCACACAGGTGCTAGATGAATCACCTCCAGAAGCCAGGCTACTGCTCTTACCAGAACCCAAGTGCTTTGCTTTGTCATCTCTCTTGTCATTTTAAACCCCTTTTCAGCAAGTGCTTTGGCTAGGGATTAGCATGCATTATTGCTTCCTGTTTTATAGAGTATCACATGGATAATTGTAAGGTCATCTACCAAGCAGGGGCTGTTTTACTGAGACCACAGGGCCAATTACCTGGTTGGGAAAGAGGAAACACCTGAAGCTGAGGCATGGATTTACACCCAGAAAAAAAACCTGTAAATGAGTTCCATGTGGCAGATTTATATATAAAAAAACACACTTTTTGAAATAAAACTTTCCAGACATTGACGCAAACCACCTATGAAAATAAAAGCAGACCAATCTGAGAAGGTCAGTCTTTTAGGAGGGATAGAAGTGGTGTGCAACCACAACCCTGTTCTAAAACCTAATTCACACTTAACCAACAGAGGCCATCCAGTATCAATAATCACCTCATTACAGTATGTCACTTCACAGACACTCTACAACCCAACAAACACTGACCAATGGAAAAAGATGCAGACAGGAAAACGCACAGATCCAACAAAATCCGATGAACATGTCTGTTGGCACTGGTTGGTGTCTGTGCATGTGGGAATCTTTAAAGGGATAGTTCACCCATAAATAAAAAATTATGTCATTAATTACTCAGTCTTACAGTATTTTGTTCCAAACCTGTAAGACTTTCGTTCATATTTGGAACACAAATTAAGATATTTTTGATTAATTCCAAGAGCTTTCTGACCCTCCATAGACAGCATGAGCCTATTATGAATTATTCT
The DNA here is from genome assembly GCA_032357445.1 of Enteromius radiatus. NCBI lineage: Eukaryota > Metazoa > Chordata > Actinopteri > Cypriniformes > Cyprinidae > Enteromius > Enteromius radiatus. The sequence goes on along the minus strand of JAUCMS010000153.1, from coordinate 13,816,419 downwards.
GAATTAACCCTAGCATATGAAGCATCAATTAAATCACTGCTTTAAAAACTGAGCGAGAACTAGTCAAAGAAAAATTCACAGTTAAGCTGCTACCCATTTAAAGCGTCGACATCTGGAATGATACGATCATGCCCTACAATACTGCCTCTGTAAGCAGCTCCCTAGGTTTGGAACAGAGCAATGATTTCTGCCCTTTCCTTGAGTTTCACCAAAGTATTTCCCCTATGTAGTATAACAAATCAGCATTGCCTTTGCATGACTGAGGTCATTTGAACAATCACTGTTTGTGCCTTTATTGACTTTCCTCCAATAGCAGGTAAAAATCACAGTTGGACAATAAGCCAGCACAGCATGCCTAGATATAATCTCATTTAATTAGGCTCTGGGGGCGTCCTCCCGATTTCATTACGAAAGGATAGTGCTTAACCTGCTTTTTGGGGCATGCTCTCTTAAAGGGGGAAACATTTCCAGCAACCTTGAACTGTTTATAATAGCGGATAAATATCTGAAGCGAGAGTCATGGGTAAGATAAAAGAGGGTTTGATATAATGTAGTGTGGTTTGAGTAAACTACTTTTCAATGCTGCCTTTCCATCTGCCTGCACCGGTGCTGTTAACTCTTCCTGCGATACACTGGATTAGATGGCAAACAATGATTAAAGGTTCACTAAACAACTGTGGAAAGAGAGGTTTTCTCAAAAAGCATATGGCACAACCACACTGATGACTCAGATTGTCCTTATTTTTATATAATATGTGATAAGTAAATGAGCAGTGCTGAGAATTAGGACGCAGTGTCATACGATAGAGATATGAATGCAAGCACTTAGCAGGAGAACACAAGCTTCAGAGTAACACTATTCAGATAATCGCTTTGCAGGGAACTGTGACATTTACATTCATCTGATATGATGAATATGCAGTTTTTGAAAATGGCACTTTTTCTCTGTGAACACACCTGGATGCAAAAAACACTGAGATCTGGTGCACGTGTGCTAAGAATTTCTTTTAGCTTAACCCTTTGATGCATGAAGTATTCATTATATCACAAGGGAAAACAATCACAAGGGAGTTAAACATTTGTCCACTGCAGTAGATGATATCAAAAGAAGACATTCAAGGGGTACTAGGTGCTTCAACACTTGCAACTATAAATAAAAAAATACCATGACATATAAAGTGGGCCGTCATGTTGAATTATATTTAAGGGTTGAAGGTAAATTATTTATGTTGGTTTAGATGTAACAGAACACACTGAATGGTTTAAAATGTCTCTTAAAGAACTGTCAACTATGGTGAATGTTATGCATCGAGGGGTCAAGTTACATAAAATATGGATGTTAAAATATATATAATTTTTATAAATGTATTGAATTATGATACACTGTTATTGTTTTTAATCATAAACCTTTTTGGTATGCAAAAGGCAAAAGAGCTGCAAAATTCTGCAGAGACTTTCTTTGTTTACAAATGCTGTTTTTTGTTATAAAAGACATTCTTGCAATAACTGCCTAGTTGTATTTTATATTGTGTATGCATTCAGATATGATACTTGAAACCAGAATCTCTTTTTCATCTTGTGTCTAGAATTGAGAGCACTAGGGGAAAACAATCTTGACAGATTTGTCTGTGCTACAAGCTGACAATCTTTGCTTTATCTCAATCCGACGGTGAACAGGGATTTGCAGCAAGTGAACAAAACCCCTGTAACTAGTTCAAGACTCATTGATCCATACATAAAGATTCATTAAATATATGCCCTTATTGATTTAGATTTTTCTGACAGTGTCTCTCACAAATGCTACCTTTCAGCCAAAAGCTTATATGTTATGCAAGCCATATAAGAAAGGTATTCAAGAAACTTGAAACATTCACAACTAGTGGTTAGAAGTTGCCAGAAGTTTATGATGCAACAGTACATTGGCTATGTTTCAAATATTACAGGATGGCACATACAATTTGTTACTGAAAATAACAAAAACAGAAGATCACATCACATGACGATTTCATTTGAGTTCAGCTCGAAATTGTCTTTTTCAGCAACTATTGACCAATAATAAGATAGACAGAGAGCACTGACACCCAACACAAAACACCATAATACTAAAGTAATACAATAAACTAAAGTAATAAAGTAATACAGTGCAACATTAACGCCAGTGAGGACAATAAGCAATAACTAAAATAAGAGTGACTGACTGCAAGGAATTTTAGAAATATGGTCCAGATTATGAGACGACTCATACTAATTACAATTTAATCGTTATTTTACAGTTTAATGCTAAATGCAGTCTACATTTCTCAGTTAATAAACCAATTCACAAAGAGTATGTACATAAAAAGTCATTTTATCGAACAATTTCTTAAATTCTTTTATTTCATTTCCACAATATATCAACCTCCTACATACCAATATGATTATGACGGCTCTAGCATATTCATACTCTTTTGGTTCTATCCAAGCACACGACTGGTACACTACACCAGTAGACGATACCTACAGGGAATTGAATTACACCATCGACTACTAGGCTATAACACGCGAGTAAAACATTCCAACCTCAACCTATGTCTCAGTTCAATTCAATGCAACATTTCGGGGGAAATGCTTGCATAGCATCAAAAAAAACGTGTAGCGACATCAGGCGCGTGGCGAGCAACGCTGACAGATTATAGGATGCTCCGCGAGCGCAAGTTTGATTGTAGAGCTGCTGCGTCTGTCTTACCTTGCTCTGAATCAGCGTCCCTCAGTGTCTGAACATTTGAGAATATATCCCCGAATCCCAGTATGACGAGTAAGGTTAGGATATATTCGGACATCGTTGCTGAGTGAGGGCGAAGGCCACCGCACTTCTTTTACTGAAGTCCGATTCCAGCCCTCCGGTAGAGCGCCGTTATTCAGGAATGACAAGTGAAATTTGTCTGCAGAGCGCACCGACCCTCCTTCACTCCTCGCATTCAGATGGATTTCTAGGCGCGCGCACACACGAGCTTGCAGGCGACAGTGTGAGCAGAGAGAGAGAGAGAAGGATAGAGACGGAGGGTGTGCGGATAGATGGGGACAATAACGCACTGTGAGCTTGACTTTGATCGGTGTCCAGGCACCTGACGTAGCGCAAGGAAAGCAGGGGTTTGTAACATGGCGCTAATTAAGATTTTGTTTCGTTTTTGCGGCAAATGTGGTTGGGTAGCGGTGAGCAATGCGCGAGTTGTTCGATAACTTATGGGAGTCTACTTACGATTATATTCGCTGCGCAGTTTGTCGAGTTTCATCTTGCGCAAAGCAAATCTGTGCACGTTAATCGTTTAACTAACCTGAATGTGTTTTTTTAAAAGTACAAAGTTTTCTGTCATACAAATCCAAAATAATCTGATTAATAACAACAGTGTTTCTTTCGTTCCCTTCGCCATCAAATGCATAATATTTCCCTTTGAGAGCATCATAAACCTGAAAATATGCGCTTTCAGATTTTGACCATTCCACTACCACTAATACTATACCCGTTTCGATTAGGCCATGTTTTATTGTTTTATAATTTTATTTGAGGGTGTTATCTTTCGCCCCCTGCTGATAAGGAGTGTTAAATGCTGTCATCAAATTGCAAAAGGCGGTTCAGCTGCATTTATAGGATTTTGTTTGTTATGAAAATCGTGACTATAGAGACATAACATGCTGAATAATCCACTTTTTAAAAAATAACACTCATTATTAAATGTATATTCCGTTCACAAAAAGGCACGATTGACCGGAGAGACCCTTAAAATGTTAAGGTTGGTGAAACTGCATATTAAAGGGCTGCCCTTTAACACTCCTGACATATTTACACAAGCTTTTCCGTGTAAACTTACAGTAAAATAAGCAATAACAGCCCAAGGCAAGTTCGATTTCACACTGGATCCGGGTGCTATGTTGATAGTAGATTAGCTAGATAAAACATAGTCACAGACTGATCATAAGTGGTCAGTTCTAGGGATAAACATCCCCTCTAAACAAAAATAAAAATAAATATTTAGTTACTGCCTTGCCTTCATCTGCCAATGGAACATTTTAGATCATGCATCACTGTCAGTGTTTAATTAAATCAAAAATGTCCACCTGACTGTATGTTATCTCACTTTAACTTAATAAATACACATGAAATATTGAATTGAAATTATTTTATTCACTTTCTCATACAGACAGCAGAGAAAAATAAACACTGCTAGGGAACATGTGTTACTTTGAAGCCACCCCAACATGCTGTGACTTTCTGAATGATAAATCAGTGTTTAGTGTGTCTGTCTGTTTGTGCTCCAGTGGTCATGGCTACATGTGAAGATGCTGCAGACATCTATTGAAGATTGTGTTTTCAGAACACAGAATGCAAGGTCTGCTGTAGACTGCCCACACATTCACAGCCAGTGGCTCGCTCCAGGGAAAGCACTTGTGCCTGCGCAGCAGTGACCCCCTCCAAAGCACAAGCAGTACGGAGATTTTCAGGATGAAACTTCCTTTATGCACAGTGCTCATTTTTTTCTTGAGCATAGTCACAGCTGTTTTTGGCAAAAACCTTTCATATTCACTTAAATTGAATTCAGTACCTTCTCCGCTTCTAACCTCTATGATTTTATTCTGGTGCAACCACGTGAAGACAGCAAGTATACGTCATATACTGTATGTAAAAAATTAAGATGTTGCGCCATTGAAAATTTAGTTGTTTTTTTTTAAATAAAGCAACAGGCTTTTAAAAAATAATAATAATTTACTTTAACAAATGTTTTGGCTTAACTTCAAAAAGTACTGTTTTATTTACTGAATCTTATATTTTCTATGAATTTCATGCATGGAAAACAAAGGGCTTGTTGTCAATATGAAGACATATGAACATCCATGGCACACTCAAACTAAAAATACTTTCAGACAATTAGATTTTTGTAGAAGAAAAACAGCACAAAACACAACTATGTTACAACAAAAACCAACAGTGTTGATAAATTTTGTGAACTGTTGAGCAGTGCAACTGTTTATTTATTCATGGCCCAGTGCATGCTGAACAGGCAAAGCAATTGGGATTGAACCACAAAAGTTTATAAGAAACAAATTCATCATTTTTTTTTTACTTTAAACCATCGCTGCTAGTCAAAATAACAATTTTCTACAGAGAAAATGTCCATTCCCATGTCCTCTCACAGTTTACTTGTTGTTGCACAACTCTCATGGACTGTTTTCCCTCGTAAACAGTTTTGTATTTCTCTCCCGATTCAAATTAGATTACTTTTTCATTGGAGAAAGAAAGACTCTTTTAGCCTGAAGCAATGGTTTAGAGTTAAAAGATCTTAATGATGGATTTTATGCAGCTTTTCACTTCACAAGACTTAACTGATGGACTGGAGTTGTGTGGGTGACTTTTGGATTGCTGTGATGTTTTTTTATTGTTTTCTTTTTTAGCTGTTTGGACTCTCAAATCTGACAGCACCCATGATGATTCACTGGTGAGCAAGTGATGTAATGCTAAATTTCTTCAAATTTGTTTTCGATGAACACACAAACAATCCCAAGGGTGAGTAAATCTTTAGCAAATTTATGTTTTGGATGAACTATTCCTTTAAAATACATTATCTACACTATCTTTGGTTATTTTTCAGCATTGTTTACCGGATCTAACAATTATTTCTAATAGTGGAGCCTCGCATACAGTAAGTTGCTGCTGTTATCTGTGGAGCTTTCGGTTGTGCGCCTTTTGTTTTTGGAGCCATAATAAAATGTTTGAGGTCCAGTGTGGAGTAATTGAGCTTCTTCTCCAAATGTTCGGCCCTTTCTTAAAGGTCAGCAATTAAAAGGATTGCAGTTTCTCCAAGTTAAACAAGGCCCAGTGTCAAGCAGCTATATTGTTAAGACTCCAGGGAGAGAAGGTATTAAAATCTTTCCATCAGTAATTAAATAATTGCATGTCAGTGATTCAAACCTCATTAAAAAGTTGCTTTGGCTTCATTATGAAGGTTGCATACTTGTGACACAAAAAAATAAAAAATGCACTAATTGGTATGGCATAATACAACAGAACTAAACTGTCGGCTGTAACTGGTCTTAAGCATAATAATGATGGGAGCCTAAATCTTTGCAGTGCAACATGAGCAATTAATATTTCTGCTCTGTTGACTAAATTAAGACTATATGTATGTTTTTGTTTATTATATTTATTTTGTAACATTGCAAAAAACATGGCAAAAAACTACATTTAGTTATATTCAAGTGGAAACAGTTATTTTAAATTGTAATAATTTTCAACTATTTTACTGTATTTGTTTCTGTCTGTATTTAAAGCTTTGAGCAACCACTAAAAGTGAGTGTATATTTAGCTATTTTGCCAACAATTAGGAGTACACTAGTTAATATTAAAGGTGGCACACTTTAATTTTGATTTCTTTCTAATGTCTTTAAAGGTATAATTGACTATTTGTTCTACTCTTGTGTGTCATGATATAATACTAATCTCTTGATATATTGCAAGATTAAATGACGTCATCTGCATTCTCCATGATGCTCTGATGCCACTGCTTAGCATCGATGAATATTCTGTCACTTTGGGATTTGCATCACCATTCTTTGCACTCTCTCGGTCTATCTTCTCACCTTTAACCTTAATTAGCAAGACAGGAACACAGAGAGAATGGTGAATGCAAGAATGCAAAGCCCTTGTACTAATAATTATTCTAGCGACGTCGTGGAGGGTTTCGGCCCTGTCAATAGCTGTGATGCTCACAGCGAACCTCCTGGTCCTGCTGAAGTTCCACAGGCCCACTGGCACATGTGTGAACATGACACCTCAGTGCCCCGCTGACATCACACCCATGTTTAATCAGGACCCTCTGTGAATTTTGGCACACACATACACACACACATTTGCGGGGGCAATGTGCACTAATACAACATACACGATGAGGCAGACTGCAACTTGTTTTGTTGTGAATGTAGATACAGTACTAAATAAAAAAAGTTATAAATATTAATGCCATCAAACAATTACAGTTAACTGCATTCAAGTTTTTGTTTACATAATATATGTGCTTTTATTTATTATGTATATATAAATACACACACATGCATGTATATCTAAGAAATAGGAAAATTTAAAAAATATATTAAATATAACAATATTCATTTGAATATTTTCAAAATATATAGATGCATGTTTGTGTACTTATATATACATAATAAATATATTATGTAAACAAAAACGTTTATTTTGGATGCAATTCATCGTTTGACAGCACTACTATAAACTAAGCAAATAATATATATTTATATATATTTATTTACAAAGTTTTAGCAAATATGCTATAATTTGACCAAAAGACAGTAAAAACCTTTGCTTTGTTTAAAATAATGCATTTTAAAAAAAAAACATTTTCAACATCATTTTCCACAAGCAACTTTTTTCAACATTGATAATAATAATAAATATTTCCTGAGCACCACCAAGTCAGCATATCAGAACGATATGACTGCGGTGACTAAAAAACTAATTCAACTTTGTTAACAATTTTACATTTGCTCATATTTAATTGTTATTTGTCATTTTAAATACGTACATACATATGCTAAGCATTCAAGTGGAGTTGCAGTCATAAAGCAAGATATTGTTCAACTGTATGCAAATGAATGGCAAAAATATCCTGCCGACATCCAATCACTGTGAGGTGAAGGCAACGTCGCGACATCTGTCATGAAGGTGCACGCAGACAGTGCTGGAGCTTCTTAAATTAAGACTTGTTTTGGGTTATAATGAAATGGAAAGACGCTGGAAAGCAGAATTAGAATGAATAGAGAGCTTTGGTGGGATTTCATACGGTCTCGCTCAGTGGAATGGCTTAAATGATGCGTCCCGAGGTCTTGAAGGAATTGTTAATCACGGGTGGCAATGACAGCTATTTGTTAAATGAATGGCTTCATTCGAAAAAAATGAATAAACAATTGATTTAACCTGCAAGCTCGTAACAGCAGTGTGTCCTGGGATTGTCAGCACACAGCATGTCCGTGCAAATTCTACCTACAACATGTGTGTGTGTTCACACTTGGGATAAACTAAGGATGATTTAATAGCTCAAATTTAATAACAGCCCTTTATGAATTTAAAATATGACATTCGCCACCTCTACACACCAGGAGGGCTATCTGTCATATTTACAAGCTGGCTTTAGAGACATAAAAATGTTGGACTTAAAATTCAGAAAGCATAGATAGAGAGCTTTTTTTGTCATCTTGTCATGATAGCCTACGTGACTGTCTCTTTAAACATCTGTATCAGAGGCTGTGGAGATATAATTCAAGCTATTATGGAAACAAATGAGGGAAATTAAACATAAAGATAAATTCCTTTTTTATTCCTTTCCTTTTAAATTCCTGCTACAGTTAATGGTTTAAAAACTTTAACAAGCCATGACATTCAAACTGTTTGTTTACAGTCTGAGTTAAAAATTTTGCCTTGCTGTGTGCACACACAAATATGAAATTGTCTCTGAGCTTACTTTCTGTCCTCACATACAGTCACACACTCTTTTCAGGCAGACACGGGGAAGTGCACAATGTGCTGAAAAATGCTTGACTTAATACTGCCATCTACAGAAAACGATGGATCTTAGTCATAAAATCTCCCCACAATTCTTCATATTTATTACTCGGAACTGAATGAGGAAAGTAATGTGCATTACTTCATGGCCTTGAAACGATGAGAAGACAAATATGGACGAAGAAATAAAGACTATATTTCAGCTGCACACTGTAGTTAAACTAGGAAGCTGAGGCAAACCATGGCAGCAGTACGTCTGTAAGACATTACTTGCTGCATTCTAATATCACAGACAGAAGTATTGCTGTATAAATCAGTTGAATGCTCTTCTGGTGGATTTCAAGCGAGTCTTTTGGCATTTGGTTCCGCTTATTGTGTCTGAATGCTTTTCTCTGACAAGACCATTTAAGAACAGAAGCTTTTTAATATATATTTTTTGATGTGCATCAAAGTCAAATAAGATATGATCAAAAGAAAAAATAACACTTTTGTCTGTTCAATCAACTTCTTCTATATATATCACTTTTTCAAATTAGTAAACGTATATATATATATATATATATATATATATATACACTATACATATAATATAATATAATATAATACTATTAATAAAATATATAATGTTAATATAGTGTTATAATTTTATATATTATATATTACCTTGGAATTATGGAAAACTAGTTCCAAACTATCTTCTAATTTGATAAAGTGATATTTATCAAATTAGAAGATAGTTTGGAACTAGTTTTCCATAATTCCAGGGTAATAATAATATAATAACAAGTAATTATTACCACAAAGAACAAATAATAATAATGATATATAATATAATATAATACTATTAATACAATAAATAATGTTAATATAATGCTATAATTATATATATATATAGATATTTATTTTCTGAATTTTTTTTTTTATACAAACTGCAACTACTTTTGATAGCCAGTCAAACATCCTGAATGGCTCAAAGGTCTTAAATGATGGTTGATACTTTCACTTATCTCCAGATCGTTCAGATTCATCATGTTACGGCGCAAAGCACTTGGCTTTGTGAAATGAAATATTCCATCTGTCATGCGAAAGATCCGATGGCAACGTCCGTAAAGTCACACCAGCCTGAGCCTGAGCCCTGCCTGTGGTGCAGCAGAGCGCAGTGGGGTGTAATGAAAGAGGATATGTCAATACCAGCATTGGATTTGGCCGTACTAGTCATTTTGTTCTTCGCTGGAGCTCTTTGAATGTCTGTCCAATATGCCGGAGTGAAGCTCTTTATGAAAGGAGTTGTGTCAGAGCAGGCTGCCCTCATTCCTCCTCTGCAGTGTGGTAATGATGCTTTATCACTTTGCCTGTGACAGGCCTGTTTCCCTCTTTTGCTCAGTAATAAAGGTTGGCTGAGCTCCAGAGGGGACCTAGGATGCTGAAGGGATGGACAGATGATGCTCAATGGAATTGAAATTTAACCTAAAGGTATTTTCTCTCATCTGCACTTATGCACTCACGGGTGACCAGGCGGAGACACACACACAGTCCGAATCTTCCATCGATTGGTCATGGATGAGCAGTTTAGCTGGAGGCTGAGACACGTTTCCAAAGCACAATCACGGCTGGTCATCATCCTGGCGGGCAAGGAAAGCGAGAAAGAGAGAGACAGATGGAAAAAGCGCATATGAGAGAAAAAGAAGCCTCGGAGGGAAGGAGAAGAAGATGAGTGCGGAGCCATGGGACGAGGATGCCGTTAGATACCTCACTAATGACTGATGAACCCTCGTTCCTCACTGATTGAGATTAAGAGGTGCCGGACAGCATGAGTTAGGTCCCTTTACCTCTTACGACCTCTCTACCACCATCCATCTCATCATCTTACTTTCTCTCCCAGTGGCCCTCTTCTCTTCCAGTGAATCACTTAATGCTTTCTAAACCCTCCAGAGGCCCACAACACCAGATCCTGAAACTTAGGCATTGCATGCCTTAAGCAGAATGTAAGTGAATCAGCACATTAAATGCGACGGCAGGCCAAAGTTCACACTGGCAGCATTTCTGCTGCTTACTGAAAATAAAGTGTGTTTATGTTAAAGGGACAGTTCAGCCAAAAATTATATAAAACTATATATATACAAATGTACTCACCCTTACAATTTACTCAAAACTTTACTCACCCTCATGACATTCCAAACTTGTATGACTGACGTTCTTCTGTGGAGTCTAAAAGAAGATACTGTAAGCAAACGGTTTTGGTTCCTAGTGACTTGTATAGTGGAAAAATACAATGGAAGTCAATAGGAGTCAAAACTATTTGGTTACCAACATTTTTAAAAATATATTCTGTTCCACAGAGGAATAAAATGCATACACATGATTGTGTAAATGGCAGCCTTTAAAAAAAAACCACACATTTATTTGTGTTTTTTAAACAGCATTTTCATGAATGCCATATCTTAATAAAAAATGTATCATTAGAAAAGAAGAAGTGCTAGATTGACTAAACCTAAAACTGCAATAAAATAAATTAAAGCTACATTAAATAAAAAACAAAAAAAACAATGGCTATACTTTATTTTGATAGTCCACTTTAGACATTCTACTAACTTTAAGTAACTTTGTTACTACATGTCAACTAATTTTTATAAATTTGCAACTACATGTCTACTAACTCTCACAGTAGGCTGTTAGGTTTAGAGTTGAGTAGAATAAGAGTAGAATAAGCTGACATACACTTGCAAAGTTTCTCTTAGCCAGTATGTTGTATGTTGTGTACACATCAAAAAAGGGGAATTACATTTTGCATTCAAACAGTATGTAAATAGAATCCAGTTATAATTCTAAAATATCTAGATTTAGTCAGGTTTTCTGAATAAAACGCACTAGCTGTGTGTTTGCCACTACTAAACTTCAAGCCAAAACATTTTTTCAATGTTAGTAGTTTGCTCTATTTTATGTTGCCTCATAAAAGCCTATATTGCAAAAGATAAATAGTGCATTTTCAACATATTTTCTGCTGAACGCTGCAAAAATAGGCCCAGTTCCATATCACACTGCATACACAAGCACTGTGAAAGCTGTAACTAACCTGTTAATACTGGAGCCAATACAAGCATGTGGCACTTAGTCATTACTAATGCAAGAAAATGCAACAAGTCACTCCTTTAATAGTCACACGTATACAGACTTGTGACTAACATCTGGCCCACAATGTAGCCTAATCTGTTCAACAATTCTGTTCTGGTAGTTCCAACAGTAGAGCATGACACTAGCAACACCGCCGTTTTCAATGGATACCTTGTTAATGACTTTGAATAAAAGCATCTGCCAAATGCATACAAGCTAATTTAAATGTAAAAGAACCGACTGCTTAAACAGGAAAAGTTTTTCTGAATGATGTGTACAAACATTAGGGGTTTGTTTGGCTTTATAGTCTGTGAATAAAAAGAAGGAATCAGTACAGGCATGAAGACGTAATGCTATCTATAGAAATCTAGTTAAATTGCTACTCAGAAATCAATTTATTTCACTAACCTTGCAAACAGATCTTGCGATTAGTGGTTCTTCCTCAAAAGTGCTCATTGTATCAACCTGGAATCTTAAACATAAAACAAGCATTAAATATTTGTATTATTTTATTAGTCTTTTTTTTATTATTTGAACAAAGTTATATTGGCAGCTTTTTTTCTGAGGAGCAATCTGACAGCACATTTAAGAGTTGTTGTTTTTTTTTTTAAGAATAAATAAATATAGCTTGGCTGTTTTATATTATTTATATTTATATTATATATAGTAAAAAGCACACGACTTACAGCAATTATTGGGTGGCTTGTGCATTACAAATCTATAGATTTATGTTAAGTCAAACTAAAATTAATGGGAAAGATGGTATCAATAATTCGTCAGCCAAGCAGAGTGAGAGGCGGAAATATAGGAAGATAATGAAGCTACGGTCCATGAGAAAAAAGCAGACGCGACTTCTCCATTGAAACCGAAAGCTGACGCAACTTCTCTGCAGAAATCAAAGGCTGGACAAAAGGAGAACATTATTTCGATTCTGCAAAAAATGTCTGTCTCGGCACGGACAGACTCCGTGGCTATACTGTGCTACTGTATCTATACACCGTGTGTAACTAAGCTGATCTTTAAGATCGTATTCATGTCTTGAATCTGAATATTCAAGTAAATTTCCTAAACTATGCTGCAGATTGCACTCTAAAAGTGTACACTGGTATTACAAAAAACACAGTTGATCAATACCGTAAGTTAAAAGCAGATACAAAGAATCAGAATGACAAACAGTGATTGTTTTACAAGTTTATTTGCTATTTATTAATGTATGTTATTTTGTTTCTGTTTAAAGGTTTTTCACCTTTCTACTAGCCTACAACTCAACTTCATCAGAAATTAAAAAAATAAATAAATAAAAGAAGAGTGGAATCCAGTTATGATGTGTTTCTCCTTTTCAAGCGGGGAAATTGTGCAAACTAAAGAAAAAGCTTGACTATTTAAACTCCGTGAGCAACCGAACAAACCTATGAAAACCCATAAATATAAACTGTATGTGTGTTATGCTAACATTCAAAAGCATCAGTTTTCAAATCTCACAGCATATTAAAGTCACATGATATTCTTCAATTAATTGTGCAAAATTACACGTTATTAATCAAAACTCTGTAAATTTATGTGAAAAGGAATAAAAGGTGTTTACTGCCTAGTGTTCATTTCTTTTGGAAACGGCAGTTATACTTATTGATATGTATTTCATAAGTGCACAAAGTTACATTTATGCCATGAGACCAGGTAGGTTTTATTGACTGTATAATTGCTTGTAAATACAATTTAACATTTATAAAGACATACATGAGAGACGAGGAGCTCCAGTTCAAATCCCGTTTGACTACAGTTCAACAAAACAGTTCAAATCTGTAAAAGGAAGCTGAAATTGCACAGTTGCATCGACAAATGCATTTGTTAACACTATCGGGTAGGTTTAGGGTTGGATTTAGAGTAGGGTAAATTTCTAACAAGGCAGAGCATTAACTTTTAGCAACAGTTCCTGGATATTTCACATAAAAAAACAGCAATATATCAACATAATAAAAACATGCCAGGTTTCACATATTAAACCTGTGTTTTAGCACCTCTCAGTGTACATTTCTCTTTGAAACTATAGTGAAACGTGCAGTAAGACATGTAAAAACGGCATTGCACAGAATGTGCACGGAGGTACATATTTTTATGAGACCAGGTTGAATAAAACACATCAAAAGACATAATTCAAATTAAATGAGTTGGAGCCCACTTTAATCTTCAGTTTGTGGGCCCCATACAAATTTATTTGCATATGAGTGAGGGTTTGCCTTGCTAAACCTCTGTTTCCAATCCATTTTAAGCCAGCAAAACGGTAATTTTTAAGTTAAATAAATCAGCCCAGTATGTTGAGTCAAACATTTAACCCAGCCTGTTGGGTCAAAATAACCCAGCATGTGTTATGTCCCTGTATTTTTTTGCATTTGTGGAAAATGCATAGTAAATCAAATTCAAATCTTCTGTTTTCTGTATTCTGCTTGTCATGTAAGCAGTATCCATCAGACGGTAAGTGAGCGGTCTATGGGTGTGCCGGCTGAGAATACCAATGCTGAAATCTAACTGCTCAATGGTTACTCAGTGCTTTCATGGTCCACTAATCCCCCAAATCGAAACACACCATTTTTTCTTCGACTGACAGGACTGTGCCAAAGTGAGTCTTTTAAGTTGCATTGGCAGAGAGCCATTGCCTAACACTCACTTGGATACACACACACACACAGGCAATGAGGCTGTGTCATTCTATAACAGCGCCATCCTGCCTGTGCGGAGCGACGGCGGCGGTGAGTCACACGTGATAAACCTCTATCTTAACCTTTGACTCCGCACAAGAATATGGACGGCCAATTCAAGTCAATGGCCATTTCAAAAACTTGACATTTGACCAGCCTGTGAGTTCTGCTCTATGCGTTCTGTCCTCTCACAGGTTCTGGCGCTCAGAATTAGAAACTCATTTTATTCAAGGCTCTTTTACTGCTGGCTTGGTCAATATTGCCTGACAGGGAAGGAAATTCATTCCATTTCATTTGCAGGACTGGAATTATTATGTTTGCTGTTGCTAAATACACCCTTCACCTCAGGTCGGCATTGTGCCATCTGGTATGAGGGCGAGCAAGAATAGGAATGAAAAGAAGAAAACCTATTTAAAAGCTTCAGAGACTTTATTCTTTCTTACAAACCCTTTAATGCATTACATTTCTTCAAATTTTATGGAATTACAGAGAATTGTTGACAGTTGAAAAAGTTGTTTTGAAATTATTAACTTTTTTTTGTGTGTGTGTGTGTCCATAGAGCAGTATATTTTCAACTAAAATGATCAGACTGTCTTGCAGCTGCTTATATCCAAGGGTGATAATGTTCATTTCTCGGTGTATATTGATTTGATGGCTGCTTTATTAATATGCAACTGGGGTATTAATTGTGTAAGAGGCCTGTTGCCAGGCTGGAATCAATTTGTAATTTATGATGAAACTCCATGATATCAAATATATTTGTGCGAGCCAGCAAGTGTCTGCATGATGGAAAAAAAAACAAAAAAAAACAGATATGTGTGGAAAAAGAAAAAGGAAGAAATGAGAGGAAAAAGCTAAGAGGAAAGACAGTGGGTGAAAAAATGGTGCACAAAAGTTCTCAACGCTTCCAAATACTGTTGATGTGTGTTGAGAATGTTATACTTCTGAGTATAGTTAGTGTGAGCAACACATATTTTGATGTATTGACACAGAGAAGAAACCATTTTCATGGGAGAGAATTTGAATCTGTTTCTTTTACTAACACACTGGGAAAAGAAAAACATTTAGTGTAATGTATAGGCTATATAGCAAATGAACATTTAGCTAGAGCCAAGGACTGAAATAACTCTCTCAGACTTCTGATAGAATTGACAATGTGAATCGATACAGTCGAAAAGCTTTAACATTTTTGTGTGCATTTATGACAACTGTGGCTGTCAATGAAGGCGGGTCGATACTTGCTGATGGGCTTTCAAAAAACCTCTACAAAAGGTGAGCCTTGCTTTAAAAAATAAGGCAATACTGTAAGCCCTATTTGAGTAAACTCAATTAAAGTCTGTCCAACTGGAATTACACAGCTAAAGCAGGAAATCTAACCAATAGTTTTAATGAGTTGTGGGACACAATTATATTAGTTTGTGAATAGTTAACATGTATTGAATTATAAAGACAGTCAATTCAATATTTAAAGCTAAATTAATTCAGTAACCTAAACCATCCTATTTGAATTGACTTGTTTGATAAATCTTCAGTCAATAATTGTAACTGTAAATACAACTTTATCATAATTAAAATGTACACACGGGTATAATTGATTAAGTTAGCATCGAGCAAAGATCATGCACTATCTGCAGATTAGAAAGTATGGCAGACACACCGTCATTTAAATTTTCATATAGACGGCAGACAAACTTCAGAGCTTAATACAACAACCCTCAACACAAACATCATTAAGGAAATAGATGAACACCATCACCACACAACAAATAACTAACAGTGATGATAAAACAACAGCAGCAGCAGCATAAATAGAGCCAGTAAACAATAAAATAACAATCTTACACTATCTGTATCATTTATATGCCACATGCATGCTGGGAATAAGCAAACAACAATGCAACAATGGGTTTTGTTCAAGTGGAATGGCAGTTTAAATCTCTTCTGTGTTTTTAAAGCTATGTAAATTCATCACTTCATTTGACCAATTTAACCTTATATGAAATCTAATAACTGGTCATATACATATTAATCAAGAATAGTAATCATTTAATAGAATAGTAATCAATAATCAAGCATTATCATTTACAGTATCTCACAAAAGTGAGTACACCCCTCACATTTTTGACAATATTTTATTATATCTTTTCAAGGGAAAACGCT
>JAUCMS010000153.1:13766016-13799804 GCA_032357445.1 Enteromius radiatus | reverse complement strand
GTCCCCTCAAAATAACTCAACACACAGCCATTAATGTCTGAACTGCTGGCAACAAAAGTGAGGGGTGTACTCACTTTCGTGAGATACTGTATTTTATAAAATACTTCTGCAAGAAAACTCATACATTTCATCTTTAACTAAACAAACTGTCATATGACAAAATTTTGCATAATCAAATCATTCTTTTTTTTAGTACATTAACAACACAAAATGCCATTTTGTCTCTGTGTTGTTTTTAACTTCTGGCAGTCTGATCAAATAATGAGGCAAGAGGGAGATCCCCAGTGGATACGGTATGTCAGATCAAGCGCACTGCATTAAAGCACACAGCATCCCATATGTCCTCTACTGAATAAGTATGCTTAGTATGTCTTAAAATATACTCTAGTGTATTCCATGTAACAAAACACTTGCTGTACAAAGTATGCCACATTCAGCAGAAACAGTGACAGAAGTATGGCATATTTCAAAAAGCCACTGTTAAATATAAACATATTTTATCTATAGTCCCAGTTTTGTTAGTCTATGATGTGTTTGTACTGTAAATACTTTATATTCTCTAGTAAATATGAGTGAAAAAGGTTTGATCTCTGCCTTGCTTTCCAGTGAGAACCACATAAGCAGTCGTCGACTGATGTCAGACCATGTAATTATTATTATTATTATATACATATTTTTTTACGTCCTGTTTGTTAGGACAATAATTTTGCAGTGTATATGTATCAAATCAGTCATTCTCATTAGTCCTCAGCAGGTCGTTCCTAAACCGCACTGTCAACAGAAAGCCACAGTTTACAATTCATAATCAAGATTTATCAAAGCTGACACGTTGTGGTCAAAGAATGCCACCTCGTGCATTTGCTTGTATGATTGATTGAGTGAAGCTGAACTGTGTCAGGTGGAATTTATCCTTCAGCTCAAACCACAGAATGAAGAGCACCTCTCGAGTGCCATATGATCCTAAATAATGAATGTTTCTATTTGCGAACGCTCACACCAGTGGGCATTAGCGCTGAGTGCAATTGTTCTTCCTATAAACGCACACAGAAGTCTATTATCTCGCTTTACTGTAAGATTTATGTTCAACCTTCAGAGAAAAACAGCATTAGCAGATCTGACCACTCAAGCATATTCTCCTCCCTCTTTGTGAACGAAGCCTTCCTTTGTTTTTTCTTTTTACACCTTCTTGGTGTCTAGGATGTTCTCTGCCCACTGACTGACGTATTACAAATGAGTTTTTCCTAAACTGCACAGTTGAGTACAGTTATAGTAATTTCTTTCTTACATTTCAAACAAGTTTTCTCAAATGAGATGGCTACAATGACGTTTTTGGAATGTCAAACCTCCGGATTGTGCAGCTTTTGAAATGAAAGACAGCACACGTATTGTTCATTAATGACTATAGTATATGGAAAGGGAACTTAGAACATGAAGGCTTTATTTATGGCACAAAAATGCCACAAATGTCTTGTTTTAGCACAGTGTTCCTTCCATCCACATCAGTGAAAGATGTGTGTGTGTGAGGAGCTGAACATATATATTTTAAGTTTCACTGGCTCTATTACAGACAATATGTATTTATAGGTGGAGATTTATAAATATCTGTCAATCATTTAGCGTTTATGATTCCACTTTGAATTAATAAATTCCATGTGAATCAGCAGTTGCAAACAGCTTTAGCATTGTGACATATTTCCAAGGGAAACTAAATATACTTGGTTTAATTAAGGCACCTTTTCGTCATCTGACAGTTAAAAGAAAGTAGTTAAGGATGTTCAACCCTAGATTTCAAACTGACGTCATTATACAAGGAATGTGTTGCCAATCCAGAGGGAAAGCATTTTATGACTAAATTATGACTGAGAATAAAGTCCACATTAACCAGCAGTTCCAACCAACTGAGTTAAGAAATAATGTTCTTCACCTAATTTTAGGCCACCTTCTTAAGTATATAGGGTCAATTTTGATTTCATTGCTCTTTAAATAATGTATCAATATAGATTACACATGTAGGCTGATACACACTTTGATCTTGGTAGGAAGCTAATTGGTAATAAAAAGATGATACTGAACACGTCTTCCTATAGTTATCACTGTGATTGACATGAAGAAACAATGCGAAGGTTTTAATGGCTTAAAGGCTCTCTACACTTCTGAAGTACGCTGTATAGGCAACTTAATTTGCACATTATCTTTTAAGGAAATTACTGTGCAGATCAGTCCCACAAAGTGAGTCATCCATACCTCCCAATTACAAAAGATTAAAATCAGCCGTGCAGGATGGAATCACTATTGGGGTGCTGGAGTTACTGACAGCACATAAAAAGAGAGCAATTTTGGAAGCAAGTAAAAAGATATATTACTGGTTTCATATTCAAAAGATTTAAATGAGGTTGCTTTTGACCCATAGCAGCGGTACAATGCCATGTTTAAAGATTTACAAATATGCAAATACATTCTCTGGAATGCTGAAGCGCCTGATAGCACTGAGGGAACTAGGTCCCTCATGATTAAGATCCGTATACTTCCCCAGGTGAGCTGGTCTCCAGAGACTTTTCATCTTACTGATGCTTTCCAGGCTTCTCGTCTCCTGAAAATGACAAAAAGCATCCCTTTTATGAGCTGACTGCATTTATTTATTCTGGGACATGTTTATTGCAAAGAACCAACGTCTCTGTGCATGCCCTTCAAATTGCAAGAAGGTATTTATTGATTTAAATTATTTTGGTACCTTGTTCCACACAACTGAACTGAATTATGTTGTTTAAAGTTTAATCTAAATGCTTTATTCTTTATCTCTAATAAAAATCTACCCACTGGGCAGTGTGATTTAGAGTTGGGTTATATGTTTTTAATGCGGGGAAAAAAGTTTCCTGCTTCCAGGTGAAACACCCATGCATTGTTTAATAATTAATAAGCTAATAAAGACACTAGAGAAAACCTAAAGCTTCTGCTGAACTCTCAGAGGTAATTAGCACCTCTATAAGCATGCAACTTCACAGAATCCTCCTGAATAATTGTTTCTCCCACCCAAAGGATTTCATCAACCTCTGTGTGGCGAAACAGAAGAAGGAAAGAAAGTGTGGAATTTTTCAGCTGTTGTTTAACATTCAGTGGAGCCTGAAATGAAACATGGTTTAAAGCTGTAAATCCTGAAGTGGTATATATCGATGCTTGTTTTTAAACACCGACCATGTGGATCACAAAATAGAATCTATTTTGCTATTAAAGCAAGGAGTAAGGGATAAGACAATGAAAACACAACAATAATGAATACTAATTGGAGATCAGGGACTGACAAGCTCCAAAAACAACAAAAAGCACTATGAAATTACCATGATAATAGCTATGACTCACTATATTCTAAACAATTTGATATCGCTTTAGTTCAATAAACGAGAAGTTAAAATTGACTAACTAAGATTTTAGACAATATTTGAATCTAAGTGAATGATTTAATGACTCATCCATAAAGACGGTCACGTTGTCACTTTCTGATTAAATCAGTGTTTATGAACAAATCGGTTGAGTGAATGTTTTAATGACTCACTCATTAAAGGGTTAGTTCACCCCAAAATGAAAATTCGGTCATTAATTACTCACCCCCATGTCGTTCCAAACCCATAAGACCTTCGTTCATCTTCAGAACACAAATTAAGATATTTTAATCAGAGAGTCATCTGACCCTACATACAGCAATACACCTGAAATGATCCCAGCTCCAGAAACGTATAGTAAATACATCAGTAAAACAGGATGTGACATCAGTGGCTCAACTTTTGATTTTGGAATGACACGAGGGTGAGTAATTGATGACAGAATTTTCATTTTGGGATGAACTAACCCTTTAAGACTATCATTACTTGCTTCACTCTTGAATGAATCATTGTTTATAAATGAATCAGTTAGTGCATGATTTAAAGTTTAGCTCCTGAATGCTTTGCTTTATTTTGATAATTAATATTTTCGATATTTTACTAACCATAAGCAACTTTGTAACTACATGTCAACTAATTCTCATTAATATGCGCCTACACGTCTACTAACTCTCACAGTAGAGCGGTAGGTTTAGGGTTAGTAGAATAAGTTGACATGTAGTGGATAATGTCTGATAGTCAGTATGTTGTATGTTGTGGACTCATCAAAATAAAGTGTTAGAAGATATTAAGCAGAGAGTCTACTCATACTCTAATGACTGCTAGTTGACATGTAGTGTGAGTGCAAAGTTACTTACTGTTAGTAAAAGGTCCTACGTGAATATAAGTGGACAAAATTAAGTGTTTCCAATAAAGGTTTAAAGTAAAAATGATGATGTAAATTACATCCATCCACTGCGGTTTGATTAAAATAAGAGAGCGAGGGCTGCAGAATGCCAGCAATTCAAAGACAATATCAAGGGAGTAAGTCATCATTGTCATACCATACTCTGAATAAACTCAGAGCGCAGACAGAAAGCGAATGGAAACACGAGGAAACAATTCATATTCTGAAATATGTGTGCTTTGAGATCCAAAGCCAATTTCACATGGACAGATGAAATATTGATTTAAGTAGCTGAAACCCCAGAGCTGCAATAGTTCTGCTTAAAACATCATATCATTCAGTTTACCCAGTTCAAACTCTAACAAACAGACTTTTTTTGTAAAGACATGGCCACAGTTTCCTTCCTGTGAGAGGCTTTAAGTTATTTATTTATTTTGCTTTATGACATTTTCTTTATTAAAGAAACAACCAGTGGCATGTACTGCATGTGTTTGTGTTCAGTCCAGGCCATATGAAACCTGACTGCGAACTACAAGACAATGTACTACTAGTATAGATGGCATCAGTGCCATCACTCGTCTAAAGCAGGAATAAAAAATCTAGCAGAATACTTAAAGCTCTAACTCATCTATCATGCATTGAAATTACAGTCAAGTCAGCGGCAGGTCACATGAGACTGGGATTCTGTATCATTGTGGTAGAAATTTATGTCTACCGCAGGATCAAACTACTATGACACTAATCCTGTCTCCATCCCAATGTAGCTCTGGATATTCTATATGCATGATGAGATCAAAGACCTGCAAAGACGTTTCACTGATTGTGTGGAGGTGCTTGTGTATGTGTGTGAGACTGCACAAGGTTGTTTCCTTACATTATTTGATCAATCATCAGAGAGCATCATAGAAAATCTAATTAAAAGCTGGACTTAAACAGGTTTAGATTAAAAGCAATATGCCTGGTCAAGCAATTAAAATGAGACATTTTAATATTTTTAAACACATCATTCTCTAAATAGGCAGTAATATGTAGTACACTCCAGTCATTTTTAGATTTAATCACATAATGCAAGATATATATATATATATATATATATATATATATATCTTATGGCACAAAGCTGACTCTTCTTTGTGGAAATGCTCCCAGTATCTGCACGACAGAGCAAGCAGTTTTTTTTTTTTTTTTTTTTTTAACAAAATGCATTATTGCATTATTTCAGTCTTTGGTCTTTCTAATTCTATTTACCAAACCTGCAAGCATGGCAGCATCACGCTGCTCATCACTTTAGCCCATGTTTGCAGGTAAGCATTTGAGGGCATTTGATTTACTGCGACCATTAATGGTGTGTTTTGAAAGGCAGGAGGCTGTAAACCGTGAAGAAAGATGGACAGCAAACATGGTTTTCCAAGTGATTTTCTCACCCCTGTGACTCTTCGCTCTGCGCTGTTAAAAGCGTGCAACTCAAATATGAAGAAATAACCAATAGAAAGATTGGAAGGGTCGTATTTGCACAAAGCTGGCCTTCGGTACAGTATCTCACTACTATTGGCCCGCAGGTTGCAGCAACTTGATAATTCACTGAGAGTTTTTTCTTGCCTAAAATAAATGCAAATTCAGCCCTTTGTGGTTTAACAAAAAAATTACCTTCAACAGCCCAACAACAAAAGACATCTCCAAAAGACTACATGAATACAATTACATTGGCTTCATTTTTTCTCTTTTAGATAAAAGCTTGTTCATTATTATAATGCACTTAAACAGATAATATGTTACAAGCAGTTTCTTTTGAATGAGCCGAGAGGCCTGACTTGTGCACCATGCTCTGATGTAAAGTGCTAACAGAGTTCAAATCTTGGTGGATCCTGTCTAAATTAAAGCAAAATGCTACAAGTATAGCATTTCTGCATTTCTACGTAAGTGTTAAAACATTACGACTTGAGCAACTCAAAACTGGAGCTAAAACTAGAAAATGTTGGCCTCAAAACAAGGGAGAGAAGCAAGCTTTGAAGTTACACATGTTAATCATCCACTTAGACTCAAGTAGAGCGATTACATGTGCCTGTCGAGTCCCGCAAGGTTTTAATCAAGCCTTTCTTCCTGTTTTTTCACACTTTGCATTCTTAACACCTTACATACATCAGCTTCACATGTGTCTAAAGTGGGTCAGGCTTCGTTTCCCAGGTCACCACCATGATGGTGACGCATCAATGCATTTATCATTGTGTTCATTATTCCCACAACAGCATCATGGCCACAAGTCATTTCTCAGAAAACCTTTCTGAGAAAAATGTTTTGTGCTAATGAATTTCATGCCTGTGAAGTTTTCACCATCTATATTTCTCAAGTTAAGTGCTTCAGTCATTAATTTGTGTAAAATGTGCGTTTGTGCATGTCAGTCTCATTTAATTGTCTTGTCTTATTTTTAGAATCCTACTGTATGATGCTTCTTCTTTCCCATGCTTTGCATTATTCCTCTGGTTTAATGCTTACCAAAGATAACAATATTATTCAGAATTTAAAGAAATAGAGCACCCAAAAATCTGCTTAAAATTGACTTATAAGCAATCCAAGATGTAGAAATGTAGCCTTCCGTCACTTGCTCACTAATGGATCATAATGAGAGTCCAAAAAAGCTAATAAAAAAAAAATTATCATGATAATCCACACATACATCTAATAAAGTAAAAATCTTTTAAAATGTTTATCCATCTTTAATTTAAATATCACTTCCAGCTAAAATCCATAATCTGCATCAACTTTACCTTTAGGGCTGTAACAGCTTTACATTGGAGCCATACCTTCAAAGGGTATTTAAAAATACAAAGGTACAAAGGAGTCCGTTTGAGGGTACAGGCCCAATGACAAGCTGTTATTAAAGGTACCTCCAGTGAAAAAGTTGTCCTTTCACATCAAAATCCACCAAAATACTTGGTTTTGCTTGTAAATTGCGCTTGATATGTGCATACTTCTCTCTTGATTAAAACATTTTTGGGGAACTATTCCAAAAGTCAAAAACTAAAGAAAGGGAATATTGGACTGGACTGGTCTCGTCAGGTTAACCAACATAATGTCTTGGAAGTTCGTAACAATTTCTAAGTTTTGGTTACTTATGCCACAGTGATGGTTATGGTTAGGGGTGAGCTTTCATAATTTAAGACAAAAGTTTTGTGTAATTTGCATCATATGAATTCATATGAAAACGCCACATCATAAAATTGTTGTTTTCCTATGAGATCAGGTTGGGTTAACAGGTTCAAATAGATTTAACTATTGTTAATTTGCCAGACCACTTATTCTAAACCTAAAAAAAAGAGTCAAAACAGCATTGAAAATTACTATTCATGTCAGGCCACTGATGTTTACCGTTCAAACCCCATGGAGAGGAGTAGATTAGTTCCATCACATACTTGAGAGATTTTGAAGGAGTATTTTCTGAAAGGCTAACACTCTCCGATCTATCGGTGAAGCCTGGCTCACTAAGTCCTGCACCTCAGGAGGATTGCCTTTGAAAAGCTAAAGTAGGAATATCTATTTAGGGCACATAAAACCACTGATCCATTTTTACTCTTTCTCGTTCTCTCCTGTTGGTCATAAGAAACCTTTTCCCACTCCACACTCTTACTATTAAACTGTTTACTCTCGTGTTAAGGGAGTTGCTGCATAATTCATTGAGCAGATATTAGTCTCATTGATTACATTCCAGTCGCGCATTTTTAGACATATATGGAGCGGCTTTAACCCCACCAGAGTGTCTTGAACAAATGACTGTGCCATTTCCTCGAAACAGCACCCACTTTTGCTTCAACCTCCATCTTGGCTGTGTAAAGTGACCTTAAGTAAGTATCAACCTTTCCTGACACTAACATGACGTCGCTCAATAGAGGGTTTTTTCTACAAACGAAGGCTGAATTCAGACAGCAAACCTGCCCAAAGCTTTTCAAAGCCGACACATTCTCCAAGGCGCCATGAGCTGCCTGACAGGTTATCAAAATGTGTCTAAGATGATTTAATCCTCCCCTCACAAGCTTGTCGAAATATCAGAAGAATATGTCGGCCTCCATATTATGATGTTCTAAACTGTTAAGAACTTTTTTTTTTCTCAAACACCTTTTTAACCTCTTTTAATTTCAAGGGAATCTCTGCCAATCAGTCACTGATGAGCAGCCAATTAATTAAAATACTACTCAATTATGAATCTGAGTGGCCAGATGTGGTCCTTCATCCCATGTTGAATGAGGTTGTGAAAATAATTTGATGACATGCTTGATAAAAAAAATGAAAGCAGAGTCAGCCAGTAAATAGAACATCCTTTTGAGTTATTCAGTACAACATTATATTCTGTTTCTTAATGATTTGAGCAATTGTTCTAATGTACAGTATTTGTAAACCTTAAAATATATTTTTCATTTGATCTTCAGGCCAAACTATATGCTCAGGTTCATATGCTGGCACTTATCCTGCAACTGCTTTATTTATGATTTTCTTACAATTCACTGTAATTATACTCTGTTTGATAATGAACTGCAGTAATTTGCAGTCCTAAAATAATATTTAACTTAAACCATTTATAAAAATTGAAACTCTGAAGGTGTTTTCTGATACATACATTTTTCAAACATTGATCTGTAAGACTCATAATACAGAATTGGCTTTACATTTGCCAAAAATGTAGAAGTAATATCTTAAATATTGTTAAAATTATATATCTGCCTTTATAGAGATATCATTCATCTTACATACAATGTTTGCAGCCAGACATTCATTTTTAAGTTTGGATAGAGATAACTCTTTATACTGTTTATTTGTTGTTTTTTAATAATGTGCAGTTTTAAGGCTTTCGAACTGAATGTCTAAATGAATTTACTTGGCAATTTATCCAAATGAGTAAAGTATTTTCTAGGGAATACAAAATCCTAAATTGTATATTCAGCACACTTAGGCATCTGTAGTCTCATATTTACTGCTAAAAAGAGGGGGGGGGGGATCAGATGAATAACTATGATGAATAAACCTAAAGAACAAGTATTTAAAAAAAAAACAGTATAATTGTGGACACAGTGTGAAGCTCTCATTTCAATCAGACATGCAGATCTTTGAAAGCACAACTACTGTATATCTTATCCTATTGAATCTTTTTGATGGAAATCATAGACAGGACACACTGATCCCTCATTATGTCTCTGTGACATTTACTCATTTAAAGGCAAACAGCACTTCGCCGTCCAGCATTGCTCGCCAGTTTGGCAAACGACTTATGCGTCACACAACATGACTAATGAATCACTAACAAACTTGATTCTGTGGGCAGATCTTTTCACATTTAAAGACATAATTGAGTTGGTGATGGTAGTAATTATAGGGCTGGGACTTGTTTGACAACTGCGTATTCAGGCCTAAAACATTAAGACTCTGATTTTGTGCTGTTAAAAATAAGAGATTGAGGACTCACTGCCTACATGCTTTATTATGCTCATGTCATGAGTTTAACTTCTAATTGATGAGCAAACCCGGGGGATCGTTCATCAAGTTCTGTGTCCACCAACTCCAGATCATTAAAAGTCATTATTAAAAGAGAGCAAAAAAATAAATAAATAAATAGAGAAGGAGAGAATGGAGGAGAAACAGGCTTACAGAGACAAAAACTGCCTTAAAGTTCTTGTATAAAATGCAATAATGGTGAAAGACAGGGACATTAACACTGGAGAACAGGCCCGATCAAAAAAATATCCCAATATTTGATACTCTTTTTTTAGATATGGACATATTTATATCCAGTACAGCTACAAAGTCGCTGCTTCATTACTGACAAATGATAAAAGACATGCATTGGATTGTGTGTAAATATCTCAGCCATTCGCTTTTTGTTTGCGGTCTCATATCCTGTTACTATTTCTGTGTATGTAACCACGGCAAACAACTTAGCTGTCCAATTAATCAAAATGAATCACAGACCTTTATGCAAGCCCATTTGACCAATCAAAAGAGTGTCTGATCTGCAAATCCGCCATTGCCAATTTAGATTGTAAATCATTAATAGAAAAACCCACATGAAATGATCGGTGAAATGTTACAAGGGGAATAATTGTCAGGTCTGTATATGGTAATCTCCACCGTGAGACAAGGATTTGTCAGTCTTTTTTTTTTCTTTTTCTGGGGAACAGTATTTGTCGGTGAATGTTTCTCCAGGTTACATCACCAGTAGGTAGCAACAAGTGACAAGTCTCTATGAGTGAGTCACTACAACTTTCTTTCATTCATTAAAGAAACACTGATTCACTCAAGTACTGAAACAAGGTGCTGTATTAATTAGCAATTAATTTAAATCAGATTTGTTTATTGAATTTCTCATTCAGGAGAGAAATCTTGCTACTGTGTTGCTTGGAGCCAACTATCCATAATTTCCTTATGACCTTACTGTATGTAGCTCCGCCCCTTTTCATTACTGTGCTTTTGTCTTCCAGAGTGTAAAGGTAAGATCATACAGATTTACGATTTGAATATCTTGCTTTAAAATCTTCCTAGCCTATCAATATTTGTTGTGAAATGTACTTCAAACATTACAATGCTCATGATGATTTTCATTAATGCTACAATAAGTTGGCCTTAACTACTGTGTATTTACATTTAAATAAATCATTTGATACAGTGCACTTATTAGATACACGTTTTTATATTGTACCTATATTTGTACAGACACCTATCTTTAATTCATTTTTGTAATTACATTTATAATTACAAAAATTATAATGTTCACCTTAACCCACTCTTAAACTTACCTACACCACCAAATCTTCAACCAAAGATTGTATTTATTTTTGACATAAGTACATAGTAGTTAAGGCCACCTTACCCAATAAGTAAATCAACTTCACCAGCTAATTACTCTTCAACAGTAATGCTATAGGGCTTACAAAAACAGATGCTTAAAGATGGCTCCACACTTGTTTTTATGATGCTTAAAGTCTAGTAGAAAAAAACGTATGTGTAGTGGTATGTATGAATTTACTATATTTATAAGACAAAAAGACCTACTAGATCAGAGTTTCTAAAGTGTGCACTGAATCCATCAACAGACAAAGTAACTTGCAATTTTGTTAATTGCTTTTTTAAATTGCTTTGATAGATACTGTTGTATTTCCATAGAGCAATATCACACTTGCAGTTGATTGAATAATGACACACTTTCTCCTTTGAACATTTTGTTATTTTTTACTCACCCTCATCATGTCTTTCCTTAACCATCTTAACATCTTATGGGAGCCACTTAAAGAGAGTCCTGCGGGAACAACAGGAGGAGAAATAAATGATGACAGAATTTAAATTTGGGGGTAAACTGAGCAAATATAATCAATATTTGGTAACCATATATTAAATTTAAATGTATTAAACTGGACTGTTTACATAAAGTAACAATGAAAATATTAAATGTTCTTTAAGTAAATATATACATGCATATATATATATATAAGATGTTACAGTGATGTATAATGATGTCAAACTGTAATTATTGCAGATGGACAAAACAAAATGAAAGAACACAATAGTAAATACTGTATAACATCAGACCATTACTCTCACAGTAGACCTTTGTGTGGCAGGGGATTTGAGATATGAGAACCAGGAAAAGCTTTCATATATCAGAGGAAATGTCTCTCTGAGGCGGGGACAGCATGCTGAGGACTACCGAACTAAACCATTCTTCATAGCTCACCAATATCTCTGTCAAATATCAGACTTTCCTTTCCACAGCCCTCTTCTGTCTTGACTGAAACACATCCGCCAAGCCTCTGGTGTATGTTAGTGCTATTGTTTAGCACTATATTATAGTATTCTCACTTCTCCAACCAATGTCTTTTATGTATATTTGACAAAGACCAGCTTTGAGACTTTGTTATGCATGCTTTGTGCTAAGTCAGGAGCTTTTAAGGTTAAATAGATTAAATTTCACATTACAAGATAGTATTCACTGATAGCGAACCATTACTAGGTAGGAGAACCTGCACTGGTTGTATTAGCTCAATAAAATTGAAGCTGCATTACAAACCTTTGCCTTCTCTATCGCCCTCTGAGGTTGAAACAATACAGCAACGAGCAGTTTTGCTCAATAATAAAATTGTTCATTTCCATCCAAAAACTTTCACAGTGCACATTTAATAAACCGTTGTGACTGCATCTTCCTTCACTAAAACGAAAAGTTCACTTAAGTTAAGTTGCAGAACTGGACATCATATTTTGCCCCGAGTCAAAATCTCTAAAAGTGTGCTAAGGAAGACATTTGGACTTTCAAAATTTGATCTGTCTTTTCAGATGATGAGTGACAGGCAGGATCCCAGGCTGTCACAGAGAAAGAGTTTTCTTTTAATATGCAGCTACAGGGCTGATTTTTAGACTAAACTATGATATGGCAAAATTTAACAGAGGACCAACTTGCTGACAGCATTTTTTTTTTCTTCTGACTGATTTAGTCCATCTCTGCCATTTTGTCACTGCTGTGTTGAATCTCTCTCACTCTGGCTATGGCTGCATGGTCTCTTGCGTTGTCCTTTGTGGACCTTCTCCAAAGGTTGTGCAGTGGCACGCATAATGACCTCCTTTGGGATTTGGGAGTGTGTCCATAATGTCTATCTGTTGGCCTTTAATAGGGACCCACCTTCTCATGTGTAACAGAAAAAAACACTTGACTTGTGCAGAGTGCTGCCTTGCCTGTGTAAAATCCCAGTCATGCCACCACAGCGGCTGGAGGATTCAGATGAAGAGAGATCATTATGTGCAATCTTGTTCCATTAGAGCCTTCTTCAAAATGGATGGCTAGCAGAGACAGTTTCTGACATCCCTGCTGTCAAAGCCAGAGCTGGAACACAAAGCAAGGGTTCTCAGAAAACTCATGAAGCAACGCTGTACAATACCTACAGAGCAAAAAATGGATGCTTGTTGAACATTTAAAAAAAAAGGCAGCAGTTTGGATGTTTTTTTTTTAATCTTTTCCTGCTGAATTGATTTGTTATTGCTTTAAGGAAATATTTTGGCTGAATTCAATTTTGAAAGATGCAATTAAAATCTGGTATCATAATAACTGTCCATTTAGATTAAGTAACCAAGCTTTGTATGCATATAATGCATTTTTTTTAACAAATATTAAAGAGTATGCAAATCAAATTTAAAAACTTTTTTCATCCATTAAATAAAAGTCATCTGGGTTCAGTGTTGACACCAATTACTTTCATTTTATAAGAACGAACAGTACTTCAAAATATCTTCTTTTGTGTTCTGCAGAACAAAAGTGTTTTGAAATGGCATGAGGATGAGTAAATGGTGACTAAATTGTTGTTTGGTGAACTACTCCTTTACACTATTGACAGCTTTACATGAATATGCATCATCGAACACTCACTGGGCAAAAATGGAAGAAAATAGTGGAAAATAAAACACACACACAATACTTGATCCACTAAACAACAAGGGTTACAACTCAACCAAGTGCTCTTTTTAAGACGAAAAAAAAAACACATCACAAGTCAAAAAGATACTAAAACATGACAAAAACAACAGTGTAAACATTAAA
This sequence comes from Enteromius radiatus, assembly GCA_032357445.1. Lineage (NCBI taxonomy): Eukaryota > Metazoa > Chordata > Actinopteri > Cypriniformes > Cyprinidae > Enteromius > Enteromius radiatus. Next base: position 13,785,976 of record JAUCMS010000153.1, on the reverse strand, counting down.
ACAGTGCAACCACATAAATTATTCATGACATAGTACATGCTGGGAAAAGGGCAATTGGGACAGAACCACAAAACATTTATTCTTTTTGTGTGTGTGTGTTTGTGTGTCAGGTCTATAAAAAAAGAAGAATTGCATCGATCCAACTAGCTTGCTAAGTTAACTTAGGTTTAGAAGGAAAGGTGCACAGAATGACCTGAAAGCTAGAACTTCAGAATACGTGATCTATGACTGTTTTCTTGACAGTGTAGCTTAAGAAATGGGATTCTCAGTGGCATCAACAGATTTGTATATATAACTTCATTCAGCTTCTGTTGTGCCCCTGGCCTGACAGATTTTTCTTATTGCCAAGCTCAGAGCATGCAGAAAGAAAGAAAAAAAAATGCTAAGGTCTTGGGAAGAAAAAAGCCAACTCAACTTTTTATCCTGGAGCGACTTATAATGATCTGAGAGCTTGCTTAAAATGCAAATGTGAGGTTGGTCTTAAGTTTTCAAAGGTCAGAAATGAATGAGGTGCTTTTATAAAACTCAGTGTGACTCACTGTGCCTTGGGAGCACATACCTGATCATTAATTCAAGCTCACATGGAGTCATTACAGTCACTCCTGATGAAATCCAGGGTCCTCTTACTGATCTCTGTGCACTTCTCCCTTGATTAAAAACAAATCTAACAAAGTCATTGGAATCTATTACAATCATGTCTGCGTGTCAACTATTTGGCATCCCCTACTGACGTCTTCTCAGATTGGTATATTTTCAATTATGCTAATACAATCATCTCGTTTGGATAACATTATTACAGCACTGTGACATTACACTACACTGTCAGCTTATCATATTTGCGATTACATCTTAATTTCTTTACGAAATTAAAGAGGACAGTGGCTAAATTACCTTTTCATACATTAACGCACATAATCAGTTCTCTGGTTATTATTAATAACAATAATTATATTTTTAGAAAGAAAAAGAAACATCGTAAGACTTTAAACATGTTAACATGATAAGTAGCAGCAAGAATAAGAGGACAGAAGACACTTTGAAGAAATGCAGAGCAAAGGCCCTGAAATGAGTGCGATGAGGTCAGGTCATTGTCAGGAATATAAAATCATCTCTCTCATATGCAATAAGGCTCTATAATTGGAATTTCATCCACTTTTCTACTCTAACAAGTGAACAAAGCATTTCGGAAATGTAACAGTCAGATATAGCAAACTATGATCTTTTAAACTTTAATGAGCTTTAATGAGCTCAAACTCATGAGCTTGGTGCTGGCTGAAATACGGTAAAACATAAATCCCAGTGTTTTGATACTGGGATTTTGAACTTCTTTCTTCACAACCATGACAGGCACTATCTTTGATTCAGTTCACTGCTCGCATGTTTTCTGCCTCATGCCATTTACAGAGTGAAAAGTATGGTCTTAGCCCTGTTGTTTTATGTTCTCTGCCTAATTCATTTACCAGATGTGTTAACTCGAGGAATAAATGAACCCATTTCAAACTCTAGGTCCACATTCCTTCTAAGGATTCCAGTACACGTTTCCTAGTAATTGCTGTCAGGATCTGACCACTAGTTTGTACTATTATGTACTTTGTTATTATATACCGGTATGTTTTCATAATCTTTCCATTCTCACAGGCTACATGCAAAAGCATGCTTTGTGACGCAACTGGTGTAGTCCAATTTAAACAAATGAATTTTATGAGTGGTTTGTTTTTGTGGGACAAAAATGTACCAACCGGATCACATTAGAAAAAAAAGGATTAAAAATTTTTTGTTAAAATATATATTTTTTTTTTATTAAGAAAAATGTGTCAGTCAGTAAAAAATGTGTTTGATATTGTAGAAATTCATAAACACCAAAACAAAAAAGATAAAATTGTTTTCATCATGAGAGAGTGTAACAAATTACAGTGTAACATGAGTAAACAAGCATTTTTAATGAACGAAAAAAACCTACAGTGTGAGCGCTGTAGCAAGATTCCTAAATACAACAACTCTTGATAGTGCTGCTCATTAAAAAAAACAATTTTGAAACACTACACATACAGTATGTCCAGAAATATACTCAAATTAATCCAAATAAGTTTATATACACTAAGTGCTAATGGAGAGGATTGCTTTTAGACAGAATCGCAGGAGGCTTTTTTATATATGTTATGAAAGGTTTGTTTTTTGTTCTTGTTTTTTCTCCCATCTACACACCAGTTAAGCTTAAAGAGAGTGACATGCTCATAATGGAACTAGAAAGCACGTTCATGCCGGGTGTTCTGGATACATCTTGTCTATAGAGCGAAATTCTCTGAACACTGAATTACACTCGCATCTATATACTCAACAAATATACACCTCAATCCAAAACAATGGCCTTTAGCCCAGGATCTTGCATGCTATGATTAAATGATGAATTACTCCAGAGAACCTATAGAGTCAGGAAATGCATGGTTATCTTCAGAGGAAGTATACATTATGTTTAGTCAGCAGCAACACTTTACATTCCATTATGGCAGAGCAACATTGTGTCTGATACAATCATAAACATGTTGATACAACCACTACCTGCCAGAAGTTAGGAAAGTAAGGAAAGGTACAGGTAGGTGCAGGCCACAGTAGTGTTTATTTTCTGGTGGATTTCTGGTGAACTTACTGCATGCAAAATAGTAGTATATGTACCTAGTGAAATAATATGTAATTTAAAATGAATGCAATGCCGTTTCATGTTTACGTCAATGTGAAACATATTGTCTGCCCACTTGCACAAACCTGGGAAAACTAAATTTTCGAGTTCGACTGAACGAAAACGCTAATACATTCTTTGCCATTAGGTGCCGCTTTTGGAGCATTAAAAGCTCACAAACACTGCTCTAATGAAATCGACCAATTACTGCAAAAGTAGTTTCATGAGGACCAGGGAAAAATGAATCGTTAAACAAATAAGGTAAAAATAAATACATATTACAAGAAAACAAAAGTGTTTTTAACCTTGCATGCATGTCACCCCAAACCAAAATATAACCCAAAATCATAACCCATAATAAGGGGCACTTTAAATAAAAGAGATCAAATTTGTTGTTTTACTTGCTAAAATAAGTTGATTAGGTGAGAAAACATCACCTCAAATGTCAATATCAAATGCCAATACCAGAGAATGTATTTGACAGTGATCGCATCATAGGAAATATACCAAATGTTTCAAATGTTATATCTCTGTTATTTGTTTCCTGAATGCTTGATCTTGAGTTCCTTTTCCATTAAAAAGTTTGAAAACTTCATCAAATGTAATTGGTCATCACAAGAGGGTTATTATCCTCTCAATTAAAGTCCAGCACTAATAGTTAAATAGCTCCTTTCACAGAAATGGATTGATTTAATGACTCACCCTTCAAACTCTCAGCCAACTCCGTAATGTTTTGTGGGTGGCAAAGTGACAGCTTTTGTTTTCACTTTCTGCCACCAAATAAAGTGAATCAAACACACTATTACTGGAGATGCTTTCTTCAGTAGGTGGATTTGAGTGATTACATGGAAGTAACATAAAGTAATTATTTTTCATAAAGACCAGCATCATTAAATCGATCTTCAACATTACACAATGCCATTAGCACCTCATTATTATACTGAAACACTGTCCTTCTTAATTGCTGTTATTCATTTAAATGTTGTTCATATTAATAATAAGAGGCTTAGATGCCTATTTAGTCCAGCCTTCATATTTTTCTATTACAGTCAGCCTTCAGCGCATTTATAAGCTCTTCTGGTTAATAGCCGTTACCAGTTTAATATAACAGCTTTACAAGTTGCAAACCTGTCATCTATACATTTTTTGTTCTATTAATAATATAGATATTATCATAGTTTAAAGAAAAATCTACAGGTATATTTCTTTACATTTTGTTTAAAAACTCTAATTCAAGTACATACTGTAATGTTTTATGTCCTATTCCAGGGTTTCCAAAATGGGTTTATGAAAATGAAATCATAGGACTTCATTTAAATAATTTTAATAAAAATAAATCAAACTGAAATATACTCAAATATTTATTAAATCACTACAATTATAAATAAAAATCTAATGAGAATTAAGTATTATTTATTTTATTATATTATAATTTTTTTTTTCATATAGCCAAAGGCTGAACATTTGTAAAGCTACTGCCATGTGAATTTTTTTTTTTTTTTATATTTCTTAACACTGCTGATTAATATGCAGGCCTATCAAAAGGTGCGAATTTGGGCACTATTTGTTTGACGAATGGTAACAGGTGAAACATTTGGTAAACCTTCTAAAAAACCATTATATTTGCACAAGAATTACGCATAACACGTTTAACTCAATCTAAAAATAAAGTCAAAAATAAATTACAGATAACAGCATGAAGTTGTCAACAATTAAGTTATTTTATTTTTACTTTACTGTGCTATTTGAACCTCCCACTGTAATTAAGATATGACACAACATGAACAGTAATTGCTTTTATATGGTAGTAGCTTTCACATTCAGACTCCAAAAAAAGAGAAAACTTACGAAAGTCTCACTTTTGCATTCTAACCACAAACAGTGGACTGTTGAGATCCTGTCAGCACCCTGCCAGCCCCTGTGTGACAGTCCCCGTCTAAGCTCTCTTTCTGATTCACTTTTTCCCTGCTGATATTTCCATATCAGCCACTATCAGTTAATGAGGCCCAGACTGTGGTTCTGCACCTGTGGAGCACTGCAGAATCAATCTGGAGGACTGCGCAGGGATCTTCAGCACCACGGACAGAGATTCAATCATCAGCCATGAGCGCAATCCACCTGTAGAGATTCCAGGTATAGTCGTTTGTGTTACCTTCATGATTAGCTCACGGGTAGAGCCTCTGATCGAATTTCAGTTCTTTTATAAAACAGGAACTCAGAAGTGTGCGACTAGTAAAGTAGCCCTACACTACTACGCAGCATGTGACATGACCTCTTTTTTCAATCCAGCCAGAAATAACTCAATTACACTCAGACAGGGCTCAAAGTAATTTGCTGGGTAACATTTTACAGGCTTGAGGGTCATTTGTGCTCGTACCTAAAACTTTCTGACCGCTCTTATTATAATTTTACCTGTTGGCTGAGCAATGGAGCAGGCGTCCAGACAGCTATTGAATCAAACCACCTGCGATTTTTTTATGTTAATACCAAATGAGGTTACATGAGCATTTCCAAACCTTTAGCAGACCAGATCCTTAACCTCTCGACTCTTGGTGTAAATATGTAGGTTAGAGCAGTCCAGATACAGGAGCTTCGTTTAGAAAGACAGAGGCAGCCCTGACAGTTTTGTTGAGACAGACGAGAAGGGAAAAGAATTTCAAGCGCTTGCCTTCAATCAGACTTCCTCGCTGTGTTTGTCAGAGCACCGCCTGCCATCCATCGGTCTCATCCTCCATATTAGCCTGCCTGTCATGGCAATCACTCCACTGTTTGGTCATTTCTCTCCATCACTATCTCATTATGAGCCGTCAGTGTTTATGTGGTCCTGACGGCCTTGGCAGGTAATGAAAGAATGCCGAGATGCATTTGGTCTCTGTCTCGCCCCACTCAGAGCGACTGGGCTTTTCTAATGAGGGATTGAGTGGGCGTAATGAGACAAGCCTGGTGTTCCGTCGACATGACCTGCCTCTCCTCAGCTCACCATAATTTGAAAAAGTTCCCTATTTCTGTTTGCCCGTACCACCTGTGCGCTGTGGGCAAGAAACACTTGGGTATGCCTCAGGGAACACCGCACTGCAACCTCTGTGCAACCTATTAAACTGCCTGAACCAACACGCTATCTTGTTAAAAATGAATATCAGCCTACTTTCCTTCTGATTTCCTTATCTAATTAGAAGCAAATTACAGAAATGCAGGACGCATTCATGCTGATGATGATGCATACCTGCACACGACCTAAAAATAGAAGTGGAGTAGAAGTTCACTTCCTGCTTCAATGTAAATTAGGCCATGCTAATTAGCAGCAACAATATTCACTGCGTCCCGCCGAGCTGGAAAACATAAGGTATTGTTCATAGTACATTAGCATTTCAGAGACATTGAAAAATAAGGCGTAAATGAACTTTACTGGATACCGTCAGGTTTTCGCTAGTGTGATGATAACTGTTGGATCTATCGCCCTCTGTGATAATAAATCCCAAATATGTGCAGCCATGTGACCGGAAAACAACAGCAACGAAAAAAAAAAAAAAATTGATTGTTCCTACCACCCATCGGCTGATATCCCAGCGGAACTCAAATGTAATTTTGTGGGCGAAGACCAAGCTGCAATTTCTCCCATGTGTCTGAGTCTGTTGAGATGTATTCCCTTGAGACTGGATCCTCCTCACTTCAGTGCTATGGCATTATTCCCTTATCTGCAGTTCTTCGTCCCGTTTCTAGACCGCAGTGCACTCCATCAATTTCCCCTGACAGGAAGAAAGAACAGGAACAATGGGAGCAGGCTTTCAGAATTATTGGAAGTCAGTCTCATTTTCATTTTCACTCTGATCGGCCCAACAATAGCCATTAAAATACTGTCTTGCTCTGGTCACATCCCCAATGCATTCATGCGTGATGTGATGGACGTTTGATGACTGCCATGGGACGAGTTAAGTTTTTAATCCCGGATGTGCTCGTGTCAGATCATATAATGTGTCACATTTTGAACATGCTATTTTAAATGGGAAACATTTGATCATTATGAAACAACCATAACTGAGTTACTTTTAAATTTGCATTAATTATACTTGGGCTCTCACACAGTGCTACTCATGAATCTAAGTGGGTCTCACTCACTAATAAATGACATTTAAGTGAAATTTCAGCTGCAATTCAAACACATTTGGCTTTTTTCCACATTCCATTAATATAATTTATATTTTTATGAATATGTTTATATTTATTATTGTAAAAAAAACAATTGTGCATTCCAATTAATCTCATACTGTTTATATATATATATATATATATATATATAGCACAATAAAAAAATGCTACCATAATGAAAAAAAAAAAATCAGTTTTTAAAAATAAACTCTTTGTATATACAGTGCATATATATATATATATATACACACAGTATATGTGTGTGTGTGTGTGTGTGTGTGCATTATAAAGCATAATGGCATAATGCACTATCATTGATACTCTGAAGAGATGTAAATGACATATTTATTTATTTATTTAGTTTTAATCGTTATATTTTAAAATCCAAACAACCTTGCATGGTTAATGAATACGGCCGAGTATGAGCTAGGCTGAGCTTTCATAGCTTTCCCAAACATAGTATACAATTCTATAAAAATGTCTTTATCCTGTAAGAAGTCTCCCATGCAGCTAAACTCCAGGCTGAGATGACTAAGACAAAGACACAGGCAGAGCTCCACCGCTCAAGGGAGCTCCAGCGAGCCTGATTAGTGCATTCACCGAGCGAGTTGAGAAATCGATTGCTGACCCCGGTTCCCTGAGATGCACACCATCACTCAGAGGCCAAGCGCCCCCCCCCCCAACAAACATACACTTTCAAAGAAGCCCCATGAGCAGCAGCGCTTTGTGCTCCCTCACAATGTGGAGGAATCATGGGAGAGAAGAAAAGACTCCATGCCCAAAGAGAAGCGTGCCTACATTTGTCTCACAAAAACACATCTATGTATTTCTGTAGTTTATTATAGGAATGCATCACCACAGGGGTTGACAACATAAACACGAGAGTACTCTTTGTGAGAAGCCGATAGGGAATATGACAAGCGCAGTTGATTTTGTGGGGTTGTTTTGTGTGTGTTAAAACTTTCTAACTAAAACCATAGCTAAAAAAAAAACAAAATATGCTTTTGGGGCCAGAATAAACTTTTAAATAACATACAGTATTAGGGATCTACAAACTATTAGACCGATTTGTGGCAAGCAACCGGACCAGGTATTTGGTAAAAGTAAAACCATTACCATTACATAACCATTGCAAAAAATATGCTCACATCTCTTTTTCTTTCTTTTCCCAAGCCTTGTTTAAAAAATAAAGCACAAATATTGAAATATTCTTCATTTATCTTGAAAACTGGTTTGAACTAATCAACATCTTCCAGCTCCTTCCAGCTCCAGCTCCTAGGTTTAATTGGTTATAATTTAGAGACAATCTGAGGTAATGGATTAAGAAACTGAGGAAATAAATGCATTTTGTGTACTGTAAAGAGTTTTCTCTGAGAAACTCTGTAAATGAGTTGTGCAACATGGCACGATACAAAAGAATGATGCCTTAAAGACAAATACTTATGAAAAATGGTTTCAAAAGCTTACCGTTTTTTCAGCTTCCATTTGTTGTCATTGTTCAAAGTGAGTTTTGTTCATTTACACACTCAGCAATGTGCAGTTGAAGTCTTTTGTTTATGAATGCCACACTTGCATAACCATTATTCGTTGTGAGACTGTCATGGACAAGATGGTATTTAAAGCTAATTTGCATATTCATAAATCAAAAATATCATGCAAGGAAACCAAGCTGTCTCTTCTCTTCTTTTCTTTTTGTTGAAGATTCACAGAAGAAGTTGCAGTCAAAATGCTCTGAGAGGGTCAGTGATGTTGATGATAATGAAACAGCACAAAGAATACCTATATCTGCTTTAGAAAATGCCTGGAAAACTGAATCTTATCCAGTCAAATTGTATTACTGAAGCACTACTTCACCGCTCATTCATATTCATCAAATGGGCATTGTACATCTGAATAATAGCACTGATTTGTACATGCAAAGAATGCTCGCCTATATTGAGGTAAAGAAATGTGTGAAATTATGTTTTTCCACACTTAAGTAACTATCAGACAGACATTTTTTTTTATTATAGAGACAGTAGGAAGTAATATGCAATAAGAATGGGATACAACACAGGTTGAATTCAAACCTCCACGACCCATATGACCACAAACAACTTGCTAACTGCTGCAGCACAACTTCCATAGCACCAATGATTTTTATCCACCAATGGATTCTCCCAAAAAAAACACACAGCAACTTCTATTAAACAAACAAACAAACAATAAAAAACCTACCAACCACTCAGACAATAACATTCGAGGACCACAACTAATTGGTATACAGTATAACTTAAACAGAGAGTCTATTTAGACTAAGTGGTAATGTACACCTTATTGGTAGAGGTCTGACTGGGATAGGCGACACTGAAAAAAGACATGTTATACATCAGTTTCAGTGGCATTACCTTTGAGTCAATCAATCCGATTTGAATCTGCCTTTTCACAAACTTTTTTTCCCCTCTCTTTTCAAGTCTCATATACCAGTCATATTTTCAATAAAAATTGAAAATAAAGTATCGGGTAGGATTAGGGTAGGTGTAGGGAGAGCTTTATTGGCCCAATAAGGTGGCATCCATTTAATGACTTGAATTAAAATTTAAATTTACACTCAATAAATTATTATTGCATACTGTTTTATAATGTAAAACAACACTGAGGTGCAGAAATGTTCCACTATATGCAATAAGTAGTATAAATAGCAGAAATTCTTGCTGTTTTAACAGTTAAAAACTGCTATTTTCATATAGTGTAAATAGAATCCATCGCTATTTGCACTTAGTGTACATAGTATCACTAAGAAAATATGCTACTTGCATCTGTCGCTATTTACACTGTGTAGACTAAATACAATCCATCACTATTTGAGCTTAGTGTAAATAGCATCTATGGCTAAGAAAATATGCTATTTGCATCTGTTACTATTTACACTTAGTGTAAACAGATTCCATTGCTATTTGGCTAAGTTTAAATAGTATCCATCTCTAAAAAAATATTTGAATCGCTGCCTAAATTAAAGTATATCACTAATATTACTAATGTTGATTCAGTAATCGTTCCGGCAAATTTCATTCAGTGAATGATTCAAACGGTAAAAGTGTTTTGAACAAACAGGTTCCCTGGCAAGCTATCATTTTAGACTGGTCAGGCTTCTCCACGGGGCACCAGAGAAACACAAAGCAATGCTTTTCACTGGAATCAGCTACTCTGACTGATGTCATTCGCTCACTTTGCAATATATCCACTGGCACTGCAGCCTCGGTGTGCTAGTACGGGCGGTGAGGTAATGGGATTACGATGCGAAGCAGAGAATCTGCTGGACATCCTGCCGAGTACAGGGCTTTGGGAACACGACAGTGGCTGGGCCGTAACTCATCCCTATGGCCTCATTTGTCAAAGTCCGTGTCTGCAACGAGGCAGAAAATGAGTCGTGTCAATGGCGGCGAAATTAGGAAGTAAAACAAGTCCCTATGAAGTCAGCGGCTGGTTCACCTGTCAAACGGATACTGAATTCTAACGGCCAGGGCTGATTGGGACAGGCAAGTTTCCACTTTCGTAAATGACATATGAAAACTTCAAAGCACTCCGGTGATAATTCAAAGAGACGTTTGAGACAGAGGACTCCAGAGTAGGAAAATGAGTCACGAGGCGGAGACTCTGAATTTTGTCATATTAAAACCGTCGTAGTAAAAGTCTATACTTTAATTGGATTGGGCAGGCCATTATCAGCTCCGGAACAACAAATCCAATGTGACAATTCTCCCATGGGCCTCCACCAGTGCCTCATGTATCCAACTAGCGCGTAGGACTCAGCTAGAACATTCCACCAATTATAAATTACCTCAAATGGTCTCAGGGTTGATGCATTTGTGCTGCAGAATAACAGTTTGTGGCCAGAGGGACACATCGGTATGTTAGCAAATGTTGCGTATTCAAACCTGATGTGATTTCCTGCATCGCCGCCTTTCTCCTTGCATTTCTTTGAATCTCCACTTTAAGCTTCAGTACCTGTGAAGGTGACATTGAAAATCAAATGAGCAAGAGCTGTTATCTCCAAATTATGAAGTCAAATAACACTGAATTAATTGCTACAATATTCCCAGCTCAGACTGGCAGTGTCTACTCTTTCTAAGTAAGCTCCTAATTAGCCCGCAGTGTGCGTGTGATATCTTGCATAATTACAGAGGGACATGTCATGTCACTTCACGTAGAAGTATCGCACATAGACGAGATCCGTGATCTTTGCTCTAGACGCTATCTTTAATGGAATGCTTATTATTTAGAGGTGTCTCTTCCAGCAAGACTATTAAGATAGCCCGCTAAGAGGCCATTTTCAAAGCAAAGACAAATGCAAAGAAAAAACATCAAATGGCATTTCAACAGTTGTCGTAAGAGCTGAGGAGCAGGTTTATGCACTGAGAATTCACAATACACCTAGAGTAGAAAGTGAGAAACATAATTTGAAATATTTAAAATATGCTCTAACGAGCTAAAATGACAAAAAAGTAAATCTCTGAGGACAGGAGCTGTTGAACCTACCAAATTTCCTGACAATATAACAGGAATGTGTGATTTGAGAGACACTTTCAAATATTTGATGACATTCACATGGCAGCTGTGACCTTAGAATCAACATGAGCAGGTTTCACTGCCTTTGAAAATCACCCAATTTGTTTCATATTATTACGGCTTAAAAATAACATCATTATAACATTTTACAAAAGTTCAAAAAGTTAAATGTGGTTTTGCAATGCTTGCTGGAAACGTAATGAGCGGCGGAGGACCGCTGAACTTTATTCTCATTAAAATATCATCTGTGAAAGAAAATTGGGAGAGTGAAAAATGTCAAATATAAATGAAGTGAAATAACAATGACATGGATATGAACAGCTCATCTTGATTTACATCATAGTGAGGTCATTTAAAAAGCCCACGCTGTGTGAACTCCTTTTTAGCAAGGTTTGAAAGAAGTTTTTGTGTCACTGGGCATTTAGCAGGTCAAGGAAATGAGTCACTTAGTGAGGCTTGCCTTATTTTGACAACACACCTACGATCAAGCTAAGGTCTGTGAAGAAAAAGCTCACATAAGCAAATATCGTACTGTTGGTGTTGAGTTACATGTAACATTTATCACCTAAATGTGTGTTTGTTTAGTGACCCGTGTTGTTGTAGTGTGTGTGATGCTGATGTTCTGCCTCTCTCATGCTAACAAGTCCCAAATTCACATTACAGTCTTCATTGAGAACTCAGTCACCTATGAAAACAATGTGTCAGCTTCCTGATTGCCTCAATATCGATGACCTTGAGCTAAAAGAGCATGGAGCACACCTAATGATGGGGAAGAAACTCACGCAGCTTGGCATAATCGCTGATCCATTAGGTCACCGACAGAGGAGAAATACATTTGACAGACAATATGTTTGTAAAATGTCTATATAGAGAAGAAGGCAAATAATTTAATGAAGAGCTAAACTATAAGTATCTGGCACTAACTTGTTTTTTAGTTCATTTATAATACAAACATTAACTTTTGCCTTCTTAGTCTAGTCTTCACTGGCACTGTTGTTTCACAGGTAAACCAGTAAAATAAAATAAGTTGTAATAAGCTGTAATAAGAAACCAACACTGTAAAAAATGACTGTGATTTTAGCAGAAAAAAAAAAAAAACTTTAAAAATGCTATAGTGAAAACATAAATTGATGTTCCCAGAATTCCCTGCATTGCATTTCAAAATTGAAATTGAATTTGTTGTTTTTTTTCTTTAAAATCACTATGTTTGTTCTTAGTTTTTCTGATCAGATATGTTTATTAGGGTTGTATGTTTTAAATTAATGTTTATTGCATATTTCAGTTTAATAAGTCACCATTATGGTGTTTAGTGTTTGTTGAGTGAACGACTCTGAGCACCTTTTATTTATGTTCATTGGTTCATCACCTGGCTTTCTTATCGCCACCTGCATTTGGTGGTTATTAGTTTATATCAAAGGTACAAAACAAATTAGAGTACTTTAATATGTTGGGACATTACGGTATTTAACTCTGTAGGAGAAATGAAAACATAAAAAAAATGTATTGTTTAAAATAAAATAAAATAGTCATGATGAAAAAATGTAAGCCTATGCATTTAGTATCTAAATAATTAAGGAGACAAGTAATTCCTGCCAAACATCAAATTTTGCAGTCAAAGTTTACTTTGGCATGTTACCTTAAATTAGACCACGGTGTAATATTCATGAGGCAATTTAGTGATGTCCCTTTTTGATGACACAAAGACACTGTACTTTCCTCAATTTTCATGAGGTTTTAAAAAGTGGAACAGTCAAAACTAATGTTCAGAGAAACTCATTTTTGACTCTTTACTTTTACCACTTGTTTCCTCTCCAGTTTATTTTGACGGATGCTGAGGCAGTCGAAGGAACAGTAATTAGTTTCTTCATTTCTAGATGATGATGATTAATCTTGTGTCAGAAAGATTTCATCATCACCTGGGGAGCGGGTAAAAAAAAAATCAGCAATTCTAAAAGTTACGTATTTGTAAACATCTCATCTTCCCTAAACACACATACATAAACAGTATGTCAAGTATTCCAAACATTTGTGTGCATGTGAATGAAGGCTGGTTGTGGAATAAAACTTTTAACGTAATGCCCTTGGAATTCATCAAGGCTGCATCATTTCATTTATCTGAAATGCTGAACAAACGCTAACTCTTTTTAAACCATGTGAATTCAGGAGTTAAACGACTTTTCATGTACCAAACAGAGGTTTCCTAATAGCATTAAGAGCTGTTGGGTAATTTGCTAAACTTTGGCCTACACAGTGAAATCTATGTCTAAGGAATGTTGGACGACTAGCATCAATGAAAAACTTTTTAGATACGCTTCCTTTTGACTTCTCTCCATGATTCTTGAAGCCCATTATGAAGGGGAAACTCTTTCAGATACTCAGTGCTATTGAGTTGCAGGAAATGGCTTTTGGAATGCTTTGATTTTAATAAGATGCCCCACTTGTCAGTTGCAAATGATGAGATTTGCATTTCTTTATGAACAGTCTGCGGACCATTAATTGGTGTTGGATGTGATGAGATGACGCTATAAAATGCCGACAGTTATTCCGTCCAGAGGAAAAGCTGTTGAAGAAATCATGCTGGAGACGGGAAGCTATGTCACCGGCTAATGCAAATTAAGCCTGTTTCTCATTCAAATATATGTCTTTCAAGAACTCTTGATTTAAGTCAAGTATTAGGGAAAGCAAACTCTTTTTTTTAAGTGAAGACTGAGTGCCTAGTTGAAATCCTAGGCTTCCCATAGCCTGTGCAATTCCGCAGAGACCTTCTATACTCACAGAGTAAAAAAAAAATCATTGTGCGAAACCGGAGTCATTACGCTTCAAATGCTTTTGTTAGTTCACTAAATGTAAATGCCAGATCAAATCCCACAGGACTGTGGGTGCGCCTGTAATGGCGGAGGATATGGAAGTAAATCCTGCACTAAAATCCAACTTAATCCCACTGTATAAGCAAAGCACCAAGCTTCCTCCACACAAATTCTTCCTTCTGCTCTGTTAATCTCTTAATGCACACTAAGCGTCTCTCAAGAAAAGTGCTCAGTCCCCTCATTCAACCTAAATGAGTAATAAACTTCAGAATGGAGTTCTTATGTAGTGCTGCTAAATGTACCCAAAATCACCGGTAGAGCAGAAATCAGACAAGATCATCCCTGTATCAAATACTGTAACAACTCATCAAGCACAGCACGATCATGCACAGCACACAGCCATCTCTGAAAAAGAGGATTTACTGAAACTGAAAACAATTAGCTTATGAATTGACTGCTTTACTAAACAGATGAAATCTCTCCAAGCAGTCTGAATTATTGAACAACAACGTTTTGTAAAGAAAGTAATGTTTTAACGTCAGTTTTGGCTTCTTTCTTTCTTTCTTTCTTTCTTTTCCTTTTCTCCAGGGTTCAGGATTAAACATATGCTAATGAGAAAAAGACAATCCAGCAATGTTAGGCAAGATAAAATATGTAGCTAGTTCAACTAATAACTAATCTACAAATTTCTAAATTAAACCCACTCTTTAAAGCAGCGGTTCTCAACAGGAAGCCAGAGCCACAGAAAACTTTTAAGGGCCCTTAGGATGACTTCAAATTATTTAAAATAAAGACAAAAGAAGCATTACCTGGAAAATTGAATGTTTACTATTGTCCTCTTGTATTATCGGCACACTGTTGTTCTGTGTAATAGGATACTATAAAGCTGTTTTGTCAAGATCTGTATTCTATAAAGTTATTTGAAGAATGATAAAAGTGAGATTTAGGCATGACTTTTCTATTATACATTTTAATTATATATTTTAATAGCAAAACTCTAAAATAGAAATTGCAAATTAAAATATTTAACCTTAATATTCAGCAAATCGTTATGAGTTATGAGGCCTTCAAATACTGTTGTGGACAATGAGTATCAAAAAGGTTGAGAACAACACAGTTTAAAAAAGTCAGCTATGAAAACATTTTATTTACTTCATACATTTTATATCTAAAATGAGCTCTATTTTAAACAGTCAATGAGGAATTCTCAATGCCTAAAAGGGAAAAAATTGCCATTGTATTTATAAGTCAATATAAATTATATAAAAATTACCACCTCACTACTGAAAAATGTAGTTAAATTAATGTATTTATTATTGAAAAGCTTGGATATAGATAGTTTTGATTCTAAACAGCCAAGAGAAAATAGCAAACACAAAATATGATTCTGATAAATCGTCAGGGAATGCTGTAGTGTTTATCAACGCTAGCTACATGATCACTAAACAGCTTTGCTACTAAAAAGCTAAGCGATTTAATAGCAATACTACAATCTCGCTAAATGTAGTGAAGCTAATAGTTCCAATTGCTTTCAGTTCATTTGGATGAATAAACATTCAACACCACATTTGCCACTATGATGAGTTCAAATTAAAACATCACACAATCACCACAATACGTAAGTTATATGATAGAGGCTATTGGTTCACTCTTTTTTATGTCACTGTGCTAGAACAGCATGAATATAGACACAATGATCTTTTATTCATAATTTTCATTAAACATTTCTTCCTCAGTGTGCTCACTTACACTGCTACCGTAGGTTATCTTGCTCGCAATCAATACAGCTGTACTTTCTATGCCTGAAATGTTGAGCAACAGCAAAGGTTTAGTCGGTCAGATTTGTTCAATAATTCAGAATACATTAACTACTTTTGAGTTTGCTCCTTTCAGGATATTATGTTTGAGGAACTCTACATTATTGTTTAAACAAATATTTGGCATCTAGTGGCCTGCATTTACATTATTTTACATATTTAATAGACTGTTTGAGAGCGTCCAGGAAGCTCCTCGTGCAAGAGGTCACATTCCAGAGGAGAGAGCTGAAGCTTTATTCATTTATATGCAGCCACTTAAATATTCATTTCAATCAAGCAGCGTATAAATGAGATTGGCAGAGGTGCTATCCTGAGGTGAACCATGTAGTTCTGATTGCAGATTGCATTTTACAGAGAAAGGGAGAGCAAGCGAGATAGAAAGAGAAGTGGAAGAGTTAGAAGAGGTAACAGTAAGAGTAGAAGTGCTAGAAATGTAGAGATGTTATTCTTGAAAGACAAATCGTAGCGCAGGCATTGTGCCTGTTTGAGTAGATTATGGCAAAACTGTTTTTTTTATGTGGCCTCTTCAGATGGCAAACAGGCTTCCATTTGCAAAGGATTGGAATGTCCTGTATTTTTTTTGGATCCTCTTCAGCTGTGAAACTAGAACATGTGAAACCTCACAGCTGTGGGAGAGGGAATTTTCAGTGATCTACATATTCATGACATTTTTAACATCTCTCATTTTCAGGGTGGATGGAAATGGGAGTTCTAGTCATGCTTTCTGTGTTGAGCACTCTTAACTTTGTGTGGTAGGTAAAAAAAAAAAATAAAAAATGAAAATCTCCTCTATCTTGCGGGTACAGTTTGTAGTGTGTACTTCAGAAGACTTTATACTTTCTCTCAGCTGCTTTCATTCTCGCTTGTTCTTGGCTCCTTTACCACGGAACACAAGTCTTGCTTCACAGTTACAATTAGACCTGTGAATGCCAGGATGAGATGTTAGAATTTGAAATGTCTTGATCATAAAACATATTACATAAAAATTGAACATATTCTCAATTTAGGGCAGACTGGAGCAAAGGGAGCAAGCATTTTTTTAATAAATGTCAGATTGGGCAGGTTGCCGCATCTTTTTGGGTGTTTTAAATGTTTAAAAACTTAGTTTATTTATTTCAATATGTTGATATTAAATTAAAGCACCCCTATTAATAAAAGGTTCATATTTTGTTTTTGAGAGTTCCCAACACCAGGTTGGCATTGCATGCAAAGTAAAAAAAAAAAAACTTTAGTTGTCTTATAATATGCATTTATTTTTACCTTATTTCTTCAATGACTTCCAAATGATTCACTCAACAATACATTTTTCCAAACTCCTTTGCAGGACACTGCATGAAAGCTAATTTTCAAAAATCCATAACAGGGGCACCTCAAATGACTTCAGAGACAAATACAACCTAAATGTATTTTTATACATGTAAAACTAACCTTTGTAAGTAAAACATTTGCTCTCTGAGTGTATCTGTTTCAAATGAACATTTTCTGACATGCCACCAAGTGATACCAAAGTCAACTGTTCTCTTTAAAAAAAAACAGCACAATACGGCCCACAGGCCTCTGGGACAATCAGTGACCCACGTCTTGACCAGTTTTTTCACCTTAGCAAAGATACAGGTCAAACGGTTCAAGAGTTTTTTCCCCTCCACCTTATTGGAATGGAGGAAAGAGAGGAAAAATGAGTGCTGGAGGGCTAAAAATAAAAAAGTTCTTTCCCAGACCCTGTCAGACCTTGTATAATTGTCATGAGCTGCAGGTGAGAGTGGTCTGCAGGGGGAAAAACCTTTCCCCTTCTTGTCACGACTGCCTGGGTTTCTTGCTCTCCATGCCTTCAGGGACCAGCTTCATCATTAATGCTTGTGATGAGAAGAACACTTGTTATCTTTGACTAGTCAGCTGTTTTGTAAACACTTGGGGATGGACCCCCAATACAGGGTCACATTCAAAACAATTGCTTGCAAAAAAGTTCACCTAATATAACATCTGTTGTTAAAATGAAAAACAGAACATGCATTTTTAATATCACCACTCCATGTTAAAAATGTGTAGCGGTGCATGATTTAATGGGATGTCATGCTTTCCACTTCTGCATAAAAAAAGATTATAGGTAGTGTAGCATTTCAAATCTCAACCCAACCAAATTCTCAGAAAATACATTTTCTTAAAGATCAGTGCTGTAGGATTGTGATGATTTATGACATATGCTTCTAATAATCATGATAATCCATGACTGAAATGTCAAATTATTTATTGACCGTTCTTGAATGAAAGCATATTTTATATATTTGTGTTTTTTTAGTTTGTCTTGAATTAATTATTTAATGACTTATTCAAAAAGACTGGAAGGCAGAAGGCAGTATTCTAGCAAGGTTGCATATCTCAGCTGCTATGTCATCATCTCAGTTTGAAGGATCCTTGAAAGGCAGTCTTAATGTTTTGTGTCCTTCCCTCAGCCTATTTTGAAGGATGCATCAGATGTACCCTTCGCATCCTTCAGGTGCCTACAATCTTTGCACTCATTTCATTTCACAAACACCGTTTGAAAAGGAATGATCTGCAACCTTGTTCGATTTCAGTATAAAGTTCACCCAAAAATGAAAATCACGCCATAAACTACTCACCCCCAAGCCATCCTCGGTGTATATGACTTTCTTCTTTCTAGTACTGCGCTGTAAAACGAACCTATACACCTTCGGGGGGTTATCACATGCCCTCTGAAGCAGATCGATGGGTTTTTGTAGCAAAATATTTCTAGTTTTAAAATTATATAAATAATGTAAATATATACAATGTAAATAACTGACTTACGGTTATTTCCAGCAAAAACAATTTCCTGCTTCTGACTCAACGTATGACGTAAGTTGCATCATAAGCCAGATCATAGGTTAGTCAAACACCCAGAACTCGCTGTTCTCGTGAAAAACAACTGGAAGTCAGGAGGCGTATAGGTTAGTTTTACGACGCAGTACTTGGGGATATATCCAATTAACAGAGTTTCAAAATATCCACCAACATTACCAAGCTTGGAAGAGCCAGGACAATTTTTTTAAAACCTTAGACTATGTTTGTTTGAAAGAAGAAAGTCATATACACCTATTTTAGTTTATGGTTTCTTTAAATAATGCAAGAAAACGTTATTTTTTACATGAAGGCATTGAACACTAACTGGACCTTCCTATTCTAGTGTTTAACACTGAGTTCAGCTCTACTCTATATCCTTTAAGCCTCTGAAGAACTAGTGTAGGAAGAATGTGTCCTCACTAGGATGCAGCCTTCCATTTGAGAAGCACCCAGTCACTTGTTAAAGATTTTCATCCCTCCACTGAAACTGAGGGGCACCCTTTGCAATTTTGTTTAAAGACATCTTCATTTGTGTTTTCAAGATGAACAAAAGTCTAATGGAATTGGGATGGCATGGGGGAGACTAAATGATGACAGAATTTTAATCTTGGGGTGACCTATGCCTTAAAGTTCCTGAATGTATCAGTGTTTTTAACAAATCGATAAAGTTAATGATTTATTCAATCTATCGGTCCCTGATTGGTTATGATGTAATTTGCAGTAAGAATCTAAAAACTCAGACCAATACAGACTACATCAAATCAAATTATACATGCATATATATGATATGTAGATTATAATACTGTTTTGACAAATACAATTAAAAATATAGCTGCAAGCAGCAATGACCGGGGTTCGAGCATTTGAAGGGTTTTGAGATTGTTTAGGTCAACCTGGATACATGTCTGACACTTAAGCACATTGAAAAAGTACAACAGGCTCATAGACTCACACACACATACAGACACAGACATGAAATGGATAAATTATTATATTAATACAAACACACAGACACATATGCACAGGCATACATTCACACACATTGTGTTTCAATGTTATGTATTTGAAATAAATGATAGGTGACAGTTATTGCAAGACTTCTCTCCTAAAGGGTTTATATGTTATTT
>JAUCMS010000153.1:13742765-13756957 GCA_032357445.1 Enteromius radiatus | reverse complement strand
AAATTCTTAAATGTCCTAAATTAGCAAAGGTCTAGTCCTGGCTTAATCTAATTCCTGTCCGGGAAACCGGCCCTTAGGGTTTAGATATACAGTTTAGTCATGTGATTATAATAAAATAATCACAATAATCTAAGAGTAATTTGAATTCTGTTTAAAAAAACTGATTCATATATATATATATGTATGTGGTACTTTTGCTTGTTCTAAATGATTTATGTTTCTTTTTTCAGAGCTGGAACGTTTCATATGGATGAACATCCCTCTGAAAAATGTTCAGGGGTTTGCTAATGTCTTAAGGGAGACTAAACTGTCCATTTCCGACATATTAAAGTCCTTTTGCATTTTGTCCCTTGCTGGCTGGGGAAATGCTGACCTAGCACTCCTCTAGCAGGAGCAGATGTCAACGCACTCCTTTCTCCTCTACTCACCATTGGTCGTTTTCTAATTAAGCTGTGCCCATTTAAGCATCCTTGTCATAAAGAAACGCTTGCATGAGCAAAATACACAAGCCTCGTCACTTGTAGGAATGGGCCTGTAAAGTGGTTTGATTAGTCATTTAAAGTGCCTGTAGTTTAATTAAAATCACCTACCAATTAGCAGCAGCGGCATCACTTTTAAGTGTATCTCTGTCATCTTCAATGCATTAACTGGTCTTAATAATCATAATTGTGTCAGTAGTGCTGCAATCAATGTAAACTTATGGCTAGCAATAAGCATTGATCAGGAAATCCGACGTTCACCTCATTCAAGCAAACATAAAGCAAGACAACAACAGAGTTATGGATATTGTGCGATTAATAGGGCGTGCCCATTTAAATGAGGTACTCATTAAATTGACAGATCACTCCCTAACATGTCCCATGCTGAAAGTAATGATCGGTTATCTGATCAGCATGAGCGTGGTCCGCAGAACATGCTTGACTGCTGATGAGTTGGCGTCTCCAAAGGGTTTCATCTGTCATAAAAGCATGAATTATTGGACTGCATGATGAGTGATTACTGTGCACGATGTGTCAGAGCAGAGAAAAAGATCAGACACTATACGCAAAGAGAACAAAAACTTCTATCCACTTGTTATGACTCAATAGAGTTTTAAGAGAAAACACACTCATGCATACACGCATAATCTTTCAACCTTGGCAGCTGAACAATGAAGCTTGTAAGACTAGCTACTTACCTGACTGGAGAGATAATGCAAAACCGTCTATTTGGCATTATAAAATGCCATTTCTCTGGTACACTGTGCACTGCAAGAATATGGCTTATTTCTAGTGCAGAAGCTTTTCTTCCACTGGAAAATATACTATTAAGCACCAGTAATTACCTTTGTTCCCTATATAAAACAAGAAACTATTTTAAAAAGTTATTTATAATACTTTTATATTATATTAATTCATAGAAATATCATACAATATATTAAGTCTTGTTCTTATATGACAATGCTAGTTCTAACAACAAATATTTTATGCATTTCAAAACACATTTTTTCCCTGTTTGATTTCTCTGTTGTCGACCTTGGACTGTTTACCCTCTTTGTGCTCATTTTGCTGACCTAAGCTCTGTACTACGGATTGTGATTGTCCTCTGCCCACCTCGAACTCTGCCTGTGACCTCGACTCTGCCTTTTGGATCATCTCTGATATTTTATCTGCTCCTCCTGACTCCTCTTGTACTATTATTCTGATTAAAGAGCTGCAAATGGATCCCTCTCTGCCTGGTCCTTCGTTACACAGTGGTACTTACCTCAAGTGTATGTACATGGTAACAAATAAGAAACACAGCTTTACTTAACAGCTGACCATGCATGGTATGATTGGTAAATCCTAAACTAAAAAGAGGCTTGTTTAGGGCTGTTAATGCTAAATTGCTCTCCACAACAGTGCTTACAAAGTTTGAAGAACAGGAAATTTGATGTATGTGAAATTTATGTAAAAATGTGCACTTTATTTTTGTAACGATGCGGTGAGTGGCTGGGTGGATTCAGTGAAAGGATGAGATCAACATGAACATTTGATAAACAACAATACAAAGAAAACACAGGAAAACAAGACAGGGATCACGCAATGTACTTTAACATCCAACAGGGGAGAACTCAAAAGGCACAGATTAAATACAAGCTGGAACAAGAGGGAAAATGGGAACACCTGTGAGACACGGCTGGGAACAATATCAACTAATAATCACAGGGACAGGAAACTCCAAATAAGGGCAAAACACTCAGACAATGAAAGCGAAACCAAAAAAGGAAGACATTGTGACAATTTTTCAGTCATATTTCCATATACTTAATATTTAAGTACTGGTGTATGTACCAATTAGTTAATATACAAAATATAAGTTGTACTATACTCAAGTTGTGGGGTATAAGCATGGACCAAGGTACATATTGAGTAACTGATGGTAGACGGTATAACTAATTTGAACTCTCATTCTGACGGCACCCATTCACTGCGGATGATCGACTGGTAAGCAAACGGTGTAATATTATTTCTACAAATCTGTTCTGATAAAAAGAAACAAACTAAAGTCATTTCTGAACTATTCCTTTAAGCTCTGTCGCTGAAACACTTAATCCTTAATTTCATACATATGCATCCACTGTGGTAAGTAGACCAAAATCAAGCATGCATTACAATATCTTCAATAAATCTGAGTAAACGGTCGGCCATTAGAGCTTTGACTTCTTTTGAAACGATCAGTGTCCGACGTTTTAAAGTCACTTTCTGGCCTGCCTCGCTAATCACCAATACACTTCAACCATTTCATAGATTTCATGCTTTGAAAAGCAGTGTGTTTCTAAAGAATAGGCTTCCTCATTGTCTCACAGCAATTACCGAAATCCACAATGGCACATGTTCGTCTGCGTGCACTGTTCAGTTCTCCCTTTCAATCACATTCATCCCACACGGCCTCCAGCTTTCCAGATGAGCTCTATTCCCATTCCACCACTTAAACATAATCAAAGGCATTACGCAAATCCATGAAAGACCTCTAATTCACAGCAAGGCCATAATCTCGGTCTACCCTCTTTATTTTGCATGACACTTTTTCTGAAAGCCTGCTCCATGTAATCAAGGGGGGTTCTGATTTTGACACAATTCTTTTCTCTGTCCCCATTGAAGGAGTCAGAGCTAAAGAGAATATTCTTGTTCACCTGACAGCTTTCTTTTTGTGTTCTTCGCCATCCCTGATATAGCTTTGTGCTTTCTGAATATGTGCTAATGGATTAGACTTTAAATGCTAAAGCACACTTTGTTGAGACTGGCTTACTGGCTCTCCTCTCTATACAGTGGAAAGGAATTTTGGTGGGTTTACACTTGCCATGTTTTATTGCATGCATTCTCTATGGTTCAGTCACTCTGTCTCCTGGCAGCGTAAAGGAGATCAATCAAAGCTTGTTGTGAGGGTGCTGAACTGCCTTTGGCTCATTTTGCTCATCCAAATGCATCCTATTACACATAATGTGTCCTCTACGTTTTACTGCCGAACTCTCTGCCTCTCATTACACTCAACCCTAACAAACTAGCTCTCCTTCATCTCAGAAATAATTTCATCTACTAACTAATGTCTGATATTGATGGATTGCAGCAAATATTATCAGCAGCATCACTCTTGTATTTCCATATCCCACGTTCTTGAATATGTTGGTTTGAACTTTTCAATTATTTTAAATTATGTTCCAGGAAGATGAGAATTGTAGTCTACCTCACCCATTTGTCTGTGTGATATATGGGTTTTTATAAAGCAATCAAATTGTTAGTGCTGTCATTGACTTTCACCAGTAGAGGGTGCAACAAATTAGTTTTTTTTTTTTTTATACATAGGGCTGTATACATTTTATTTGACTCAATTTCCGTTTCGTTTTTTAATGTCAGGAAAGCCTAGGCAATATCATAAAATGAAAATTACAATAAAGCAGTAATGGTTAGGAGCCTCAGGTGGTCGTAATAACCTTCTTCACATCTGCTGAGTTTTCCATATGCATAATGGACACTACAGGAATGAAGAGACATAACTTGATTAAACTATGGATAATTTTATCTGGCTCCTGGTAGGCAATCACAACAGTAATGGCTTCACGCTGCATTTGTCCACTTCACCAGTCCAAGGGATATGGATAAAATACAATAACAATAAATCTGTTATTGGAGGAATTTTTTATTGCACTATTATTATACATTATTACACTGTTAAATGTACGTTTATTATAAAAGTGTTGTGAGCTTTACAGCTTATATTAATAAACTCAATGAAAACTCTTGTCGTTTTTTGTTTTTTTTTTTCCTTAAGCTTAAAGGTATTTTGCTGGTAGAAAGAAAATAGTCTTCTCTGATAAAACAATTATCAAATAATGTTTATTAAATATAGACTAAGTATATCCCTGTAAAACATCTCTGTATAAATGTAGGACCGCAAATCCTTTTATCCAACTAATATATTGCAAACTGAATATATAATTTCTCAGTATTTCTGTTAAATTGTAAATTTCCCTTGAGCTACTTCCACAGATAAATGAAATTGAATAAATGAACAGTAATGCACAAGCAATGTTCAGACTGCTAGAAACTCTTCCTTATAGCAGCAAATCTGTACTCAACTATAATACAAATTATATATAATATTTAACTCATTATATACAGTATTGTGTACACTACATTAGGTCATATGTAAATATCGAACATACGACATCAAAGTGTCCAAGCTGGAATATGTGCATTTTAAATACAAAAATGTCTTTGTTTACGCATCATATGCTTTGAGGGTGCAGCTTGGGCATGTTTTTATACAGTCATGTTTGAAAAATATCCCTGTACTGAAAAAAACACATAACCTTCATTTAAATAAAGCAGTGAGCTTTTTTAGCATTTTTAGCAGTTTGATTAAGCATTTGGGTTGTATTTACTATAAGCACCTCTATTAGTCATGATTTTAAGCTGTAACGTATACTGTAATATCTCTGTGCTTCAGCTGTTCTCTGAGTTTATGATAATTCGCTCTGCTAACAAGCACATGTTAATGCCTGACAGGTTAATGACTGTGTGTTTAGGTGATAAGTGTTTGTTTACAGTGTGACATCCACCAGCAATTCCTTTGCGTCTGTTCTCTAACAAACAGAAAATGACTTCTCTGGAAGTATCATTTCAGAAGATAACTGCATTGCAGATGTGTCAGGCTCTTCAGCTCAGCCGGGGGTGTGAAATTCAAAGTAATTGGGATCTGAAGGATTTCGGATACCTCCTTCTGTCCCTGAGTGTTTATTCAAGGAGGCTGTCAATGATTTATAGCGTCTGCGGACACAATAAAACGTCTATTTGTGAACTGCAAATAATTCAAATTTCTGTGAAATTTAAAGCTATAAAAAAAGCAAGTGTATGTTAACGACTGGACGGCGAATGTATGAATGAAAGCAGAAGGCCTGTATTAGATGTCATGGACATGATCTAATTTTTATTTTATGAACAAGGATTAAATAATATACCATTGCCAGCAGAGGGCAATAGAGTGTAAAGAAACTGAATAAGGTAAGGTTTTTGGTTGTTTTTTTAAACTACCTCACCCAGAACTTGAAGATGTCACCATGATTTAATATCATTTCAAATTGCCATGGTAAATAACTAAATATTAAATACTAGATTTTATGGAATTTTATTTATAGTCAAAAATTGCAGTTCAAACACTTCAAAATATATTATTTTGTGTGAACTGTCGCTTTAACAGAATGATAAATTTTTCATAGCAACAGGTCCAAAACTAAATGTGCCCTGTTAAACTGTATTTAAATAATAGGATAGTCTGCAATAGTACAGTGTGACCTCTGAACAAAAAGTACAAAAACATTTCCATAGACACAATAAATACATCATGGAAAAAAGGGGCACAGTTTCATTATTCTTAGACCCCTATCCCAACCACTAAATAAGCCTTAAGTCCATAATTCCCGCTTCAATTTCCATTATGTACTGTGCGTATTATTATTAAATTCTGTTCCCTGTTTACATAAAAAAATATAAGCAGCACAACTGTTTTCATAATAATAAGAAATGTCTCTAACACTAAATCAGTAGTGTTATCTAATCAAAGATTCTAATATGCCATGAATAAAGTACATTTTAAAACATATCATAAAAATATAAAACAAACAGATATTTAAAATTGTAATATTATTTAATACTATGTTAGTGTTACATATTTAAAGAATACTTAAAATGCTTTATTATAAAAGCAGGAGCTGAAAGTTAACAAACCTATGTTTTACCCTCTGCCTATATCACAACCCAATATTTTACTAAAAACATGCAGTCATTATCAGCTAGCAGAGCGTGAGTAGTTAAAATGTAAACTGTCAGTTAGTAATATAGATATCAGATTAAATGCAGGTGGACTCCAAAGACAAAAAAGCATCAATTGCCATGGTACCTGTGAAATCTTGCTATGATAGGACAGGGTCAGGGTTCTTCGAATGCCTGTCAGACTAGCATTTTTCCCTCAGGTTTAATTAGAAACTTTTCACTCTGTATCCAACATAGTTATTCTTTCTCTTACACAACCCAGCAGGAGACAGAAAATATGATCAATACGAATAATAACAGAACTGCTCAAGTTCTAAATATATCCTGACATGACCCTGACCACGAAACCTGTTACAGTCTGTAACATCCTACACTGCAAACTATTCAGCAGACCATATTTTCACACAGAATGACATGCACATAATGAAAAAGCCAAACATACTGCCAAGAACCCTTGCTACAGAAGCACAACATTCAAATTTATCTCTCCAGTGGCAATACTTCAAAGCATAAACAGCATTATTATAATAGTATTATCAATATGTCAGCTATTGATTACATGAACTTCATGAGGAAACTCTGCGTTCCTGCCCTATGATTATGTGGTTGTCTCAGAGAGGAGAAAATAAATTACAATTTCACCAGTGAGCTTTTTGTTCAGAGCTGCACTTCATTCTTGTCACGGAGCGATGGGCCCCTGAATCAAGTCCTATTTTCAAACCAACAAAAGCTCTATTCTCTCTAGGCTAGCTGAGTGATGCTGTTACCGCCAAGTCACATTTAGTGGAAAACAATATACAACATTCTGATTAAGACAAAAGCTAGGGCTTAGACTCTGTGCTTTGGGTTAATAAAGGTATTGACCTGCACAATGGAGAAATGCTCTTGAGACCTTTTAGGCTTTAACTGCACTGCCCTTCTTAAATTTAAAGTAACACACAAAAAAAGAATGTTTAGAGAATGTAGCAATTTCTCATGCAACAACAGTTCAGAGTGACAATAGTCAAGCTCCAAAAACGAATGAAAATATTAGTAATAATATTCAGTTTACATTATTTGTTTTGTTTTGTTTTTTTCCAAGAAAAAGCAGTATAATGCTTGACAGGCATAGTCCAGCATAGTCCTTACTTCAGTTTCCCTCAGATGACCTCTCTGTCATCACGTCTACCATATTATTTGAAAAACACACATTAAAAGATGATTCTTAAAACGGAAGCGAATAGTTCTTCTAAATAGTCATTTACTCACCATTATATGTTGCTCCATAATATCCGTGAAACACAAGGAAAACGTATGAGAGGAAGGTGAGTGTCAAACAAGCATGAAGTCTGAAGGTATTACATCATTTTGTATAAAACAGGCTCTTATTCCTTTTAAATCTGGCGAACATGAAATCGTTTGTTATTTTGTTGACGTGCTGCTCTATAAAAGCGATCAACACCATATAAGGAGAATAAGGCGGAGCAGATATAGTTATCGAAAAAGAGCTGAGAACATGGATCTCAAAAATATTTATTATTTATTATTATAGAATTTTTGTTTGGTTATGGATAATCTAATGCTTTAGCCACTCTTTAAATTGCACATTGTAATTCTAGATATAATTTGTATTCATTTACGTTTACGTAGTAAATATTCAGATTTAGAAGGGCTTTACTCAATTGTAAATATGGCGAATATCAAACTTTTTATGTGCTCCTAGAGAGCATTTTATATTTAAAGTTGCAGTCCGTAGGTTTTGCCTCTTTGTCGCCATCCCTATGTTTAAAAAACCTGGAGTTGCATTCCCCCGCGGAATTATATTCCCAGCTTCTGCGCGGATGAATCTGTTTTGAAGTGTACTCAGTCACTGCATTGACCCAAATACAACTTGTCACAAAGTAACAAGTCTGTCACTGTCCAACTGAGGGAAAAAAAGCATGGCCTACATTTATTTTTATTATTAGTGGTTCGAGCACGAAGTGGTTAATAACCATTAAAAAAGGCCTCAAAACACAATATTTCCAGAGTACATGACTTAAAATCCCTCATATATTCACTTACAGACTATATATCTTCATATAATAGCATAGATCTCCTCGGTCTGATGATTAATGATGTCAATCAAACGGTTTTAACAAAAAAAGACTAAAATAGTTATAACACTGTGTTCTGTAAGAAATTGCAATTAATAGCCACTAGATGGCAGCGGAATGACCACTAATGACCTCACAAACAGTGCTGTTCGTGTTTGATGATGGAGACATTATAAAATCACTGTTTTAATTAACATTTAAAATCACATTTTAAATGTCTCTGCACACTTTATGGTAAACTTTTTTACAATTTTATAATATAATCATTACAGTGAATGACAGAATTGACAAGAATGAGAGTAAAATTGGCTGTGGACACATCTGGCTCTGTCAGGATCTGGATCAGGATCAGGCAGATTAGGGTCAGGTGTAGGTTTTGGCATAAATGTATAATTTATCATTTTAAAACTATAATTTACAAATGATATTTTCTAATATCTACATCCCACCAATCACAAAAAAACTATGTACTTTTATATTTTCAAAAAAAGATTATTCTCTATGATTTATAAACTTGTTTACTGGAATTACTGTTATTATTATCTTTGTGGGGATTTTGTCCCCATAAACACACACACACACACACACACAGAAATAAATAAATAAATAAATACAATTCAAAATAAAGATTTCCTATGAGAATCATAAAATTTTAATCAGTCTCTCAACAGTCTTGATTTTTTTCTTTATACATAATTAAAAATCTGTTCACTTTTTCCTTGTTTACAGAGACAATTCAACACAATTCAAAACAAAAATGTAAGCTTTACAGTTCATACTCAACTACTGTTTCAGTTATAGACTATATATGCAAAAATGTGTTACTCACATTCACAACAAAGTCAGACTGAGATCATTTTAGCAATTTAATTGACTGCCAAAAAAAAAGAAAAAGAATAGCATGCACCAATAGACTGATGAATCACAATCAACAGTGGGCTGAAAGTATTGATCTAGAAGCTGAAAGGGGAAATGTGTCACTTCATGTTGCTCATACTCCAAACGAATCATATAGTCACAATTTATGAGACAGTAAAAAAGTAGTTAAGTTACTGTGCATCTTACGTGGGAAAATTAGTATTTTATTTTCACTTTTGGTGAATGTATTTTGCAAATTGAACGGAAACACCACTGCAGTATAATAAAAAGCAGAGTGGCTTAACATTCCAATGGCCTCTAAATGAATGAAGGACAGAGAGGAAAATAGAGGCACATTCTGTTCCTTAAATTCTGAATGAAATAGTTTAGGGCTACTGCTGTGTATCCATGCCAACATGATTCTATTCTTCTGGGTTACTAGGCTCTTAGCCATCTTGAAAGAACCATCCAGTGAGCAAGTTAGATGAAAAAACACCTACAAGGGTATTGTTCTGTATCGTATATTCTCTTAATTTAGAAATGCATGTACAGGTAAAAATGAACTTCTATCATTTCCGATATGTAGTACAGATCAAGTTATTGAATGAGACCACATTTTAGTCAAGTTGAAAGTTTATTAAAGTTACACAATTAAAACCTTTTTTTTGAGTCTATCTTTAGCATGACAGCAGGATTTTAGTACTATAATTATTCTATATAAAAATATTAAAAAATGTACAGGTTAAATTCAGAATAGCAAAACTACTGTAACACCACCAACACACAGAAGTAGTGTTAACACTACTGATGTCTAGTAGTATGTCTCTCTTTCCACCCAACCTGCGAAAAAAGAAAAATAAAACATGTTTTTACTTTACATCTAAAAAATATAAAACGATGCATTCATGCACTATTTAGATATCAAATTTAAATCCAACAATACAGTACAGTTGGTTAGAACAAGGTTGCAGTTTCCTGATTACCTCCGGGGTTGCGTCTAAGGATGAGCTTTCTGATTTCATCATAAATGAAGATGAGAAGAGAGTATGGGAGGGCACAGAACCACCAGTTGGGCCTGTAAATAGAGAGTAGAATATAAACCAAAGAAGCAGCCAAGGAAAAACTGCATATTTATTTTATACAAATGAATTTAGCTTACTTGAGTGGGTACATTCTGAGAGCCACATCCATGCCAGGGCAATAAGACAAGAAAGCCGCCAGTGCTGTTTCCTCAAACAATCCAAAGATCAGGATTTTGTTCCTTGTAGGACAAAAAATGTAGTAAGCAGACAATAAATAGAAGAAAATCTCCTCAAGAACATGGCTTACGCTCATTTGTTCTCCCAGACTCACTTCATTCCTTGCTGGAAGACAGAATTACGCCTGGTCTTGCAGATAATCAGATCGGCCCACTGCACTACTACAATGCTGGTGAAGAACGCTGTGTGGCACGTGAACTCCACAATTTTTCTCTGTTCATATGTCTGAGAAAACATAACATTGTTTCAACAGTTTCATAATATCACTTGTGAAGACTTCAGTAAAATTAGGCTTTTGGAGCTTTTAGTAGCATCATTGAGCAGTTTTAAAAATGTATCTCAAGCAATTTCATGTTGACATCAAACACTGACATATTGCCTGCCCACTTCTTGGTCTTTTTATATTGGTCTCAATGAAAATGCAAATTCATTTTTGCCACTAGGTGTGCTTTTGGGGCAGTAAAAATAGAGGTTCCCCTGGTAAACTAAAATATAAACCTTATATTACCCATAATAGGGGCAATTTAAAAGGACTTTCTCTTTTGGCAAAATACAGAAATACTGTGGACTCATGCTAAAAATAATCTTCTCCAAAACTATGCTCTGAAGAATGCGAATATCCCTCCCTCTGACTAGCATGCAGCAAATATATGGTTCAACGCTGTGACATAATTCACAATACATACCCACTGCTGGCCATAACTGTCCTCCAGGTCATTAATATGCTTGTCATCCCAATGTACACGAATTCCTAGTAGTCTTGATGGTAAAAAGCCATTTTCAGCAAGAATGACAAAGTATGTGAAAAATCCAGCCAGAGCCTGAATCATACCTGCAGAACCAGACAAAGCCTTCCATTAAAACTCTTTTTAAATTGTGAAGCCATGTACACATTTTGACATGGAAATCATTTATATGATAGCATGTTAGTCAAGAAAAACTTGGAATGAGATTCATAACATTCAAATAATTTAAACCTGATTGAAAAATGACAGTCTTCTAAGAGTTAAGCATTTTTTGTGCCATGCTCTTCCATTTAAACTACTGGAACAAAGCAACAAAACGTCCCACCTACCTATCTGTCCATATGCAATGCTAATAAGTCTTTCATTCACCAACTTGTCTGTTTTAGGGTTTCTGGGCTGTCTCTTCATGATATCACTCTCAGCTGCCTCATATGCCAGAGAAATAGCAGGGACCTTGAAAACAAAACAAAATGATTCACTGTCATCTCTTGTGGAAATAAAATACCAAATGTGAAAGTGTGAAAAAGAAAATAACCCTGTGTGTTGTGCACTGACCATGTCTGTTCCCAGGTCAATACACAGAATGGTAACGGTTCCTAGAGGTAAGGGGATGTTGGCGATAATGAAGAACAGGAAGGGTGTGATCTCTGGGATGTTACTGGTCAGGGTGTAAGCAATGGACTTCTTCAAGTTGTCAAAGATCAGACGGCCTAGAGTGGAGAGAAAACACTAATAAATGAGTCCACAACATTGAGAAGATATGAGAAGAAAAAAGGTCTCCTGTACCTTCCTCTACGCCTGTGACAATTGAGGCAAAGTTGTCATCCAGGAGGATCATGTCAGCAGCCTGTTTGGACACGTCTGAGCCAGCAATGCCCATAGCAACACCAATATCAGCCTTCTTCAGTGCTGGAGAATCATTCACACCATCCCCTGTTACAGCCACTATGGCTCCCTTTGGAAAAGAAAAGATTTAAAAAAAAAAACCTCAAAATTCCAATTTCTAAATGCTTTCTACATCAGGGGTTTTTGAACTGGGGAACTGGGGACCAGGGGCTGCAAAGGGTCCTTGGTGGCTTTATATTAAGATAAATGAAAAAACTATATTTTTAGTTTTAATATTTTTGATTAAATGTTTAATGCCAAATTAGATTTTCCAGAACTGTTATGATTTCATTTTTCATTCAGTTTTCTAAAGAATAACCGCAAATCATGAAATGGTTAGAAAGCAAGAAATAAATTATGATCATTATATTTAACAACTTTATTATTTATTAGCGTATTTTATTAATTAAAAGCATTTATAAAAGCTTTCATTTATATATATATATATATATATATATATATATAGTACAAATTTGTAATAATTAACAATTTGCTTTGGCATTGCTACATGAACAATACAAATGTTTTAACAATTATTTTACATGTAAAAAATAATATGTTTTTTTGTTTTTTTTTTTCATTTTAAAATATTTTATTATTGCAAAGCTAAATAATCAGCCACCATTATAGCCATTAAATTTGGATATCTTTGTCATCAAAAAGTTGAATAAGTGCTGTTATAAACTGTCTAACTGAAGTATTAAGTATTTCGATATTCAGAAGTTTATTGTTTACCTGTCGCTGACACCCTTCAACAATGATCAGTTTCTGCTGTGGTGATGTTCTGGCGAACACAATTTCTGTGTGGTACTTGAGAATATCATCTAACTGTTCAGCTGTGAGGTCCTTCAGGTCTCCACCGTGAACCACACAGGCCTTCGCGTCTCTAAAAAGAGATATTTATTGACTTATTAGATTCATGTCATGTCAATGAATTTTAGAGTGACATTTTTAGTAAAACTAACACAATACCTAGGATTGACCTCATTAACAGGGATATTCAAGCGAGCAGCAATGTCTTCCACAGTCTCATTCCCCTCAGAAATAATCCCAACACCCTTTGCTATGGCTTTGGCAGTGATGGGATGGTCACCGGTTACCATAATAACCTAACAGTTGAGAAATGTTTAAACTGTAATTATATCATTATTTCAGCACATTGAAAAGGAATTACATCTCTGCTTTACCTTGATTCCTGCACTTCTGCATTTGCCCACAGCATCAGGTACAGCAGCACGTGGAGGGTCAATCATTGACATCAGACCCACAAAGCACAGATTCTCAGTAGGGAAATTCACATCATCAGTATCAAACTGGAAACCTTCTGGAAACTGTTCATCAGGGAGGTAGAAATGACAGAATCCTGTTGGGGGGGAATGTGAATGATTGGTTCACAGTGTGCTGAGGTGAAATCACAACTTTTATTTAAATGTTTTTTTCTCTTTTACCTAAAACTCTTTCTCCAAGTCCCCCGAGCTCCAGGTAAGCATTCTGAAAGGCTTCTTTCATTTCATCATCCAAAGGTTGCTCCTTGCCTTGGATCAATATAGTAGCACAGCGGTCCAGGATTCTCTCTGGGGCTCCTTTCATCACCAGCAGGTGCTTAGACTCTGTGCCACCATTTGGGTTCTTGTGCACTGACAGCTACCAATGCAAGCATCAGATAATTCCACATAATGAGGATTTTATTAGTTGTGTTGTGATTTTATTAGTTGACATACTTTGCATTCTTCTACTGTAAATCTAACAAGTAGAGATGCAAGATCCTAAAACCAGCACCTGATATTTGTTTGTCGAGTTGAAAGGGATTTCTGCCACTTTGCTGTACTTGTCTCTCATTTCTTTCACTGGTCCACAGCAAAGCTCAATGCATTTCAATAGAGCAGATTCAGATGCATCCCCAGCAACGTCTCTCTAAATATTTAAACACAAAAGTGATACATTTATTAGAAAAATACAGACTATATCCACAATAAAGATTAGACATTGACTATATATGTGTGTAGGCATGGGCCGGTATGAGATTCTGACGGTATGATAACCTTGGATAAAAATATCACGGTTTCACGGTATCACGGT
>JAUCMS010000153.1:13731293-13742665 GCA_032357445.1 Enteromius radiatus | reverse complement strand
TTTTGTTTGCGGTTTTGAAACCGTGACTTTTTCAAACCGCGGTAAACCTTGAAACCGGTTATCATCCCATGCCTATATGTGTGTGTGTGTGTGTGTGTATTTATATATATATATATATATATATATATATATTGTTGTATTTATTCACATGTATACATGTAATATACACATTTTACTATTTTAGATTCATTTAACAAAAACAAGATGTTTATTTTTGAAAGAAACCTCCTGTTTACATGATTATTTCTGAATAGCACTTACTGTAGAATGGCTCATGCCCTCAGGCATCTATG
This sequence comes from Enteromius radiatus, assembly GCA_032357445.1. NCBI lineage: Eukaryota > Metazoa > Chordata > Actinopteri > Cypriniformes > Cyprinidae > Enteromius > Enteromius radiatus. The sequence continues at coordinate 13,742,372 of JAUCMS010000153.1, read as the reverse complement.
CATTTCATGTTTTATAATTGATAGGATATAACTGTATAGTCGAGGTATGTGTTTATGTGTGTATTTAATGTATGTTATCATTTTTGATGAGCTCACCAAGCAAATCCCAAGCTACTAGGGTGTTTGGCAATAATTAATAAATAAAGAGATACATTTTTAAATTAACAACACAGCAAAAAGCTTACATTCTGCAATGATATTACAAAATTAAAAAAACTTAAAAATGTAATTAATTTCTGTGATGAAAGCTGAGGTTTCAGCAGCCGTTTTTCTAATGTCACATGATCATTATAATATTGTCGATACTAATATTGTCTGATTTGATGCTTAAGAAACTTTTCTTATTATTATCAAAGTTGCAAACAGTTGTGCTGCTTAGTTTTGTGTAAACCATGATAAATTTTGGGGGGATTCATTGCTGAATAGAAAGCACAAAAAAAAACTCATTCATACTTTTATTTGAATTATAAATCTTTTGTAGCATTTTAAATCTCTTTACTGTCTGTCATCAAATCAAAAACTAACCTTTAGAATTGGCACATCTGTTTGTTCTGCCAGGAAGACAGCCCTGTTGCAGAGCCCAGCAATACGAGCCAGTGATGCCCAGGTGGCAGAGCTGCGGTCAAAGGAGGTCCCGCTCTGATTCTCTGTGGTGTCAGCCTCATGGATCTGGTTATCAAACCACATGTGGGCTACGGTCATGCGATTCTGTGTTAATGTGCCAGTTTTATCAGAACAGATGGTTGAGGTTGAGCCCAGCGTTTCAACAGCCTCAAGGTTCTTAACCAAACAGTTTTTCTTAGCCATGCGCTTTGCTGTGAGGGTGAGACAAACCTAAAGAATGAGAAGCAGAGAGCAGGTGTCAAGCAAATATTAGGGCCTAATCTTCAAACAAAAGTAAGTTTAAACTAACTAACCGTGACTGTTGCAAGAAGACCTTCAGGCACATTGGCCACAATGATGCCAATAAGAAAGATAACAGCTTCCAACCAGGAGTAACCAAGAGCTAGAGACAGAACAAAGAAAGAGACGCCCAGGAAGACGGCAACGCCTGTGATGATGTGGATGAAGTGCTCAATCTCAATGGAGATGGGGGTGCGTCCGACCTCTAGACCGGATGCAAGTGTTGCGATTCGGCCCATGACTGTACGGTCTCCGGTGCTGATGACGATGCCACGTGCAGTACCTATGTGAAAATATTGCATGAGAAATATTTAAATGTAATATGATCGAAGTAATCGCTATTATAATATTACAAAAGATTTCTATTTGAAATAGTTGAAATATTAGTAACATAAATGAAATAATATCTGGCTATCCTGAATGAATCACAAATGGTGAACGATTTAATGGACCACCTAATAATATTACTTATAATGAAATCTTGAGAATTATGCAAATATAAGTAAAAGGCTGTGAATGAGAATACAAAATACCTTCTACACAGTTGGTGGAGAAGAAAGCAATATTCCTAGTCTCTAGAGGATTATCATTTGAGTAATCCGGGGACCGTGTCTGAGGCTCTGATTCTCCAGTCAGAGAGGAGTTATCCACCTTAAAACACCCAATTTAAAAGCTATTTTTACATAATGTCACTGCCACAGAAAGGAAATGTGATGTTCACACTACACTGATCAGCTCAGATAAGAAATAGCAGCTCATAATAACCTTGCAGCCATGCGAGGCTATAATTCTCAGGTCAGCAGGGATCCTGTCACCACCTTTTACCTCCACCAGATCGCCAACCACCACATCTTCTGCATTGATGTGTTTCTTCTCACCATCACGGACAACCAATGCTTGCTAGAAAGGAAATAAAATTATGATCTGAACAAAAAAATACTATTCTTTGTATACAAACCAACAATGCATTTAAGCTTATAGATTAGTTTATTTGACAAATTGAATGGCAAAAAAATATACATATATATTTACCTGAGGAACCAAATTCTTGAAAGAATCCATAATTTTTGAGCTCTTTGCCTCTTGATAGTATGAGAAACATCCAGTGATGATCACCACAGCTGATAGCACAACTCCCAAATACAGCTGCATTGCACAAATGGGTTTAAAAAGACTAGATATAGTACATCAAAGACACAGACCACACTGATTATTTTTTTTATTTAGCATTCCCTCTCACATTGTCATTAGCTGGCTCATCTTCCATTGCGGCTTGAATCCCATACGCAAGAAAGCAGAGAAGGGCACCGGTCCACAACAGCATGGAGAATCCCCCAAACATCTGCTTACAGAACTTCACCCACTCTGGGGTGGTTGGAGGTGGAGTGAGGGCATTAGGTCCATCACGGGCCAGAATCTCTGCCGCACGAGCGCTTGCGAGACCCTAGTGAAGTCAAAGAGAGGGGTATGTTAGTCATTGATCACTAGAGATTTACTGAGAATCATTTTAGAAAAGAGACACTTTACTTTATGAACTTACTCTGCTCAAGTCTGTACCATATTTACGGTGGAGCTCTTCCAAAGTCAGTTTGTGATCATCCTGAAATAGATGTAGAAAGCTTTAGTCTTGGAAAATTATCAGAGTGTACTTTATTGAACAAAGCTAAATAAAGCCTCACCAAATCCACTTCCTTTTTCAACTCATCCATATCTTTTTCCTTCTTCTTGTTTTTGTTCTTTTTCTTTCCTCCTTGCTCTGACGTTGCCGCCAGCTCATATTGGTCCCGTCCATCCTGAAATAGATGTTTGAAACATCAAATAACATCTTTGTCAAATAACAAGGCTATGAAAATTGAGTCATTTTGTGGAAAAAGGTAAAGAAACAATCGAACCCCAGCAAAAGAAAGTAACAATTTTGTCATTGCATACTTTCATATAGTTTCAAACCCATATGACTGACTTTCCTCTACAGAAGATAAACATAGACATTCTAAAGACTGCGCTGCTCGCTTTTTCTCATTAAATTACTAAGCTCTCTGAAGTTTAAAGCTTCTAAAAGCACTATATATGTGGTCCATGTGGTTTGTGCACTACATTTTTCAAGTTATCTATTATATAATACCTTAAAGTTGGTAAAGTTCCTCTTTTTAAAAGTAAAAAATAAATGAATAAAGACTGTATAAAATGCAACCTATACAGCCTCAGTCTCTTATGACCCTGTATCTCATGTTTTGAAGATGAACTATCTGCTTACCAAAACATATTCAAATTACTGCCAACCTCCCGGGTTGTCAAGGGTCTTTGATGCATTTCGAAAGGATCAGCTTTCTCTTGACATGATCTACTACATGTAACTAACAAGTATAATAATGTTCTGTGGCGCACAGCCAGTCTCAACTGGGGACACGGAAGCAACCATGTTATCTTGGATTGTATCCAGTGAAAAGAAATAAGCAGAAGCAATGAAGCCTATTCCTTCAGTACATTTAATTTCCCTAAGAGAACATGAGCAGGCAAAGGTGGGAGTATCATTAGTTTATCTAAGAATTTTAGGGTCACACATCCATCCAAACTCGCAAGAGATAAACACTCCTGCACAAAGACTTGTGCTCATGTTTTATTCATCTGTCCAGTCAACCAGAGTTCATGCCACCTTTGTAGCGACACACAGGAGTGTGACAGGAGCAACTGTTTGTGATAATGAAAAATGGATTTGAGGTTGTTGTTTTTTTTTTTCAAATTAGATCTGACCTCAAACTAATTCACAGCAGTTGTAAACAGTACAAGTTAACACAGTTGTCTGGTTGTACAGTGAAAGAACCTTCGAGTCTAACACTGTGAAAATAGCTGAAGCAAATTAAGAGTAAAAACGTAACTGCATTTTGACATCTTTCCTTCATTCGTATTGGAGGATTAAAAAAGTTTTGTGGTAATTCAGGTGAACTGACCTAGATAAAGCACACCAAGGGGGAGGAGAGAAAGCTCCGCTCCGCAACATGTGGCTCTAGAACTAGGGTTAGGATTTAAGGAAAATGTGCAACTACAAACAATAGGCTAATAATAATAAAGTAAAAAAAAAAAAGACAAATATAATCAAGTAGAAAGTTAATAGCAAAACAGTATTGATTCCACACTGAATATGCAAATAAAGCCGTAAATAGTGTTGAATAGTAATGAGTACTGCATGCACCGCACAGGTCATGCCACAGCCTACTACACTCCCACTTCTCATTTCAACTGAATATAAATGCAGTCATAGAATAAGATACAATAAACCAGTCGATATGCCCAACAACATGATTACACAAAAAATGTAATCTGAAACATAGGCTACAACTATTTTGAATACATATATTGCCTACACATACTAGGTTACATATATACAGCCTACAGTACCAATATGAATGTGTTAATGAGTATAACATACATTTAGATTAAATGTAAGTCTATAAGAATATTTTCGTTAAACTCATTCAAAATACAAATGTGGTAACGTCTAGCTATTCAGAGCTGGCATTTTTCACTAGCGATCTTCACTGACTTAATATACGTTAGCCTTTATCTTTCTGAAAATATCCGTCATAAGTGTATCTCCATTAATATTCAAATACAGTGAAGCAAGTATAGTTAAAGAAATATGTTTTACTTACCCCAACTCCCATTTTCGCTTGTGAGTGGCGGTTGTGCTACTCGTAAACTACGTTTACTTTCAAAGCCTTTTTCAAAAGTGTGTGGAGCACAGCATCAGATCATCAGAGGCTCTGCTGCACCTCACCGCACACGTTTGTGTAGAAACTGAACAACCAATAGGAAGAGAGCAAGCGTGTAGCCTGTGTGTCGTATGTGTGCATAAGAGGAGTGCAAATCTAAGTTAAAGAGAGTTCTTTTCAGTTCTTTTTTTATTTATTTATTTTTTTTTTACCTTTTATATTACTCTTAATAATTAAAAATGTGGCAAAAAATTAAAGCACAGCTTGTCTAGGGAAAAAAAAATAAATACAAATAAATAAATAAATATATTAACTGGGCTGTACAGTACTTTTTAAAAGTTTAAACTAATTTATTTCATGTTTTTTTAAAAGAACTCTCTTTTGCCCACCAAGGCTGCATTTAAGCTATTTGATCAAAAATATAGCAAACACAGTAATATTGTTAAGTATGTAATTTATTCCTGCAATGTTGAATTTTCAGTATCATTCAGTTTTCATATCCTTCAGAAATCATTCTGATGTTGATTTTATGTTGATTTGGTACATAAAAAGCTTAATTATTCCAAACATTATTTATTTTATAATGAACAAAAATAAATCTACCTTACAGAGTATAAGTATGCACTCAAATGGCAAATTTGATCAACAAATTTATAAATATACTATATAAAGTTACAGACAAAAACAGCACATGGAATACTGTCTGTGTGTAGTAGATTTTCTTTTTTTTTCTAAAACCTTTCCCTCTGTTAAAATGAATCATTAATTTAAAAAGACTGAAAAAAATCCAATATATTTTCATCATCATTTTCTTTTTCCTCCCTTGCATATTTTAAACTGCTTATGAGGAAACCATGACAACGTGGGAAACCAAGAACAGCGCCAGGAAACCTCAAGTGGCTAAAAGATAACACAATCCTGGTGTTGAGCTCTACTGTGGAGCCAAAGAAGGGTTTCTGTGTAGTCTTGACTTGCCCTATAACATTATATTATGCAACATGAGAATTGTTAGCTTATGTCTAAATACTACTGCATTTTAAAGCCGTTGCTCTGTAAATCTGAACGCTTAACATGGGGTCTTAGAACCTATTATGCAAGAGCTTTGGTGGTAATCTGTGTATATAGCTAAGCCGCGCTTTTCTGACACCAAACATTCTTAAACTCCGGAGAAATACCAGTCACACACAAGAGAAAGAGCTGCGTATGTTGTGAAGCCAGGACATTTCAATGGGCTTTCCATGCATTGCTTTTATTTTGTGTATAAGCCTGTGATTACAAATGGTTATATCACTCAAGCCTCTGTTTGGTGTTTTATCTGTTTATGGCAGAAGGACACAGATGCTACCTTAGAAAAACGCATTGTAATTCTCCCCTTTCAATCCTTTTGATCTGATACAAATCCATTAAAGGTATTTCTCTCATTGGGCCATATCAAAGACCCGCTCTGTTTTCTCTTGATCTCCGTCCGGCGTGTATTCACCCTCTCCCCATTTAAGATGTCCACAGAAGTCCAAATATAGACCACACGCACCTACTTAAACAGCTCAGGTACTCTTTCTTATAATGGATCTTATTGTAAACAAACACAAAGGTGTCACACTATAGAAGAGGCTTCAGATAACAGCATCTGCACTGAGATACAATGGCCACTGTAACGGTTCTGTCGGTTGATGGACAAGCCATTTCTTTTTTCCTAGAAGAGCACCGGTGCTGCTGGGTACTCTGAGATTGCATGGCCTCACATTACTGATGCCTGTTTGTAATGAAGTGTCCAAACCTGTCAGACAATGAGGAAATTAATTATTAGGGATGTGACCCGAGACATGGCAGCGAACAGATGATGCTTCATATTAACATGGCTTTAGATCAGATACCTGTAAGCGCATATATTAAAACTGCTATTTATTTAGCATTGAATTGGAAAAATTTACATCAAAGGCATACATATGTTTAATGGCTATGGATACAAAATGTCAGTGCTGAATTGTATTGCTCATAGGTTCATTGTAAAAATATCCTGTTAAATTTATTGTGGATAACTGGCAGCTAGAAAAAAACACTGTAAATAAACAAATATGCTCATTCAGTGATTCATTGCAGGATACCTGCATATTTTACAACTCTACATTATACAGTAATGTATGCTTTTTAATAATAAAAAAAAGTATTTTACATTACAAGAGGTTATATTTAATTTAGAATTTAATTATGACAAATATTCATGTAGTTTATGGGAAAACTACACGTTATGTAATTATATATTATGTACGCTATTAGAGTACAGTATTACCTTTAGACCAAAAATACAAAACATAATGTCGCTGACAGTTATAGAGCTACAACTGCTTTGAACATTTGATTTTGGAAGAATCTGATGAGAAATTTTTTGAGGAGAGTTTATATGGAAATCACAGACTTTGACATCTTGGCATCTAAAATTCATGAAGAGGGATCTTCTGCTAGAAAACAAGACATAAACAAAAATCTCTTCCCATATTTATTTCCTTCAACATTGACTGGGTTTCCCAAAGCATCTTTACTGTCATACTCCAGTTACCGTACTCCATCCTTACTCCCTTATAGTTTCTGTCTGTCTTTGTGTATTTGTAACTGTCAGTCTGTATCTGTGTCAACGGGAGACACTTCATCTTCACGTCAGTCCCGTTGTCACGCCACCCCTTCTCTCTCCTTTCCTCTGCCCACGACCAAACTGCATGGGTTTCTCTCTATCAGTGCACCTGTCACCGCTGTCTGTCTGTCTCTCAGACTGTGCCACTCAATCTTGTCTTGATGCTGAACATCTTTGATCGAAGCCCTTTGATGTTAGCTCTCTGTCTCCAGCTATGAAAGATCCAACAGATGTGGAAGTATCTCAAACACTGCAAGTAACAGTCGGCCCTCATTCTTCACATTGAAGGAATAGTTCCCCTATTCACTTTCACGTATTTCCAAATCCATTTGAGAAATCATGTTTCACATAACAGATTATTGCAACCACAAACTATCAAAATAATGTCCGTCATAGCACTCACTAATATGATACTTCGTGCTTTTATAGTAGCTATTAAAAGTAGTCCACGTGATATATGTAAAATCCTACCCAAAATGCTATTTAAGATCAGAGGACATTATAATGACATAAATATGGTTTCAATTCGCTTTTAAAATGTTTTGCTGTATGTTATTTTAAAGTAATTTGTTTCACCATTATTTCACCATTTTAAGCTAATTAATAAGTTAAATTATATTTTATGGTGAGATGCAAAAAGAGATGCAGTTTACAATATTAAACATATGTATTTAATATATTTACATCTGTGAATAATGACTTAATATCTGACTTTTTCATAAAACAAATACATTATAAGACTTCAAGAGACATGCAATATAGCCATGGCTATACGGTGTAAAGACTAATTTTATAATATTTTTTAATTGCCTTTAAAGAGTAGTCACTATAAATTGTCACTGAATGAATCTGTATGAAGATGAAAATGATAGCATATAGGTTTGAAATTACAAGAGTGATTAAATATGACATAATTGTAATTTTTTGGGCTAATTATTCTTTTGTTAATTTTTTTAACTACAGTAAATATCTTGCACTAAGTAGTAATGTACTACACATGGTTGAGTAGAAGAAGCAGAAAGTATGTTTGCGTTTGACATGTTTATAGGAAGCGGGGCTATTCCTTAAGTCTTATAACATAATAACTCTTGCTACCCAGATGACAGAACGTCCAGGGAAAGCTGTCTCACACTGAAACCATTATGCCATCGTCCCAGCAGGATGTTACGCACAATTGTCCCTTTTCAAAGCCAGCGTGAAAGAAAGCGTGTAACAAAGAGTGAAAGAGAGGGTGACTATGTTTACCGCCATCCAAGGGAATGTTCCCTCCGTCATTCACTCAGGCAGTCGCAGGACCCCCCTCCATTTGAGTGCCCTCACTGAACTCAACCTGTTTCAAGACTAATTCATGTTTAATAGCACACGATGCACAACATGACTGATTTTACTGAACACCAGTCTAATCGCAGTAATCAAACTATTTGATCTAGAAGAGTAGAGGAAATAGAATGATAGAGAGAGAGAAAAAAAAAAGGTGAATGAGAGACAGAGGGATGAAGAGGGTCTCCCAGTCTATTGCGATGCATGAGCGGGCGTCTGGCACCCAAAACAAAGAGCCGCTTGTTTCTTGAAATGCACTGCGAGTGAAAAAAGACTGCATTAAAACACATGGCACAACATATAAACACAACTAGAGGAGTTACACGCACAAAACAGGCCTAAAGGGCAGAACTTTCCTACATTGTTGAAAGGGAAAAGCGAGGAAGTACAGTCTTTCCAGAAATGTTAGGAAGATGAATGTTAAATCTATCCTTCATAGAGTTATTAATGATTGCAACTAAAATTAAGTTCATTGCAACACTTATTTCTCAACAATAAAATGCCTCTGGCAAGTACACATTGATTACATGAACGTTTTAAAATCTACTAAAATAGAAACCATTATTTTTAATTGTGCTAAAATTAATATTTTATTATATAAATCATTACTTTAATATTCATATATTTATATTCATATGTATTTGTATGTGTATATATATATGGTCTCTGTGTGTGAGTGTATGTATATCAATTTTGATTAATTTAATGCACCAATTCTTTCTTTCTTTCTTTCTTTCAAACAAACAAACAATCAAATAAATCTCAACCATAGCTGCTTACAGCAGTGAGGGACTTACTGATTAATGCTTACAAAGCCTAATGAAGCACATTAACATGTTTTAGCTGGCATAATTCTCTAATTATATGGCATCTAACAGCAGGAGCTGAAGGGCTGAAGCTAATAAGCTAAACACTGCTAGCAAGTAGCTAAAACATGATGGCATCAGTTTGCTACTCACTCACTCGCAGCTTCAACAACACTATAACAGAAATGTCCATCTGAATGAAAGAATACAGCACAGCTAAAGATGGAGACATATGAAAAATATAAAGTAACAGACAGATGATACAGCTGTTTGATGTAGGAATATGATTTGAAAAACGATGATGTTTAGAAGATGCAAAACTCACAAATCTGACACCTTACAATGCTGTCACCTTGGGGAGACAAAACATATTCATTTTGTTCTAAGAAAAGCTAGGCTATAGTTTTTCTTTTTATAAAGGCTCCCGGGCACTTTTATGCATAACCTGCATTTGCACTCCAATGATGGATTTCTGCACTGAAGAGACAAAACAATGCTTCAAGGTGGATGCTGGATATTACTCAATACTTCATGAAATGTTCTGGGTGGCAGTTGGACATATTGATGCATATGTTGCATTGGTATTGTCAGGTTGAGCAGTAGCTCCTAAAACAGTTTGGTTCTTCAAACTGTAAATATAAACCGTCAGATGAATAAACTCAAAGATGAACATGCACCGCTTATGAATAATTAGTCCAACAAATGAAAAAGTCTAGACTTTCCAGTGTACGTTACCTCATTTACATCCTTTTCAGTATCAAGTCATCAGTCTGTAGGCATAGGTTGAACTGTCTTGTATTGGTGATCTGTTTAATACTTGGTCTATTTCAGTTATAGTACAGATTGTAATTGTTTTAGTGAATATTTTTTCTCAGATTATAAAAAGACAAAAACAAAAACAGGTGCCAGTCTGTGCCGGTAACTGGATGAAGCTTTCTGTGAGTGCTGGATTCTCTTTTGTGGCTTATTGCGCTTTCAATATTTATTTTTAATATCAAGCTCATCCCGCACTTTACTTTATCATTTATCTATGTAACCTTGTTAATAATCTTACAGGTTATGAGGATCATCATACAACATATTTATATAACATAACAGGTTTGTGTGGCAAAAGCGAAATTACGATGTGATATGAGACTAAATGTTGGCACAGCCGAGCACCAGTTTCAGTCTAGTCACTTTTTTATAGACTTTTACATTTTCACTTCTGTTTTAAAAATCTTTCTATTTTTAATTACGATAAACAAATTACAGTGTGTAGCTGTTTCAATCTGAGCACAGGAGCTATAGGTCATCATAGAAACATTGTTTGTCACAGACAGCACTGAACACGCACTTGGCCAGCAATCTGTAAACATATTAGTATTATGAACTTTTAATTAACTTTGGTGTGCTGTATAGCAAAGGAGTTGTACTTGGCAAAAACGTTTTCTGCAGAAAGCTGATGTGTATAATGTGTGATGTGTATAATGATTTAGACCTCTGGGTCAGGGGTGAAAAAGGTGAGAAGGGTGCCTCTGATGGGGCCGGGAGGTGGGGGGACTCCCACAGAATAAATATTACGGCCTCATTAGTGGACATGCTTAACACAACTTAACTTGTTAATTCTTCCATTATGATTGACAGCCAAGGTTTTTTTTTTTTTTGGGGGGGGGGGCAAAGAAATCAACAAAAGTATTTTGTACCATTATGGAAAAACAAACCTTCAACT
>JAUCMS010000153.1:13701606-13731193 GCA_032357445.1 Enteromius radiatus | reverse complement strand
CCCCCCCCCCCCCCCCCCCCCCCCCCCCCCCCCCCCCCCCCCCCCCCCCCCCCCCCCCCCCCCCCCCCCGCCCCCCAAAGAAATCAACATAAGTATTTTCTACCATTATCGAAAAACAAACCTTCAACTACAAATGCTATTTGCTATTCCTCTTGCCAATTTTACGGTAGCCAAATAAGTTGAATGGAATAATAAGCCAAGCACAGCTTCTGAAAAAATACGGTATTGACATTTGTCTAAAGACATATATATATATATCCCTTAAATAAAAGAACACCTCTTGCCCTCCAGTTTTTTGCATAGATAACGCAAGCAGTGGGACAAAATACTCTCTGTTTCTCATTCATTTTTGTTTTTATGTATGGACTCAGTGTATATTTATATTATATTAAGTCTTTTGCAAGAAACCTAATTCGATGTCAACAATGACATTACTAAGAAACCAGTAATGAGAACGCCCACTAGCGACCTCATCGCCAGCCACTGCGAGTGTGAACGTGACGTTCTGTCTCATTCAAACTTTTACATAAATACAAAAGTGAACCACCAGATTTGGTGACTAAGATTTGCTCGAACGCTTCAGAACTTGCTGTTTTTGCTCAGAAAAGAGCAGTGTGAACATAACTCCTTTTGTGTTTAATGAAAGAAAGTCAATACGGGTTTGGAATGACATGAAGGTCAGTAAACAATAAATTCATAATTCCCTTGGCTCTGTGACAACGTACTCAGTGAATCTAGCGTATTCCTTTTTTGTGACAAAACATATAATTAGCTGAAAATGAAAATTATAGTTCTTTATTACTGACTTTGACCTCTAATTTTTGACTGTGCTATTAGCTAGTCATGTTTACTATGGATATTTGGAGCTCTTGTACCACGTGTCGCTGAATGTAACAGTACAGTGTACAGTGCCCTCTGCTGGAAGAAAATAGATCTAAGCGGTCCTGCAATATGTTGAGAAGTACTCAGATATCTTATTTGATCAGACAATCTTAGTCCAAAAAAGGGCATTGATCTTTTAAAAAAAAAAAAAAAATGGTGCATTTCTGATGAGAAAATATTTCACTTAATTATTTAATTCAGCATTTATCCAGTCAATCAAAAAACTTTAAAGCCTACTGTAAAAAAAAACCTGACATCATAATTCTGCCAAAACTTTTAGGATCGGATAGACATATAAAGGGAATACACGCATACTCACTTTAGCCAACCACATTACCATGATCATCTCATCAATATGATGCAGTCAGAACAGAGCACAGCTAACATAGATTTATGCCATCTAACCATAGAGGAAGCTTCTAATGAATGTATGTTCCGGGGTTGTCTAGGAAATTATTGATCTTCTTTGCCACGTCATCAAGCTCATTAGTATTGCTGTATTTCAGAAGATTGTGGGATCGTACAAAGTAATGCCGGAGATAATGCTGACTAACACACTTATGTAGCTTTTGCACCAGCCGTAATGCACATCCTCTGAAGTCTCTCCAGTCCCTTGTGCAGGGGTACTTCTCACATGTCCAGAAAAGCAGTGTCTAGATGATGTAAAGACAGTGGGAAAGAGTGTAAACCTGAATTTGTGTACAAGCTGTATGAAGTCTGGAAAAAATATGTACATAAATCAAAGAAAAAAGTGACAGGAAAGGAGTAGAAGTGGGCTGGTACCTGTAGGTGGTAGGCAGTGATGACAGGTTTGCTTCCAGGACACCAGACGTCCTCCTTGAGCTGTCTGACCACCCGATAACACTTCCTGCGGCAGCCGCCGTCCTCATCTATATTGCTTAGCAGCACCTGCTCTGCCCGTGAGAATGACAGCAGCCAGTGGTAGTTTGATGTGGCCATTAGATTGAATCCAAAAGACTGAAGGGGATTTATTAGAATAATTATTTCATACATTTATTTTAAGAAAATGACATACTGTGAAATATGATTTTCTATTATTATATATTGTAAAATGTAATTTTCTCCTGTAATGGCAAAGCTGAATCTGAATCAGCAGCTGTCACATGATCATTCAGAAATCATGCTAATATACTTATTTGGTGTTAGTTGTTATCAGTTTTTGTTGGTGGTCAATTATTAATAATACAGGTTGTTATTATTATCAACAACACCCTGTCCTTTCAGTATTATTTGATAATTAAAATTTCAAAAGAACATGTATTTGAAATAGAAATCTTACATTAAGCAGCACAACTGTTTTCAAATTTGAGTATAATAAGAAATGTTTCTTAAGCACCAGATGAGCACATTAAAATGATTTCTGAAATTCCATGTGACACTGAAGACTAGAGTAACATTAAAAATGATATATATATATATATATATACACACACACACACAAAATGTATTATTAAATTAAATTCATATACACACTGACCTTAATACAGCGAACACGCTCTGTGGAGGGCCATCTTCGAAAGAGCCGGGGCCATCTAGCTCTTTTTGGCCAGTAGTTCATTAGCTCCACTGTAGGAACCAATTCCACCTCAATTTGCGCCTCTGATGTTTCCACAGCAACACGCACCACTGACCCAACTGATTCCAGCATACTCACCTTACCTGTCAAAGAAAGGCGAAAAAAAAGTTAAAATAAATGAACAGTGGACATTACCCATTTACCCAAACAGTCCGTTTCTAGGGTTAGAACTAAGGTTACTTCCAGGCTTGAACAACCCAGCAACCTATTATTTTGCTGTGATTTTGGCGTACATTATTTTAACGGAATGTTGATCCAAACTTAACCATCACACTGTGCTATATGATGTTCATGTGCGTGGAAGACTGTGTCTACCATCAACACATGGAGCCTGTGGGTCAAATAAGAAAATAGTGCCTTTAAAAGCCCTGTCTGTAAAATGAGGAACTATTTCATTCTAAAGATTGTCTTTGGTACAGCTGATCTGTTTTCAGAGAAGCTACTAACAACTGCAAACAAGCTTGGACTAAATAAAATTCAAATGCTTACAGTGGGATCCGCTGGCATTTGTCTAATGCAATACAAAGTTTTCATTCAAACTATTATATAAAACTATTATAAAAAATATATACTAAAAATATATATATATATATATACTATAGAAAACAAACTGAAAACATGATAAAATAAATAAAACAGGATTTTTGAAAATGCAAAAACAAAACAAAACTCTCCATCCATGTATATATAAGACCTGTTCATATAGCTATTTATGCAAATATTGTAGAATACCTTGATACTATTTGTGGTATTCATGCAAGTTCCAGTACAGATACTAGTCATGGAAAACAATCAATTCACCAGACAGCATGTGAAAAATAAAATGGGACACAGATAGACATCTAAGAAATCTCTTTTCTCTCTTTCTGTTTCAGTATGCAAGTGGACATTATAGAAACTCTAACTTGTTAGTCCGCAGGTCTTTATGGATGCCTCCATATGCTCTTTGAAGACGTTCACCACCTTTGCTGGCACAATATCACCCTCAATGATCATGCGAGCATCATTCCACTCCTGAATCGGATTGACGAAACACTCCAGCTCCAGCCACTGGTGGAGCTTCTCTGGCTCACGGACCGGTGAGAAGAGACGAGATCCGCTCAGTGTATAATAACGCCACTGACGCGTTCGCCTCTCCTTATAGCCCATCAGACCCTGCAGGGGCACCGAAATCAGGAATAGAGTTGGGGTGAGCACCTGCCAAAATTAACAAGAAATCTGTCAGTATATACACAGAGCCAAAGTAAATTAAATTCTTATAAAAACATTATTAAACATTTAAATGTATTAAATAATTAGTGAATTATAGCCATGCATGGCCAATGCATATATTGCAGTACATTGAATAAACTATTTTGCTTAGTTCTGTTGCTTACTTGGATGGCAGGGTTGTATGCACATCTTCCTCGGAGTAACGCAGACCATTTTGACACTAAAGCTGACTGATCCTAAATCAGATTGTGGACACCAGAAGAATTATGATGTTACAAAAGTATCCATATTTAAAATGCAGTTATTCACGGTATAATAGACAAGAGGCCTACATGAAGTATTACTTTGAGGCTGGCATTATGAACTCCGGAGTTTGCAATGGACTGGAAACGAGCATCCTTCGAGCTGATCTCAGCTGTAAGATCTTTTATGATTTTTTGCACATCTTCTACAGACTTTGAAACCTGACGATGCCTGAGATCCACCTGACAACACATTCGGCCACCATTAACAAACAGCGTAACAGAACAGAATTAGCACCTTGCAAACAAACCAAATCAGTCACCCTTTTTATTGAGTTATCTGAATAAATCAAACAAACAACAACAACACACAAAAAAACCTTTAGATGACTAAAATAAAAGAAACACCATGAGTCAGTTAAAGTTAATAGTTTAGATCTCAGTGCCCATGACAGCATAAATAGGTCACCTGATTTTGCAAATAGTTGTCCAGATCTTCGTCTGTGAAGTTGGTCATTTTGCAGACTATCCTTAGAAATGCTCTATTTGAATGCTATTTTTAAGTCTTCTTTCCAGCTGCAAAGCTTGACAAGAGGTCTTTGTGGCCCTTTTTTGCAGTTCTTTTGTGTCCCTGTGTACATATGACACAGATTGTGTGAGGGAAAAGCACTTCAGCAGAGACCCATTGATCTCACAATATTGATTTCTCAGATGCTAAAAAGCTCCCATGGTCCTCTGGACAAATGAGTTTGCCAATTGTTTACTCACATGACAGATCACACTCATAGATAAATTTGAATGTAAACATCTATTTAGTTTTTAATTTAAATAGTGGAATATACACACATACAGATGCCTCTAACTAACTTCTTTCTACAATGTGTATTTATATTAGTCTAATAATATCTAATTAACATAAGCTTGTTTTAGAAACAACATCAGATAGAGGCAATGTTTTTATAAGATGTTATAAATAAGGTCTATGAGGTCCAAAATCAGGGGGCCTACATTTGAGTTAAAAAAATCTGAGAGCTGAATTTTACACATTTAAACAAAGACAAAAGCCTGGAAACAATTAATTATGGAAATAAAGAAGGTTTAAAAAACATCTGTTCACTGAAAAGAGCATGCATGAAGTGCCATTAGCGCAAAAAATAAAACTGGTTGGCATCTAAAACAGTCCAATTTAGGAAAGGTCATGTGAACACAATATGGAAAAAGACTTGCAATCACTTGCAGGCCATCCATTTACCCATTAACCATGTAATCAGTGATGGAAAGAAAGTGATCTAATGTCTTTTGGGAAACGTATAGCTAATAATTGCAATACCAGTTTATTAAAATCTAACCTGAATTGGTTAGTTATCTCCTTCGTAGCTAGTCTCACAGAACACCCAGACTGTGCAAAGACGATAGCAGCAGATATAAAATAGCAGAGGATAAAATAGTGATTTTTCTTTAAATTGCATTTTTAAGGAGAAAGATGCCTAGCGTTTTGAATGCTCCTGCAAAGTAGATGTTGAGATTTGTCGCCACCTAAAGGACTAGTTCTATATCGCGCTTTGCCCTGAAAACACTGACTACATTTCCCCGCATTCTGTTCGACGTGTAATAACAAACCCAAGTAAACGTTCAAAACAGTGTCATTCAAAACACAAAGACATGAGTCATGACCTAACTCACTCTGCAGTGGAAATACCCGGGCTAAATCAGTGAGGTATGCCCTTGATATATATTGTTCATGTTGTATTTAGGTTGCATAACCGTAAGTGTTCATATCTGGTATGTTGGCTAGTTTTGAACATTAGCTTTTATGCTATAACAAACATGACAGTAACACTGGAGGTGTATGGTGGCCATGTCAACAAATATAATCTAGAAACATTATAGCATTATAATATTACTGGCAACGCATTGCAAAGCTCATACTTAGCAAAAATCTAGCAAGTCCTAAAGCTACATGAAAGTAAACATAAACGAGGCAGTTTCTCCACCAAAATAAAAGCTCGATGGTTTCATTTTTTAAAACGCTATATCCACACTCTCAGGGAAAAATATGTACAAAAGCTGTCACTGTGACAAATATTTGCCATACTCATTTGTTCTCATCATATAGGCACCTTTAGGGTTAGCCTACAGCTATATATATATATATATATATATATATATATATATACACACACACACACACACACACAATTTTTATAATAGCCTACTGTAAAGTTATTTTATTAAACACTGTATTTTTTACAGTGAAAAAATATTTAGATACCTATAAGTAAATGATGTAGCACTAACATTTTTTTATTATTATTTTGAAAGGTTTGACAAGTTAAAAAGAAAAAGAATAAATAAATAAAGGAAAAAAAACAATTTTAAAGGTGTATATAACATTTACTGGTGTTTGAAATGTCTTTTTAAAGCACTTAATATAATGTACAAGAATCACTCACTTCATATACTCCAAAGCAGTTGTTCAACTCAGTTTTTTGTTATTTTGTCATTTCCGTATATTTAGGTGCTGGTTTCATATAGGCACAATGAGCTGCTGGATGTTGTTACGGTTGCACAGCGGGGACATTCGCAGATCTCTCCTGCCTCTGTGCTGTTCCCTCAGCCTGCGAGCTCTCAGTTCTGGGGCTATGAGCCGCAGCTTGAGAGAGAGTTACCGTATACTGCAGCTGCCTGATGATGGAGCCAGCAACGCTGCAGAAGTCAAGGAGGCTTACCTATGCATGGCTAAGCTCTACCATCCAGATTCTGGTGCTCCCACAGCAGATGCCGCTCTATTTTCCCAGATAGAGGAAGCCTATCGGGCTGTAATAGCCCACCTGGCCCGGCAGAAGGCCGCCTCACAGCATACCCAGTCGATGGAAGAAGAAGAGGAAGATAAAATTAAAAATAATGCTCCTCAGCACAGACAATACCTCAGTTTTGAAGGCATTGGATTTGGCACTCCAAGCCAAAGAGAACGACAGTATCAACAGTTTCGTGTAGACCGTGCCACCGACCAGGTTCTGGAGTATCGACAAAAGGAGATGGAGAAGGCAGCAGCGGATGAAGGAGCCATGGTGACCCGAGATGCACGTTTGCGCAGCAAGCAAATCAAAATCACTCAGGCGGTGGAGAGGCTTGTTGAGGACCTCATTCAGGAGTCAATGGCCCGTGGAGACTTCCAAAACCTCAGTGGCACTGGCAAACCGCTCAACAAGTTTGATTACAACCCATATATGGACCCCATGACGCACAACCTCAACAGAATCCTCATCGACAATGGTTACCAGCCTGAGTGGATCGTGGCTCAGAAGGAGATAAGGGAAACCATTGCCAAAATGAGGGCAAAGTTGCAGGAAATCAGGGCCAGGCTGGGAGAACCCATGAGACACTCAGAAACCCTTCAGTGGAAGGAGCACTGCGCTGTGTTTGCTGATGAACTGGGGAAACTCAACAAGAAAGTGGACAATTTCAATCTGATTGTGCCTCTCATGAGCAGACAGATGGTGCATTACAGCCTGAAGAGAGAGCTAGAGAAAATACTGAGAACGGATCAGCTGCTCAGGCAGGAGAAGGAAAGAGAAAAAGAAAGGAAGCAAAAGAAGCAGATGGAGACAGCAAGAACATCTCAGAACACCAGACAAGGACTCATCACATGGATGCAGAATTTTCTTAAATAAGGCTGCACTAAAACCTATTATTAGTGTTATTAAGATTATTTTGCTCCCTTCAGGTTTTTTTTTTTAATTTATTATAAATGTAATTATACAGTATGAAACAATTATTTAGTTATTTAAAAACTAGCTAGAAAATAAAAGGCAATAATAAATAAATAAACCATGTTGATGAATTTTAATAAAAAAAAGTCTATATACACACATTAAAATATCTTTATTACATGATTATTAAAGAAAATGTTAATACAAATTAAATTTCAATTTTATCTATCTAGCTATATATATAAGAAATGTATTTTTTTTTAATTAATATTTTTTTGTAATTTTAGTAATTACAAATTCCTTAAAAAAGTGACACTAGTGATTTTTTTCCACAGTTTCTAGAGAGCAGTAATTACGGTGGACACACTGATCCGCCAAAATCTCATAACTGTTGAAGGTTGGTGTTTGTTTGGACATTGTGAACTAGCCATAGAACTGCAGATGAGATGACCCGGTGCCATTTATCAAACCAAACTGTAGAATTCAATTGTTCGATTTATTTTGACATAATGAACAACTGTGACACTGTGACAGAAGCAGAAAATCAAACATATACTCTTTATAGAAATGACAGAAGTCTGTAATCTAGGCCTGCTCCTGCTCTCTTCCGCTGTACCCTGGGAGGTGTACGAGCGCAGCTGGGTTGCTGATGACCACAGGAGATGCAATACTAGCCCAGTCTTTAGCTATATACTGATGATATGGATCCTGTGAGTTCTCCACTTTCTTTGAGCGGATATAGCTGAACATGATTCCAAAGGTAAAAAAACTAAAGAGTCCCACCATCAGACAGATGTAGATCATGCCGTGACCTTTATCTTGAGCCAGAGCTGCACTCAGATGCACAGGTGGATGATGTGGCGGTGCATACGGAGCTGCTCCCATCACCCACGTCTCATTAATGTAGTGCTGCAACCAGGATACCAGCAGAGCATGGACATCTGTGTAGTTCTGCTCTAGCATTGTTCCACACTGTTGATACAGTTATGAAAACTCACTATATAAATACAGTTATGGAATCTATCATTTGGCTATTTTATATAGGAATAAATTATGGCTAAATACTTACAACCTATCAAATGTTTGGACACTCTTGACTGAATTTTGCTTATTTTTTATTCCCCCCATTTGATTGATTTATCTTTAGGAATAATTTATCCGTAGGATCTAATGATCTTAATCTTTTTTATCTAAATGCTAATTCTATACCAAATTAAAACAACTAAAATTATGTAATTATATATTGACATATTTAATGTTTGGGATCTGCCCTTGTCTTTAGATAAGAAGTTAATTCATTTTTATTAACTTTTTAATTTACTTCTATTCAGAAATTATGCATTAAAATGATTAAAAGTGACACTGATTATATTACAAAATATATATATAAAAAATAATACTTTTTTACATAAAATAAACCATTAAAAATATTAATGGTTATATTAATTTAAAAAATATCATTTTCTTTTTCATTGTCAAAGCAAAGCAGTCCAGGAAACAATACAAATATACAAACTGATACAAATACTTAAGTGACAAAGGTATCAAATATATAAAACAGACATACCTTATCGTTTGTGTTGGTAATAAGAAGTTTTAGTTTAATGCTAAAGAAGCCGATACAGTGTGTCATAGATCTTTTCAGCTAGTCTCCCTGTAGCTCTTCTAGAAAAAAATCACCAAGGAAGACAGGACAGTAACTGAGATCATGGTTCCACCCCATTATTAACATAGAGAGACTTATTCAGAAGGACCTAGTCCTCTCAAGATGTCAACAACTTTAATGAATCTAAAACAAGTCAAGGTCATCAGCTTCAACATGGGGAAAGTCTGGGTCTGAACCAATGACGTGGTCAGATCCTGCGCCGATGTGGGAAAGAATGATATTTTCGAAAGTATCTTTTTGACTTTAACAAGATAGTTTAAAAACATACGTTGGTGGAGATGAGCATGAGTCACTGTGGACTGTATATTTCTTGACCTTGATGTTGAATAACTCCACATGCAAGTGGGAACAATGGCTTACATTGAGACAGCCAGGCATTCAAGACTCACAGATTCTATTTCAAGGCAAAAAAAAAAAAAAAGAAAAGAAGAGAGACATCACCTTGAAAAGTCCTCGACTTGCGTCATTACTGTGATATCAGCATACTGGATGAATGCGGAGTCATCTTTTGAAAATGGCTAAATGCATAAAACTCAAGAGGCATGTGGGCAGAAAGTCAGAACACTTAGAATTTTGCAGACTAAAATACAGTTTCACTTTTTTCAAAACAACAAAAAGGTAAAAAGGTCATAACATGACTGAAGAAAAAAAGTTTGTTATGGTAGTTATTTATGTATGACAGGACAAACACTCAAGCCATTGCCAAGTCAGTGACATTTTCAAAACCAAGTAAAAAAACAGCATATACCATTATATACAGACAAAACAAACATTAAAAGGCATCAGACATATATTATTAAGCTCAATGTAATAAAATCAATTGGTGTTCATCCTAGTAAAGATACATCCTAGTAAAGATGTAACAGTCTTCCATCAAAACTAATTACAGTGTTATGGTCCTACAAATGACTCAAGTGCATGAACTTGAGGACCATGTCTTTCAGTACATCCTAATGCATAAAGAACTACTTTGGGCCATTTTTGTTAAAAATGTTAAAACAATGAACTCTTGTAACTGTAACTTAAGCTCTCTCTCTCTTTATATATAGTTCAAATTCAAGTTGCTTTATTGCCATGACATCTGTTACAGTATTGCCAAAGCATTTGGATACAGAATAAAATACAGAATATGATTACACCATCAAAGTACAAAGGAGACAATAGATGTGTAATAATTATGAGAAATTAAATAGATAAATATAATACAATTAAAATAACACGAGCAGATAGTATTTCTAATATTAACAATTGTAATTGCAATGAATAATGTCAAATAAAGCTAATAATTTAGCTGTTTCGTATGGAGTGTATGGTGTATACATATTATGCAGCTAGTTTGACTGCAGCATCATCCTCTCTGAGTATATAGGAGTCATTTAGAGACAAAAAAAAAGAACAATTCCATGCTCCAAATTGTGGAAAGAATTGTCTGTCTTTGGGGCAGATCAGAATAAAGTGTTTCTCATCCTCTTATCTATTTACATAATCTTTGTTCTCTTGGAATCTGAGATTCTATTTCTAAAATGTGGTCACTGAGTTGATATTTTGAAATAATTAGTCTTTCTTTAAATTCTTTGATTGTTAAGTAATTTGCTAGTTCTGTTTAGGGCCGAATAACACAGGAGTTTGTTTTGGAGGTCAAATTCATTTTTTAGGTTTTCATCATAATTACACTTTCAATTTTTGTCAATTTCTTTATGAAGGCTGGTTTTGTGATGGGAATTCATTCATTAGTTGAAGGACGAGTGTACTGCATTTAGAGGATGAGATACTATCTGGGATTCACTGGCAAGAAGGGCTTTATATTGAATCGATTGAGTCCGGTGATAATAGAATGGACAGCTCTTTTCTTAATCTCAATGTTCAGCTCTGCAGGCAATGTTAGAAGTGCCTTTATTTATCTTTAGAATGTTTTTTCTATTAAATTTGTATCCCAATTTTCAAATTTCACACCCATATAGAAGAATTGGTTTAATGATTGCGTGATATAATTTAATCCATGTTCTAATTGGTAGTTTTAATTGGCCAAATCGTGATTTGATGGCCTTCTCAACCCTAACCCTAACCCTAACCCTGATGCCCAGGTAAGTGTAGCTGCTGCTGTGCTCCAGGACTTCTCCTGCGTAACTGAACTGATATCTGAAACACCATGATCCGGGTTTTGTCCAGGTTGACCGACTGTGTCACAGTACTGTTCCAGCAGGGCCAGGCTGTGTTGGAGAGCCTCAGCTGTGGTGGACAGCAGAACCAGGTCATCTGCATACAGCAGGCATTTAACTACAGAGTCGTGTAGAGCGAGACCCGGGATGCTGCCAGAGCGCTCCAGAGCTTCTGCCAGCTCGTTGATGTAGATGTTAAACAGAGTTGGGCTCAGACTGCATCCCTGCCTCCCTCCACGACCCTGCTGGAAGAACGCAGCCCTGACATTCCCAATTTTAATCGAACATACAGATTTTATACATGGATTGTGTAACATCAAATGTTTTTCCACCAATGCCAATTTGTAATAATTTGTATAGTGAAGCATCATGCCAAATAGAATTGAAAGCTTTTTTAAAATCATCAAAACATGCAAATATTTTTCTTTGTTTGCACTTTAGATTTTTGCTAGATTACTGGCCACACAAATACCAAGACTGGTTCTTTATACTTCTTGAAAGTTGTCGAAGATCTTATCCAAGACATTTGCATTCATTATCAAACCATATATTCTTTTTTATTTTTTGTTAGTTCTGTTTTTGTTGTCTAATGTTAGATATAATGGCTAAAGTTTGAAATATAGAATTAAGACTGGATGTTGCTGAGTTTATTTCATTAGTATCTGGAGTGAAATCTGTGGACAGCATTTTTAGTATAACAGAGCTGATCATGTTTCCTGAATTTTTCAGTGATAGATTTGTTCCCTGTCACATGACTGTTTCAGGTAAAGGATTGTTTGGCAGTGGTCAGAAATGGGAAGTTGAGGTCTAACTGTAAAGGCGTTAATAAAATTTGTGTCAATGTCTGTTATTGAGTAATCAACTACGCTGGCTCCTAATTGGAAGCAGTAAGTAAATCTACCAAAAGAATCTCCCCTGGTTCTGGCATTTATTATATAAAGCCCAAGACCTTTACAGAACTTTAACATCTGTCTCCTATTTCGGAGTAAGGACTGGTGTTGACTGAGACACAATGTCTCCAAAATTCTGATCATTATCTATATATACTGTATATACAGAGAGAGAGGAAAAAAAAAATATATGAGCACTTAATCGTGATTCGTAATTTAGGAACATGCTGAGGCACATGGTGGAACAAGACTTACAAATGCCATATGAATGGGAAAAATAATCCCCAAAATTGTTACTTCCTCAAATAAAAATGTTTACTTCATCGTCAGCATTTACTCTAGTTCAAGTTCCAGTAATCTCGCACAAGTTTTCATTAAAAATAGCCTGAAAATATCAAGCTAAACTAAAAAGAAATATACTACTCATATTATCACACCCACTGACTGGGATTCAACATGCTTCCCAAAATACAAAAGCACAACACAATAGGACACTCGTGTTCTCCACGGCCACAGTTGCCAATGAAAGCACTCTTGAAAACCCCCAGCCTGCAGAAAAATGAGTCACTCTACCATCGAATGCATGCAATGAACCCCTTTGCCCTGTGAGTCAGTGGACGTTATGTCGCTCTTCACAGGGCTGAGGTTCTGTTTTAAGGCATCCTCTAGTGGTCTGGAGGACCAACTGCATGCCACGGCAGATCCACCAGAGGGTCCTGTGATAGTAAAGCAAATATTATGGAACAACGAGAGCTTCCTTAAGCTCACTGCATGACAGAGGGACTGTATTCTGGTCGACGAGTCTGGACGATTTTCGGACGTGGACGTCTGCTTCCATCCATGTCCTCTTCATTTCTTGAGCTTTCTTGATCATTTCCGCAAACATGAACGACCACGCTGGGAGTGGTGGGAGTTCCTGGTTGGAGTTCATACTTTTCACCTGTCAAATTGAGAGAATTTAATATTAAATGTGTAAAACAGATCAAATTAAATGATTGATTTACGCACTGACTTAACATTCAGAACACGTTACATACCTGGCCCTAGTCTGGCGATGGCACACAGAAGGTCATAGTTTATGACAGGTGTTGCATCCTTTGACTGCTCCCAACCAACAGGAGGCGACGGAGGAGGGGACAAGAGGAACTGCTTGTCTGGTTTAGGAGGTTCCAGGTGTGGACTGCCAATGTGCACAGACTAGAAAGAAAACAGAAAAAAAATTTTTTTTTAAATAATCAATACACTGTAGCCCTTATCAGGTGTTATTAAAATTAACAGTAACAATTAGAAAATAATGCACAGTCAAGTTGGTCATTATAGCAAAATAAAATCACATACAATAGTTTTGTTTACAGTTATACAATCACTTGTATATCTTTATCTAAAAAAAGGAAAGTGGCAAGTCATTTAGACAGTTTTATGGTCATTACACAAACGTAATGAATATTTTTTATTTAAAAATGACCATTAGAAATAACCTTATTATTACACACACACTTACGTAAGTGCATATATATATATATATATATATATATAGGCTACATTTCAAGTGACATACCTGGGCAAAATAGAGTCGCACTTCCCTGCCGTTGAAGTCACTTTTGTGCAGTTTTGCTCTTGCCTCTGCAGCAACCAGAGCATTTGTGAAGTTAATTCTCACCCGACGAAAACTCTTAAAGAACTGAAATGTGACATTTCGATCAAAGGCACGGAACAGATCTTCAAAACTTGCCTGTGGATGAGAGGAAAAACATCCAATGAATACATCTGACTTTAAATCTTCATGGAACTTAAAGGAAAATTGCATGTGACTCAAGAGCAAAAAAATAAACATTCCCTGTGGAGCAATCTGAGGTCAAGTTTTAAGTGTGCCCCCATTTAGGCTCAGAGTCAGACTGGCAACCTTTCTAACCAGCCTTAAGCCTAAACTACTAGATTACCCACCACCCTGTGGTGAGCCTGTGCTTCTAAGGCATTATAGTGCAGAATCCATTTAACTTGTTTTGGGGGATGCTGCCAGATTGATATTCAGTAAACGCTTCTATATTAAACCGTACTGACGCACATAGTACTAATCTAATACACATCCTAAAAATGACCACGTCTGTCAGTGCTCGGCAAGATATTGGTTTCCAAGGTAACAGAGACTTACTGCATGCTGTGAACACACAGACGGACCTGACAGAACGAGTCTGATGGACCATTTCAAACTATGCAGAAATTTAATAGAGTATGATCCACACATCCTGGGTTATTCTTATGTGAATAGGCGTTGTGTGCGTAAGAGCTTACGTCAGATACAAAACCCCCGAACTGTCCAGCCAAACGCTCATTAAATGTTCCCACAGCATCTTATTCCATGATCTAACCACTACTACCTCAACCAACCAGCTAGATCATTAGCTAACTACATATTTCATACATAAGTAGGTCATTTAGTCAAACACAAAACAAGTTGGCATCAATAAATACGAGTTTGCATGAGGAAATCAAAGAGCTGTTCGACAGCTTTCTGTCATCCGTTCTAATCATCTCATTTGTGGCTTTCTAGCAGTTTGACTTCCAGCATTTAAAGTGATTTTGATATCGTAAGGCACCATTGTCAATGAAGCCTTACCCTCAGCTCAGGTCTGTTAAACATATCCAGATCCTCCAAGGAAGCAATAAGGCAGAAAGGGTTACACTTCATGGTTTTCAGGTGCATGATTGAAGCCCGTTGACGGATCCGCCGGAGGACTTGAGAGGTTAGAGTATGTAAAGGGCAGGAGGGGTTAAGACGCGTCCGTTTTGCCTTCCCCAGCGTGAGGACACGAATGACGCCTGCTTCAGAAAACAAATGCTTTGAAATCACCCTCTTCGCTTAGCTTTTCTTCCTGTCCTTCTCAGACGGTCTCAGGCCAGCAGAGAGCCTAGAGCGTTTTCACAAAGGAAATGGGTCAAACTGAGCAATGCAAAGAAAATAAACCCCCCTGTTTGGTCACGTGATGCTGCTTTGTCGAGAAAGAATCTTCTGGAAGGGTATGTGCTCCTGCACCACCGATCAAATGTCTTGAAAGCTTCGTAAGACTGCAGCTCACTCATCCGTCTCCTTTTATATAAAGGCCCCTCTCAGCTGCACAACAACAGGCTCCGCCCACTGCAGGGGAGGGGTGAATCTGCTGGCAGGCTCCGCCCCACTTTCCCATTCTGTACTGAAACGAATGGCTCTGCTGACTAATCACAGACTCACACACACACACACACACCCTGAGAGTGCAAGTCTTGGAAACTATGCGCCACTGCTTTCCATGAAGCTCAGATCCAGTTCGGCCAATCTCTGCTCAATTCAGTCATGCCATTTCAGGACACACAGTGTGGTAAAACAATGATCTGTATCTCTCATCTCACAGCATGTCTCTTTCATGCTGCCCCTCCCATCGTGATGGAAAATCTAAATCAGCTGAGCTGGGCAGAAGGGCAGCTGTGTTATCAAGCGCTCCCCACAGCATACTTTCCATGGGTGTTCGTTTTCTCCATTCTGACTCCAGGGGCAGCTGGTTTGTCCCGTAATTATTGAACAGCAGCTTGTCTTTTTCTATCTGTTTAAGTGGCATTCGGTTATCACATCTGGCTTATTTTTAACAAGCAATACAAACATGATCCACATTCTCTCAGTCTCCTGTGTACACACAAATATAACCAAATACGGCAAGTGACAAGTTGATGCAGTTGACAAACGGAGATAAACTGTAATTCTCTATTATGCTAAACCTATAACCTGTGTGGCCTTTCAAACTAATTGGGAACAGGCTTTTAATTGTTATTCTTGATTTATGTTACATTTCACTTGATAACACCAATAAACAAACATTCTTAACCCAAGAAATAGGTCATGGGTCTGTTGGGTTGTGGCCAGCAGAGGAAAAAAATGTTAATATATAATAAAATGCAAATAATAACACTTTGACACAGTGACCAAAAGCACAATCTGCTAGTTAAAGCACAACCAGGAAATGATGACTGATGAATACAAAAGAGTATAGCAAAACAATGAAGATACAGGCTAAATGAGAAAAAAGGATTAAATTATTACTTTTATTCAGCAAGGGTGTATTAAATTGCTCAAAAGTAACATTAAAGACTTGAACAGTTTCAAAAAATGCATATTAATAATAAGAAATACAATAATAACAGTTTCACAAAAAATATTAAGCAATGGTGTTTTCAACATTGAAAATATGTTTTTTTGAACACCGAATCAGTATGATTTCTGAAGAATCATGTGACACTGAAGACTGGAGTAACTGCTGCAAATTCAGCTGTGCCGTCACAGAATGAATCGCATATAAACACTATAATAAAATAGAAAACATCCTTTTCAATTGTAATTATATTTTACAATATTACTGTTTTTACTGTATTTCTGATCCTACAACTGTAGCCTTCCTAAGTATAAAAGACTACTTCCCAAATAAATATTACTGAACTGGACACAACTCACTCTGAAACTCACATTTCTTTGATCTATTTACTCAAATTAAACAAAACCTTGAAGTGAACATACATTCTAGAAATTCTCCCCATGCCTTTCACTCAAATTTTCCCCTCTCTATCTGGTAAAAGCTTTCCTGTTTGAGATAAGCACACTACACTAGCCATAAGCATCTGTCAGTCATATGTGCAGATGTTTTTAGTACAAAAGCTGAGAATCCAGTTCCAGTGGAACAAGGCCTCTCATTAAGGAATGGAAAAACCAAACACATAATAACACATTAGAACAAAAAGTAGTACAGGGTGGAAAATGGTGAACAGGACAGCATTAAGCTGTTTTGTGGTATTTTACGTATGCTTCGTTTATACAGGTAGAAAGCGAAAAGTATTATGCACACAAAAACATTCCATTCTATTCAGAAGCAACACAAACAGCTGAAATCATCATCTTTAAATAGCTAGAAGCCAAAATATAGGGTATATGTCCATTAAAGTAATGACAAATCATGTTACTGCTGTCAAATTTAGATTCTTATTTACTGTCAAAGTAAGAACAAATAAAAGGACTATGAAATGTAAACATTTCCACACAAAAAACGCTGTGAGATCCAGTGTGAAGCGCTTGCATTCAGAGGAGAACACACATGACTCTGATTTTAACTAGTTTAAAGGAGAACTAAGGTGAAACATTTCAATTTACATCGCTATCACTTACCATGGATTGACTGTAACACTAACTACACCATGTTATTGTGACAGAAATGTGGGATATTCACATAAAATGTTATTACAGGAGTAATGGTATACAATTATAGTGTATGTATTTGTATTGAATGTATTTTAGACACAAATATGCCACCTAAAAACCACATGTTTATATTTTTTCCATATTGAGGTGTTATATGTATAGTTTTAACTGTGTTTATCGTATGCTACGTAGATTATCGTAGATTTATTTCTGCATTCTAACTCAACTATTAGAACATGCAGTAACTAAGAAATGATTTTTTTCCCTAGTTATGTATTTATTTTGTTAAGGAAAATGAATGGCCTAACCATATGAAACTAAGCATGACTTTCTACAGGCTAAAATCCCCCACTTGTATACTTAAATGGCACACTTCATGTTTTGAAGCACCAATTCAGGAAGTGGGTTTAATCTTTCTAAATGAGTCACTGTTTTGTTTACAAGACCCTGGCTTAGGTTATGATATCTAAATAGGTTTGCTCAGGGAATGTCAACTCATCTGACACTTTTAAGAGAACAGCTTACAGTTTCCACTGACTAGACACCCAGCTGAGTTTATGACTGCTCGAGGGCCCATGTCGCATACAGCAAGTGTCAAAACTCCTTTCAGACTTTCCACAGAAAGTAACAACCAAAGTGGATTCTTTCATCATGAGACAACCAGCTGACTATGAATAACCTCTCAAAAAAAACAACACATTTTGACATTTATTGCTTCCAGAAAACTCAGACATTGAAACCAGAGTTAACTAACTATACCAAATTAACTAACAAAAAAAAGTTAATAATAAATATAATGCTTGAATTAATACAATAAAGCCTTGAATAGGCTAATTATTTAGATTATTTTGAACTTTAAGTTTAAACAAAATTTGTATCGTAAGCCAAGAATATGGTACAAATGACAAGAAAGTGATTTTTGCCTGTTCCTTTAAGATATTACACCTCACACAATGTTGCCATTAGCTTTTGTTGAAAACAGCATAAACAGAGGAAAAAGCAGCATGCTCCAGGTGGATCACAAAACTGTGTGTTGTGCAGTAGTGTGTTTACGGCGGTGCCACTGTAAATAGGTCAGTTCAAAGAACTGAGGGTGGAAGATGACACCACAATGATAAGTCCTGAAATTAAGAAAGATTGTTCACTTGGGCAGAGATGATGATCATCTGCATTATGGAGGTTTAAAGAGTAGAATTTGTGCGTACAAACCCATTAAACGGTTTAAGTAGCTTACCACAATTAAAGAAACAGTTCATACAACATTTTTAATTCCTCCTTCTAATGTCGTTCCAAGCAGTATTCTGCTAAACAAAATCAAAAACAAAGAAGCATGTTTGTAACCAAACCGTTTTGGTGACCCTTAAATTCCACTGCAATTAGACAATCCAAAAATCTCATGGAAATCCATATGGACAAGAAACTTTGACTACCCACATTCTTCAAAATATCATCTTTTGTGTTCAACAGAAGAAACTAATTTCATTTTTGTGGAAAACCGTCCCAACAATATAACTGATATGCAATTCCCTTCCATATTCCCATACAAGAATATAGAAGTATTAAAGAAGAGAGACCAATATGTTTAAGAATCTATCATTGGAAAGCTCTACTGTACTGAATGACCTCTAACTGAATATTTGGGACCTCTTTGTATACGTCGCTGGTGGTAACATGACCTTCTTCAATCATATTTGCATCTGCCTTGTAATACGTGTCCTAGAGCATGCTTCCTGTTTCCACATTACAAAACACAATGGAACAGATTTTCCATTTTCTCCATTCTCAACAGCAGATTATTTTTCCTATAACCATTATGCTCTCATCCCATTTCCATTTAACTCAAGGTTTCCATCCTATTTGGAAAACTGCACAAACCAGAAACCTGTTGCCTAAACTAAAAAATAAGCTACTTGTGCTACAGAGAGTTTCTAGTCTTTGGGCATTAAGTGCTAGCTTTACTGTGTATTAAGTCTCAAAATCTGCTTAACAAACGCTCATTTATTATAAGACAAAACTGACAAAACCTCAGAAATCAATCAAAAGGTTAAACTGTATAAAAAGGGCAGTAGAAACAACAGGTCATTGCTCCACATTATAATAACAATGTCTACAACCTGGCTTAAGGCTGTCTGATGGCCAGGATTTGTGTAACACCTCAACAAAAGTGACGTCAAGTGGAAAATTTCTTCAGCCAAGATAAACACACCTATTCACCACTGCAATGTCATAATCATCTTGCAGATAAATGGCAAACAAATAAACGCAATATGCTTTGTTATTTATTGCTTTGTTTATTCACTCAACTACTTTACTTGTAAAGCACTTCAATATTTCAGAGCTACACTCGATGGACGTAGCGGTTATGTAATACCTCTTCATTTCCTGAAAGCATGGCTACTACTTCAATACATCATAAACTGACGTTAAACTAATTATGGAGGAAGAAAAAAAGAGTGTTATGGAGCTAAATTATTCGTTTGATAGATGATATGGAAAAAAACAACAAAAAAAATGATTCAAACACTTTTACAATGACAGTGTTATTTTCACAAGTTCCTGTTTTCCTTTTTTTTTTTTTACGATGAGGAACAAAGGAGCTGTAAGGAATATCCAAGGCACACCACTGTTGTCCATATCTACATAATTCCAAAAACGTACTAGTTTATTAGTTACTAGTTGTGACAGTTTACACTAACAAAAAAGCAATTTGTTCCAAAATACAGACATTTAGGTTTAACCATCTCTAAAAAGCATAATCATCAATGTGATGCATGCATCATATCATTAGGAAAAAGATTACATCTTCTTATGGCTCATTAAATAAGATTACTGTGATGATTATGTGGTATAAAGTCCCATCTCACAAAGCAGGTTATCTCTGGTTCCATGAGTTCAGAGTCAACAGATCTCAGTCCAACAGAGCATCTTGCAGACAAAGTGCAAAGACACATTTGCAGCATGAATGAGCAGCCATTAAATCCCCAACTGCATGATGCTATGCCATTTGCATTTTTTATTTTATTGTTTTTGCATGAAAGAAAAAACAAAATGCAATTAAAACTATTTTTGTGTAGTTCAACAAATTAAATATGGACATGTCCGTTTGACAAGAAAGTGTCCTAACAGTTGATCTAGGCTATTGCTTTATCAAAGTCAAGTTTTATCATCTTAAAACGAAGCACACTTCTTTTTGTAAGATTTTTCGTTAAAAAACGTGCTTGTACTGTTCTTTAAAGTGCAAGTTATGCTAATTTGATAATGCAGTGAATGCAGCTTTAGTATTAAGTTTTAATATATGAACATATCAGTCTGAGATTATGCATGCATGTCAGGCCTAAATAATAGTATCCAGAAGGATACATGAGTGTGAATTCATTATTACTCACTCTTAAAGGATTTTCAATGGCAAAAACATCCACAGGAACTTTCCAGGCCACCAGTGAATCAGTCAAGTCGGTAAAATGCACGTCCACGGTGGCCTCACTGTCCTCATTATTCGACTGCTGCATAATGTAAATATGGGAACAGATAGGAAACGTATGTCCACGTTGTAAAATAAGCTTAGTTCCTACAGAACTGGAGATAATCATATGGCGTGACAAGCTAAGCTATCTGTCTATTCTGTATGGAAATGTCGACTCACGCTCACTTTGGGAACCGATTTATATATCGGCATTGACGTGTTCAACTGTTTTTAACTTTAAACTAGATGTTTGTCTTTTAAGCTGAGTGTTATAAAAACAAATAACCTCGGTTCAACCCTTCAAAGCAGCAATCGATGTAACGTTACGCAGCTCGACAACTTCCCGTTTCCTTTTTCGACATATACAGTGATTCCAGCAGGGGGCGGTAAAACATAAATCAAAACTGAAGTACTAATAACCATGCTGATAAAAACAGCATGCTGGTTGGTATGTTTTGAAGCTGCCTGGGAGGCTTCTTTAAGATGGTCCTTTGCTGGTTAATGCTGGTCTAGCATAAACCAGGAAAGGATCAGTTTAAACCAGCATCCCAGCTTCAAAACACACCAAACCAGCATATGCTGTGGGTTTTTTTTTTTCAACATAGTAGCTGCATTAAAATATGATTTACACAGCTGAGCGGGCAATTTTATTTACTTTATTTCTATAATGTTAGATTACAGAAGAATGAACGGCTAATGCTACTAGGTTTGCTAACTTACTCTTCTCAGCGGCGCAAAAAGACAATAACGTTACGTCCTTTAGGTAAAATTTAATTTAATTAACATGCAATCTTTTAAATATGAACTATGAACATGCTTCCATTTTTCTGCCATAAGGCCCAAGTTAGTCGGACCACTCAGATACATTAGTAGTAACGTTAAGTCCATTTGTTGACATTGTTAGATATATAGTAATTAATTAAATTACATATTGACCTGTTTTATTTATTGAAATGTATTGACAAGCATACTTTTATTAAGTCGTATCACTACTCTGATGGAATCATAAATAAAAAAATAAAAATATGTAAAAACAAAAAATATCTGAATTTGACATGCAAACTTTTGCGATAAAGTTAATCACTGTTTCTTTGACATCAGGAAGAGATCAAACTGCAAGGCTTAAATAAAATCAGATTACATTAGACAAACTGATATTTCTATAGATTTAATAAGTGACAAAAAAATTGTTTCCAATGTAACTGGTTATTAAAGAAAACGCATTTCAAAAAGCATGTAGATTGTTTCCTTTAATATTTGAAGTTGCATTATATACAAAGTGTGTGCCATTATATTTCACAATGTGATGGAAAGGATAAAAATGCTGTCAAAACGGAGGATTTTTCACATTTTATGCAAGGAATGTGGGCTTGTACCTTAGTTGCAGAACTTTTTCATACAATCCTTAAGGTGGCTTCAACATAGCCAAACTCATTTTGTGGTCGGAAGAAAGTCAGTCATAAAGATTTGGAACAACATGAGGGTGAGTAAATGATGAACTGTCCCTTAAAATGAACAATAATGGCTAAATTAAATGCTACAATTCATCCTTGTTGATATTAATCTAAGTGTAAAGCAGTTCTAAATCTAATGTAGCATGGAACATCCCATCATGTTGAACATCCTCTTTAACCATTAATCTTTTTGTCTACCTTAATAGTTTTAAGTGAATTAGTAGGAGCTGTGCAATCACCACATTTCTTTTTAGATAAATTGTTAAAGTGGTTTCCCCACAGCGGAGGGGAGAGGTAAAAAGAACTGACAAAACGCACACCTACACAATATACAGTACATGGGTCTAAACAATAATCTTTTGCAAATCATATGCATTATAGTGATGGACGACATGTTCTCAGTCCTGAAAATACAGCATCCAACCCTGCATCTATGCTGGGTCAAATATTTCAGTAACAAAGATAAAACAGCATTGTATACCACACAACTGCATCATGGTCTGTCGTTTACAAGGATGCACTAAATGATGGACTAAAAAAAATATGAGAAAAAAACCTTAATCTCATCAATCAGTGTCATTTTTTTATTTTTATTTTTTTTAAGATTAAATCAGACCACAATGTCAGTTACCGGCAAGCAGCACAGCAAGGTTTAACCAATGTAACTAAAAGAAAGTCAGAGTGGTCAGAACCCTTACAATGCACACCAATGCAAACATCATCTGTTAAGTATAGCAGTCAAGTACAGCCACAACTCTGAACCTCAACATTTAATTTGCTTTAAAAGTTCACAAAAGTGTTAAGGAAACAAAAACAATTTTCTTCTTCAATGTATTTAAACAAGTGATTAACACTTCATGAATTTTAAAAGACAAGAAAAAAAAAAAACTCTTAAAATGATCATGTCTGTATTTTAACACAAATCTCTGAAAGTGTGTACCAACAGACCTGATCTGTGATCTAAACTGCACCCAAAAATCTGTTTCTTCTTTTAGGTACACCTATAAATCTGTGTTAAATCTACCAGAGGTCCTTCTTTATGTTATCAAGAGGCACCATATGTAATGAAGGTAAAAACAAGCCTGAAAGCGAAATGTTTCACTGTCAGTCTGGGCATTTAGCCCATTTGTTCCACATTTAGACATACTGAACGGTCTAATCTGGTAGTTTTTAAGTCTACGGTAAAAAAGGATTCCTGTAGCTTGCAGCTGTTTCAACAACTGACTATTTAAAGATAACTGAAATCAACGTAGCTTCAAGTGTCCAGATGCTCAAAATGTCCTTCTGCGAGCAAACAAAAGCTTAATTTACATGACGGATGCAATCCTCTGGGAAAGTTCATCCTTTAATCACAAATGCTAGCCACAGGTGTCCATGATTCAGGATTGTATACAAGATGCAGCAGAACGACAATGGGTTACTGCAAAATAGATAAAAACAAACAAGAGGTTAATGCAGGCAACCACAACAACATTTGTTTTAATTACTTCAAAATGACAATTAGTTCAAAATGGTCAATTAATAAAAAAAGTTGAGGTCTGCATGATAATCAAAACTGTGATTAAGTAAAAGTTGTGATTGTCATGCATTTCTTTCAGTGAGGCACAGCTCTGTGATCAGTAGTAAATCTCCTCCCAAAAGGCCAGAGGGCACTCTCAAAAACAAATATGCCCCGCAGAAGAAAAGTAATGCATGTCCTTCCGGGAACAGAACATTGAACTGCTTTCATTGATTTAACAGTTCTTATTTTTATAATTCATATTATAATCAAGTTTATTTATAATGCAATGCTAAGTGAGTTTGAAATGAAAATGTTATTAAATTGGGTACTTTGTGGTAAAAGAGGTTCTTTAATGCCTCTTATGTTTGATACATTTTGCTTTTTCAAATGCACATTACAAACGACTCAAACTCACCGGGTAAAGAATACAGAAGTGGGTTTAGATGGAGCAACATTTATTGCACAGAGCTGCAGTTCAAGATGCTTTCATAATCACAGAATGATTTCATAATTGTGTGATTAAATGTGTCTGCAATTATGTAGTATTTTTGCATAGCTTGTCAGTGAACTATGGCTTCATTGTTAGTTTTCGGCTGCAGCGCTATCCCTTCTAGCTTCAGCCCTGGAACTACTTGCATTCCCTTTCTTCTGCGGGGAATATTTGAAGTTTCAGTGCGAGAGAACCCTATGGCCTTCAGATGGAGATTTACTACTGATCACAAAACTGTGCTTCACTGAAACTTATTTTGAAACGCATTTGATTGTGCAGCCCATTGAAACTAGCCAAAAACATTTCATCATTCATTTTGTTTCAACATTTGCACATTCTTAGTTTAAAATAAATATGCTTTGCTGCTCTAATTTTAAACTTAAATACTCACCCGAGTCTCATCATCATCATCATCATCTGAAACATGTGGCCGTGCAATACTCATCTCCTCCTTACTCTCTGCAATCTGTTTACATTTCTAAAAAAAAAAAAAAGAAAAAAAAAGATGATTTTAAAAATAATAATAATAATAATAAAACTAATAATATAAAAATGTATTTTATATAGATATATCAGGGCTTGGTAATCTTTTTTTATTAAGTTCACCAAGGCTGGGATAGCAGTTCAAAGACAAATCTCACCTCTGTAAACTCCTTGATGCTAATGCTGTTAGCTTGTTGAGCCACTTTCCTCTTCACCTCCTCAATACTGGCCAGATTAGGTGTGGGTGCTGAAGGGGGCTTGTTGGTAAT
The DNA here is from genome assembly GCA_032357445.1 of Enteromius radiatus. Classification (NCBI taxonomy): domain Eukaryota; kingdom Metazoa; phylum Chordata; class Actinopteri; order Cypriniformes; family Cyprinidae; genus Enteromius; species Enteromius radiatus. The sequence continues at coordinate 13,705,954 of JAUCMS010000153.1, read as the reverse complement.
GGTAGGAAGTGGGGGCATCGGAGGCATAGAAGCCAGGGCACCCATGTTTGAGAGAGCAGCGGTCATTGTTGCTGCAGTCATACTTGCCATGGCAGCGTTCATCGTCATGTTTGGCATTGCAGGCATACCTGGTATACCCATGGGCAGATTCATAGGCAAATTGGGCACAGGCAGTGGCAGAGGCAAAGACAACGGGGCTGGAGCTGGGGTTGGCAGAGGTAACTGTAGAATTGCTTTCGGCTTGAGACTTTCAGGTATGGGCATTCCAGCTTTAGCACACATTGCAGCAGCATTAGCCTTCGCAATCTCCAACAGTTGATCTTTATCTGTTTAAAGAAGCAATCAGGGAAAGTTATGTAGACAGACATTTCATGCTATTATTTAAGTCAACTTTAATTATTATAATTACTTATGCTAACAAGAAAGGGGAGCCAAGCAAAAAGTATATTTACCTAGGTCAGTAAGACGTGGTGGCGTCTTGCTAGAACTGCGTCGAGATCTTGAGGTGGACCTCCTCTTACGGAGAATCAAAATTGGCGAGTGGCTTGGTTCACGTTTCCACCGATCTCGTCTATCAAAAGATCGCCCACGAAATGCTGGTCTCCTCCGACGTGAAACTGAACGCGACCTTCTGGATCGTGACTGACGAGCCCTTGACCGTGAACGGGATCTTCTTTTTCTAGCAGGGGAACGTGACTTGGACCTTCTTTTCCGAGCTGGCGATCTAGACTTTGAGCGTTTCCGCTTGGGGGATTTCGATTTTGAGCGCTTTGTTCTTGTGTGAGATTTCGATCTTGATTTTGCCCTTCGATTGGTTGATCTTGATCTTCTTTTCCGAACAGGTGACCGAGATTTTGTCCTCTTTTTACGACTATGAGAGGGAGACCTGGACTTGCGTTTTCTTATGGGGGACCTCCTTTTGCTACTGACAGATTTTGACTTGGATCGCCTTTTCTGTGTGGACAAAACTGATCTGGAGCGCTTTCTTCGAACAGGTGAAGATTTGCTTGACTTTGATTCTTTTACTTTACTTGGTGTAGGTGATCGTGAGCTCCCTGATCGATCATCTTCATCTGATATTGCAGTACCACATTGAGGAACTGGGTCTGAGGACAAAGATCTAGATCGGTTTGGTCCACCTTCATTTTCAGAGGGATTTTCAGACTCTTCCTTGATTTTTTTACTTTGTGTGTCACATTCTGATGATGTTATGTCTTCATTTGATGGAGTGTGCACAGATGTACATTCAGTAGACACTGGTTTCCACTGACTCGATTCTGCCGGCTTTTTTACTTCCAAATTTTCGTCCACGGCATCTATAATTTGCTCTTTAGTCTCTGAGGTTTCTACGGAATCGGTTAAGGACTTCTCCTCTTTATTTGGAGATTTAGAGTGTGCTTTCTTGGAAGGGGATATACTTCTATCTGATGACTGTCTCTCCCTGGAAATAGATCTTGATTTTGATGTGCGTCTCTGAGAAACTGACCTTGAGCGTTTACTTTGCTTTTTATTTCTTAATTTTGGGGATTCTGATTTTGAATTATGTGAAGATGCCTGTGACTTTGATCTTTTACGTCGTTGAGGAGATACTGACTCTGACTTTGTGCTATGAGGGCTCCTGGATTTTGACCTCTTTTGACGGGCTGCAGGAGAACGTGACTCAGAGGGCCTGGAGCGCTGAGGGGACCAAGATTTACTTCGACGTCTTGGGCTTCTTGAACCTGATCTTTTACGAGCGGATCTTGATCTAGATCTTCTGTTTCTTCTCAAGCGGGATCTAGATCGCCTAAGAATCACAACGGATCTTGAGCGTGTTCGCCTTGTTCTTCTGACAGATCTAGACCTGGATCGCCTCGCTCGGGAAACAGGCGTCCTCTTTCGAGAGCGGGACCTTGAGTGTCTTCCTCTCCGTACAGATCTGGAGCGTGATCTTGATCGTCGATTCTTTCGCCGAGAAACAGATTGTTTTGATCTTGAACGTGAACGTCTTTGTCTTCCAGTTGACCTAGATCTTGAGCGATGACCACGTCGTGGAGACCTAGTCCTCGATCTTTTGGTCCTTGTGCGGGACCTTGAGTCAGAGCGATAAGCTCTTTTTCCAGAGAGCGACCTTGACCTGCGTCCAGTTTTCTTTGTTACTTTAGACGGTGACCGTTTTGATGGAGACCTTGAGCTTCTTCGTTTTGTTCGATCCTTCCCACCAGAGGCAGACACAGACCTGTCTCTTGAAGATGACCTGTCATTACGACGTCCTGATTTACCAGATGACTTTGGAGTTCTAGAGCGACTGCGTTTAGATTTTTTCCCTTTAGTGTCTGAAAGTGATCTTGACCTTGACCTGTACAGCTGTTTTTTCTTTTCTTTCTGATTCCCATTTGCTTCCTTTGAGATGTCCTTCTGCACAGCTTGCTCTTTGTGGACATTCTCTTGCTTAGGAATAATATCAGGAAGTTCTTGCACTTTACTAAAACTTTCATGTTCACTAACAACTTCCACTTTTATGTCCCTCTCTGTAATTAGTGCATGTGCAGTCTCAGGGGACATCTTTCTTACCCCTGCTAATTTTAAACTTCCCTCTTCTTCAGTGTGATCAGAAGTAATTTCTTTCTTAATATCTTCCGATTGGGGTGTGCCATCTTTAAATTTGTCTTTTGGAAATTTGGTTGCAGTGATAGGTGACTTCCTGTCTAACTTTAAAGATGCCACTTGCAATTTTTGTGATTGTTTGGAGTCTGGTTCTGATTCTGACCCTGATGCTGATGTACTCGCCGATCTTGAGCGAGATGAGGACTTTTTTAGGACCTCTTGCTTCTCCTCCTCTTTTCGTCTTCTTTTCTTCTTCTTTTTCCCAACACGGTGTTTCTGCTTTTTAACCTTGGCATCAGCTTCAACATCACTGAGGTCTGTAAACACACATATAATGTGCTTTTACTAGGGCTGGGATGATGCGCCGATTCTGACATTTTCAGAATGCATCAAGGTTCCTCTGGAATCGATTCTGAGCTGATTTTGCATCATTAGCATGAGACACTCTATAGTTTTTAGGTCATTTTTTGCAGCGCCATGTGATGTTCAAAATTAAGTTGAGAATCTTTCCAGAGAAATTGCGATGCCTTTGGAAAATCTCTGAATCATTTTTTGGATTTGCAGTGCATCAGTGTATTGTCCCAGCCCTAGATATTACTTTACAAATTATAATTTTCAAACTAAAACTCAGTAAATCGCTGTCAAAGTGTGCATAAATATAAATGGTCAGATCATCTGTTAATCAAGAAAACATGGACATACCTTCTGTGCAGTTTTTTGTGGCATTTGCATGATCATCAGCTTCAGGGTTAGAAAAGCCATCTTTTTTCACACTGTAAAAAAGGATAATATTTGCTTTTAAGTTAAAAGAATCTAAAAGTATTAAGGAAAAAAAACATTTAGGCGTTGACAAGAAACTAAACCTCTGACCTCATTTTAGTTTGGGAATCGCCATCTGACTCTACTCCAGATTCAGAGCTACTCTCCTTTTCACCCTTGCGCTTCTTACGTTTCTTCTTACTTTTGTGTTTCTTATGTTTCTTGTTTTTCTTTTTTGGGGTCTCACTCCCATCCTTTACAGTAATGGCTTCATATGGAACAGCAGTATCAGATGGCTCATCATCTGTAGCGGTGACATACAATGTTTACAAACATATTTATGGGAACATTACTTAGCTATACCTTAATTTATACCATAATGATATTAATATCATACTGATAACTTAATAATAACAAAATCCGAATCCCAAATATCGCACATATTTAAAAACACATACTGAGAATATCAGAATATGTCAGAAACTTCTGAAAATGCCTCAATATATAATAAGAAAAACATCACTTGTACTAATAATCAATGAATCATTAGCAACTTTCCACTTGCATAAGACACAATGCTAAAACTGGCAGTATAAAGTATTAAAACTTTTACATACCAGGACCTGTGTTTACGGCACACTCCATTTCAAAAACTAATTTAACTGAATCCCAGTGATTATTTATGTAGTCTTTGCTCTGTAAATCGGACACGAAAAGTGTTAACTCTCAGTTTTCACTCTGAAATGAAAAAACAAACAAACAAATGCATATTGTAAATTAAATAAAACAACCAAAAATACCACACAAACAATGATGGAGGTGATCAAATGATTTATGCAAACTGTGAAACACTGTGGCTGTGAATTTTGCTTATGTCACCAAAGCAGTGAAATTCTGCAAGACTGATTTGGGACAGACATCATCCCTCTATGGAGTTATACAGCTCTTGAAGTAAATTAGTTTTAGTAAAAAAAAAAAAAAAAAAAAAAAATTATATATATAT
>JAUCMS010000153.1:13640796-13664109 GCA_032357445.1 Enteromius radiatus | reverse complement strand
TGGAATTTGACCTTTTTTCAGTCGTCTTTTGCAAACACTTGATTTATATAAGAAGTAGGAAACGATGGTGTTTGAAAGTCCATGTACTGAACTGTTATTATTCAACCATGCCAAGGTAAATTCAGTTTTCCATTCTATGGCACCTTTAAGTAACATTAACAAAGATTAATAAATAGTGTAATAAATGCATTGTTCATTGTTTGTTCATGTTAGTTACTAATATGAACAAATGACACCTTATTGTAAAGTGTTACCAAAACTTCACTTCAAATATAATAAACATTAATTGAAATACATTAGATAGATTTAAAAATCACTGAACCTAACAACAGAAGCTTATTAATTATTCATGCCCCAGTGCATTATGGGAACACCAGTATGAGAAAAGTTGAGTAGGTTTTACTTAATTTTATAATATTGATATTTACCCTTTCATTTCTACAAGCTAGAAATTAGTATTCATAATTTACTTTTTCATTATTATTATTGCCTGGACCAATGGTTTCATGCAGAAATTTTCTCTAGTATTTAGTTCACCACAGAATCATTTTCATCAGTGCACAGAGCAATCTGACATCCACAAGCAAAACCTTTTAATACAGCACAGTATGGCTGGAAATTAATAATGTGAGGGATATGTGATTGTGTGCGCGCTGATATATCAGACTCATTTGTAAATGTTTGTAAATGCATCATAACTTGTCATCCTGGAGAAAAAGATGCATAGTGCCTCCCTGGATGTAGTGTCCCTGGGCATCTGCTTGATTGCCCACGTGGTTAATCCACCCATGCTGACAACCCAGCATCCAAAACACAACACATTTTCAGTAAGTGCGTATTCAGTGTTCAGCATCAATTAAAATTCTGAAACCCACTGTGACCCGAGGTAGAGCCAAAGCTAAGTGGACCAAGCAGTCATTAGTATCTGAGCTAATGACTTTGGACCCTCAGTAGACTTCTGCCTGCAGTTTTGAAGTTTATATTCCTCCCTTAGAGTACCAAAGTCCTTCATCCATGCTTGGCCTGGAAAGTTTTAAATACGGACGACCCGATTTCCGCCTTCAGTGACCCTAGAGAGACCCCTGATTCTATTCTACCAGGGACCTTTTTCCGTTTCCCAGTTTGACATTAATACAATGGAAATACGCAGAGCACTTTATCATTCATGTGAAACACCGTTTATGACCTACACAATCCCTCATTACTCATTTACATGTAAATGATTTCACATTCCTGCACTAGCCTCAATTTTTTCATTTTTGCCAGGCGCCTATCATCTTTTTATTTCCTTTTAAGGGCGCTTTATATATTTTAAGGCAATAACCGATGTGGGTGGATAATTGAAATCAAAGCAAAGGCGTGGTATGGAAAGCTATATATAAAGATTTCATATAACTTGTTAACTGATGCATAATATTCTATAGTAAGAATGAACTTGGAAGTATAAGATCTTTACCAACTGTACTGATTGCACTTAAGTTTTCACATTCAGGATCAGCTTCAGAGAAGTCCACTAAATTAACAGGATCCTCTGAGACAATTAAGGTATTTTAATTTATAGATTTTTTTTTAATGTTTATGAATGTTTACACAAGGGTGTATACCACATGGATTCCAAATCCTCCTGCCATATTGTTGCATAACAGTTAATTTGATTATTTTTAAGGATGTGTGGCCAGATTTATGAAACCGGGCAAATTAGTGTTAATGCGTAATTCCATAAAAGTGCCAATTAGAGGGGAATTTCTGCTGGTGATTTACTAACAATACACACATTAAAGAACACAGACGCAGCCAGATCATTTGCACAACGACCAGTGCAATCTACCAAGAACAGTGCAAATACTACTTGCTTTAAGACGTTTTTTTTTTTGGATGCAAATGACACAAATTACTAACCAGTAATTTGATGAGCGCAAATGTTAGTAAATCACATTGCGTGAGCCACTTTAATTCTCTCCTCCCATAAATATTGTGCCTGAAAGAAAAACTCCTACAAATGCATGTTCAATAAGGTCAGGCGCAAAAATAAATATGTCCACGCTTTTTTAATTCTTCACAGTGCTTCTTTAGTAAATCCTGACAGTCCTATTTTAACACCAAATTATGCTTTCATTGGCACAAGCTGTTGGTAAATCTGGCCCTTAACATTCTGTATAAAAATGCTTCACGAGATTACATGTTAAAATTGTAATAATTAATTCTCCCCTAAATCCCTTGAAACGTGTAATTTGCTGAAACGATGACACTACAATTCATTTACTAAATGTATCATTTAGCACGGAAGCCTTTTTTTTGACTGAGGGAATATTATCTAAAGCTTTAGTCTGAGAAGCCATCTCTGATGATGCGGTAAAAGAAGGCCAGATCTCAAAAGTGCTTTTCCAAAATGTCACTCAAACTTTCTTCTACATTTACCAACGGCATTCTTTCTCTTAACAAAGCCGACAGCAAACTGCTTCTTTCTGACAGCAGCAGATCTGTCTCTCACGCAGGTTGAGGTAGCAGGACACTCAATTAAAACCTCCTCATACTTATGGCTGCCTGTCTAGTACTTGAGCTCTTCTAAAATGCCACAGTTGCACACACAGGACACAGCTCTTCGCTTAATTACTGGTTTTTATATAAATGGTAAAACGTGTTGGCTGGTGTCATTAGTGTTTCAATCCCAGTCTGGAGCTGTCAGCAACATGCATTATTCACATGAGATGTGTTGAGCGTTGGCACACTCTGGTTTCTGAAATCCTCAGTGTTGGCATGCTGCTAAGCTCTGGTATCCCTTGAGAGAAGAGCCAGAGAGGAAGAAGCCAGCAGCCTGAAAGCACTTCATCATGGGTTTATCAATGAGGTCAGAATGAATTTACAGAATTTATATTTGATTGGACAGTGGATGGTAAATTTGTGCTCCTGTATTTTTGGTTTAGCAAAGGTGATTCATCAAGGTCAAAACTTGTTGTGGTAATAAATAGCAGATAAGTCACTGTTGCATTGTTACTTTTGAGGTACTTTACCATTACTATTTTTTAACTGTGAGCTGGCTCGTGCTCTGGCATTACCTCTTTGCCCAGAATAAAATATTACTGGTAAATTATTGCATTATTTTCTCTAGTTTTATTTCAGCAGTCAAGTCATATGTTTTCTTTCTACTGTTTATAAATAGAACTGGGGCCACATATATGAAGTTTTACACTTATTGCTTTAAAGAGGTTTTCAAAAAGGTCTGAAATAGTTTGCAGTTCAGTTTGATTCATTCAGATGGTTGACTCTTTCTCACACCAAAATAATAACATGATATTTTATAAGAATGGAAACAAAAAGTTTTAGATGAGCAATGCAAACAAATGACGATTGTGCTTTTCTCTTACTTTTCTGAGCTTCCTTTTCAATTACTTTTAGCCATTAGTGGACTTTATATTATTTGTTCTGATCATTCTGATCATTGTTCTGATTTGTTCGGAGAATGTATAAATAAATGTTTAATTCCATTTGTTATTTTCCATTTATTTGTAATTATTTGCAACAGCAATTGCTGAATAAAACCGAAGTATAAACCCTACAGTTTTTTTTTTACAGTTGTAGTGCAAAAGCATTCACATATTTTAAAGTGTCCGATTACCTTTTTTGTTCATTGTATATTACACAAAAAGGTGTGTTGTCACAGGATTCATAAATGTGGGAAACCATGAAACCATGTTTTTGACAAAGAAATTGCTTGGTTTCGAAGCAAATCCACCACTGTGTTATTTTTTCGGCTATACAAATAACTTACGCTTAAACACATAAATCAGAGTGGGGTGGAATAAATCTTTGCCTGCTCTGTTTGTCATGATGCTTGTGATGAGACTCTTTTAGTACTATCAAACATCACACATATTTTCTAGAATAGGAAATATGATACACGTCAGCATTGGCATGTAGAAGTATAATCAATTGCACCTGAGCTAAAGAAAGTGAAAGAGAGGTGTTTGCGTTTAATTTAAATGTTAATTTAGCAGTTCCTGCACCTCACACAGCTTGTTTTAGAGCTATAATACTATACTAAATTGAGAGAATTTATGCAGCACCGACAATCTTTGCACAACAATCTTTCATTCGTCGGCTCGGTACGGGCCAGAGCTCTACTGAACTGTGACTCAAAGTGCTTTGAAATCATTCTGAAACACATAAAATGATTATATGCTTAAATCATTGATGCATTTCCAAGAAACACCTTTGAAGGCATAAAGGAAAATTTTGTAACCACATTAGTGGTTGTTAAGGTTATTTCTATCTGAGTTAAAGCACACTTTACTTCAAACAAGAAAAAGGCTGAACTTTTTTCTTTTTTTTCTTTTTTTTTTTGGCCTTTTCAAATGTCAGTAGTACATGAGGTGTAATGGCCTGGGTTGAGCACATAATGAAATAAGCACCTCTGAGTATTGAATACGAGCTTTTGCTTCATTGAATTACAACACGTCCTCTTTAAAGGAACACAGCATTCATTTGTATGGAAGAGGTCCTTGACTAGCAAACACTTAACACCCTCTTAGAATAACTGGATTTATCAGATGAAAAAAACAACCAACAATGCATACTGTAGCCATTGACAACATTTCTATGACACTTTCTACTTTCTATGGCTTTAGTAACTTTGCCTACCAGTAAAGTTAGCCAGTGTTGAGGCTAGTTACATTACATATTACTCTCAAAAATAGTAATGCCTTACTTTACTTTATTACTCCCTGGAGAAAGTAACTAGTTATATTACTAGTTACATTTTTTTTCTTAATTACTCTATAATTGCCTGAGATGCATCAGATGGAGGGAGAACATACAAAGGAGGAGTGTTTTTTAGGGTCTTTATTATGCCAACAACAGACTGTCACTGTCTAGCACAAATAACTACGAACAACTGTACTTGTGCAATCAATGTTTAACAAACACTGTCTAGTGCAAACAATCAATTTAATTGTCGATTAACAAGTACAACCCCCCCCCCCCAAAAAAAAAAAGCTTGATGTGTCCATGCAGTTGCTTCTTCAAGTTGGCGGTGGAGAGCAGAGTGTGCACTCCACCGTCAAGTTATTTTCCTACCGTTGAACATATTCAAAATAATGACTGAATCTTCACCAATCGAAACTAGCTTTCTGTTGCTGGGAACCTTTCTCTGAAAAAGAGCTGGCCGTTGTTGTCCAAACAAATAAGACAGATAAGGTGTAAGAATTCAAAAGGCAACATGCCACTCACTGAAAACCTTTCAGCACCAAGGACAGCTCTTGTAGTGACTTCTTCAGAGAATCTTCAAACTGGGATCGTTAATAGCTCAAAATGTAATTGAAATGACTTTAAATGAAATCTGAAGTTCATAAATGTAATTGATGCTTTCAGACTGTCTGAACTGTCCGCCGTTTGAGGTACAATAACCTCTTCGACTCTCAGATGTTCTTTTTTTGGCCATTTCGCCACTTTTGTTTACATGTCAGTGGCCTCTGGAAGCAAAGAGAGCATCTTTAAACACATTAGAGATTCTAAGGCAGGAACATGAATATTTTATGCTGTGATCACTTAGCCAAAGGTTTATGCGGTTTTGTTGAATATGTGTGGATGGATTGTCAACGGTGAGTAAATAAATATGAACAAACAGCAAGAAACATAGTCTGGAGGCAAAAAATCAATGCGTTCAGGCCAGGAGCCAGAATCAGTCTCCTTCCTCTGTGGCAAACCATATACCCCACAATGATTATTCCTCAGAGACAAGCAATAACACTTCCTGTACACTCTATAGCATCTGTCTCATAGTCTGGTGCATTGCATCAATGATGTATGAGGAGATGGCATTGAGGGAGGTTTATACTGTAGGCATGAAAGATTCATAAATGTCATTCAAAACAGAATAGTAGACCGTCACCTCAAAAAGTCGGTACGCCATTTAGAGAGAGGCTCCCTTACAAAGAAAGAAGCCTTTTTTCACCTATGGAGACTGTGGCTTGAGCTATTTTTGGTCTTGCTTAATGGACTCATGAAAGGTTCCCATGTAAGCGAGCAACTCAACCTCAGCGGGCTTCCTGCATCCACAAGCTTAGAAAAAAAGGCAATTGGGGTGGACAATTAACCTTTAGATCTGGGCTCTGATTGGTTGAATTGTGGTTTGACCTTTAAATGTAGGTTTAAGGGGGACAGTGAGACAGCTGTTGCTTTTAATACATCAGTAAACACGTAGAAATCAGGTCCTGCCCCAGTGGTTTTACAAACACATCAGCTGTATTAACAGCTCATTATGGACTTTGTTGATGATATGTGGCATGCCCTGCAATGTTTTCCTTGCTGTGATCACAGTGAGAGGTGCATTTGTGAATCTGGGGTGTTAACATACTTCAGACATACCGTTATAACACTTGTGTTTTCTCAGAGGATGCATGACTAAATAAACATAAATAACAGTAAAATATAGCACAGAATCATGTTATATAGGCACCATCAGTATCATTAGTATTGCATGATATTGAATTGCTTGCTCATTTGCTCTATTCTTTTAAAATTTCAATTTCCCCTTTATCTAACCTTAGCTAAATGAATAATTTTTTAACCCTCATATTTATCTCAAATATGTATCCATTTTTATTAGCATAAATTCTAATGTTGGGATGCATAAATTACATTTAAGTCTATTTATTTTATTATTTAATGTTTTAATAGTTACAGAGTGGTTATAGAGTTAAGATAAACCTCTATAAATATAAGATAAATGTTTTTTGTAAATGTAAGAATGAAGATAATTTTTTTCTCTTGTTATTTATGTTATGATTTTTTTTTCTACATTTTTGCTATGTCACACCACAATATTTATTTGTCAACTACCTATATAGATACTTAAATCAATTCTAAAAACTAAAAATATATTTTAATTTCTTGAAAAAAAAAGTTAACTGAAACACAATAGCTTTATAGATGCACTTCAGCTATGGCTATATTATTTTTTATTTTTTTTACTAAATTACCAAAATAGCTAAAAATAAACTAAAACTAATTAGTAAGACTAAATTTATACACACTGACAAAAATGAACGCAACATGTTTTTTTTTTTTGCCCCATTTTAACTCAAAGATCTAAGACTTTTTCTTTGTACACAAAAGGCCTATTTTTCTCAAATATTGTTCACAAATCTGTCTAAATCTGTGTTTTTACATGATGTGGTTACACATGGTCTGCCTTTGTGAGTGTACTGCCAAATTCTCTGAAACACCTTTGGAGACGGCTTATGGTAGAGAAATGAACATTCAATTCACAGGCAACAGCAGTCTGCTGTTCCTGCAGTCAGCATGCCAGTTGCACGCATCCTCAAAACTTGTGACATCTGTGGCACTGTGCTGTGTCAGGGCTCTCCAAACTTGTGGAGTTGCTGGTGTCCAGCAGAGTTTAGCTTCAAACTCTGCTTTTGGGGGCAAAAGCAAAGTGTTGCATTTATAATTTTGGTCAGTATATATATACATATAAACAAAAATAATAAAAATGGAAAAAATCTATAAAAATATAAAATATTATTCAAAATATTAACAAAAACATGTAGGTGAACATAAACACTTAATATGTTCTAATTATGTACGGATTAACAAACTGAGGCCCAAGAGAATATTAATTTATAGAACACTTGAGAAAGGCTAATGAATATGTAATTATAGATTTTTTATTAATCTCAATGACCTGTATATGCATCTCAAGAGATAGCAATATATACAGTATAATAATGTATGTGCAAGCGCAAGAACATCAGAGGAAGATTCGACAGAAGTATGAATTTTTTATACACATGTGCAAATAATTCTGCAGGCTTTTTTTAAGCTGAGCAGTGGAGGTTTCACTCTGGCTGAGTTTCTGTCTGTGTGACTCTGAGTGTGACTCTGAGATTCACAGCTGTCTGCCTGCTTATCTATCCTGTTGAGTTTCTTGCTCAGAGTTGCTCTATAATTCATGGATGAAGAGTCAGCACTAGAGGATCACTATCTACTAACCAGGGATCAGATGTTCAAGCCCCTATTAGTGCTGCGGATGCATATAAACGACTACAGCTATAGATCGGTGACCGATGACAAACAACAACAAACAGTCTGTCCTCAGAGAGAGAGGAAACGAAAGAGCCATTCATTTTAGTCATAATCCACTAACATATTAATAAAGGAAGAGGCCAATATGATAAAATATTGATGCCCGCGTCCTGTAGTGGGAGAGCTGACTTGTGTTCCTGCAGGTTATGCTTTATGTTTTAATATTGAATAAATGTCTATATCAATATTAGATTTAATACTCCTCTCCTTGCATCTTAACAGTGCTGAGCCCAGCTTTTAGGTGCCGTCCTTGGCCGAAGAATGGGAATTTCCATCATTCCACCCCTGACCAAATATTTCCTGCAGCGCCTTGTGACCTTCACAACATTCAGACGATCATTAGGTGGAATTAACAGTGGTAATTAACCTTTCACAGATCACAGGAAGTGAGAGTCACAAAGTGTGTGTGAGGACTACATGATGCCTTCACCGTCAGTGTAAGTATGCAGACATTATGAAGCTATTAAGAGCTCATTAGGATGCGAATGCTTCTTAAAAGTGTAAGAGTTCTGTCCTAGTTCACATACTTCTGCACTATTTTGCAGAAAATGGGGTTAGTTGTCACACAGCTGATATGTTTGAAGATAGCCGTGAAGAAAGCTGGAAGCATATGACAGCAGATATGTCTATAGATGTGCTTTTTTTAGCTGGAAGGAATGTTGGGTGTTGGCATGACTGATCAAACAGTGGCACAGCCTGGCCAGAGACTGAGGGATGAGAAGCAATCTGAGCAGGAACGGGCTTTGATGAAACAGATTTGGACTAATCTATAGCCCGCTGCTCAGTCTCGACCTGTTATTCTTGCCCCAAATGAGATCTTAATCACCACATCGATTACACCTTATTTGTCAGAGAACAAACAAATGATCCTGTATTCATCAAAGAGGATGGTTCTGAGCTAGTGCGAAAAGAATGAAATATAAAACGATGATGATTTCACAGTGTGCATAGGATATTTGTTTTAATGTAACAATTTCTTACACTTACTTTTTCTTATGATCGTATGATTTATGTAATATAAACTAATGTTTATTACATATTTGTTTCAATTTGATGCTTGTTCTAGTGATCATGATTGTATTTGTTGCATTAAAATGTTTTCCTTACAGTAAATTAAAAGAAACATTTTACCACATATTTCCAAAAAAATATATATTTTTTAAATGACTGAACATTTTAATTTAGAATCTCAACAATAATTTATACAAAAAAATAAAAACTAATTATACATCTGAATGTTTATCTTTATCATTATGTTGTCCTTGGCTCTAATATGTTGCCACAGGCTGTTAAAGTAATAGTTCACCCAAAAATTAATATTTACTCACCCTCAAGAAGTTCCAAACCTGTACAAATTTCTTTGTTGTGCTCAACACAAAGGAAGATATTTTTAAGAAAGTTTGTAACCAGGCTGTTTTGGGTCACCATTGACTTTCATGGTATTTTTATGCCTGGTTAAATTTATTTATTTATTTTTTGTGTGCAGAACAAAGAAATTCATACAGATTTGGAACTACTTGATGGTGATTAAATGATGACAGCATTTTCATTTTTTTTGGGTGAACTATTCCTTTAAGTGAATCTTTTGTTAAAACGAAAGTATTCATGAGAGTCGTTTTTCACAATTCCAGTCATAATGGCTTGAGCTGAAAGAAAAAGTAATGTAAGGACATGATATTTGACTGTACCACATACTGTATGGACATTGTGCACATAGGTTTCCCTTTTTTAATCTTTAAAGTACTGTATTTATTGCTCTTGAAAAGTAGTTTATTTAACAGTATTCCACCTTATACAAAAGAAAGAAAAAGACAGGAAAATCGCAAATGTAAGAAGCAACATTGAAAAATTAAAATCTATTCACTCTGAGGTGGAAACTGCTTCCAAAAAAGTTGCTAGAGGTGAGTGTTGTTGGATGAGTCACTAAAATGGCATAGAAAATCACTTACTAAAGCTCCATTCCAAGTTATATGTGAGCCAATATGCATGTTACATGTGTGAGAAGAACACACACCTTATGTTTGCACAAGGATTATCCAGTGTCAGCAGCTCTCGGGTGAAGGTGGAACAGATTGCCTAATTTACAGATGTTTCATGTGCTGTCACGGGGATCAGTCATTTGCTGAATTCTTTGTTTTTCTCTACCTCATCCGGTTATCCTGCAAAACCCTTATCGTTGAGTCTTTCTGCTGCGTCTCACCTTTGTGCCTCTGGCCTCTTAACGCTGCACAGGAGCAGAGGATCCGGGCCAATCCGAAGGCCAGGGCCGCTCACTGCCTTTGAAGTCAGGGGCTTTGGCGGTAGATCAGCTGGTTTTATGAGAAAAGGTGCCTTTGAAATATGGAGGCAAAGAGGACATGGCATTCCTCTGACTCACGTTTACCATCTACAGAGTCAAAAAAAGGATGGAAGTGTGAAATGTGAGGCGTTAATAATGTAACTGCTTTAAATATATCCGTCATCAATTTATATTCAAGGGCAGGAGGCCCTTTGGGAGGCAGAGAATTCTTTGGAGAGCGACTCAGTGTAAGTGCATGATGGGATGGGTCAGAGAAGCACTGCTCAAGACGTTACATTAAAGCACCAATCTTTTTCTCTTCTCAGCTTTCTGTGTTATACAGCAGGAGCTGCAACACCAAAAGCCACACACACAGATGCCTGACTTGCTGCTGCTTGAAGAAGAGGTTCATTTCCGATGCAGTCTCTCTCCCCCACTGATTTACTTTGCACTGAAACAGGAGAAACCTTCAAGTGAGACTGTTCTGAAAAGTTAGTTTAATTTTCTTTTAAAATTATAGCGGTGGTACTTTTATATATATATATATATATATATATATATATATATATATACCTCCAGGTCATTTTGTGATTTGGGCACCTTTTCTAGTTTGGTTACAAAGATGTTCAATCTTTTAATCAAAGATCTCACACATCATATCAAACTAATCATGTGTTAAGTGCATTGTGCCATGCATCCAAGGTTTAATTTATACATGGTGGGATATAATTGTGCTTTCAGTTTAAGTTTTGTAATTTAGATTTAACATAAGGTTTGTAAATCTATAAGATGCTATTTGTAAAGAAAATACTTTTGTTATCAGTTCTTTAATGTATAAAAGTATTAGGACTGGGATTTTACACTAATTTCATGATGCAATTCGATTCGATCACAGCAAAAAAAAAAAATTTAATGACTAATGACTTTATGTCACATAATTTTTTTTTTTTTGAGGTAAATGCGACACTACAAGAAGAAGCTGTTACTGTATATTGAGGTGTTTCCATACTTAAAACACAGTTTGAGCAATTACATGAGACAGGAAATGAGTTTTGGTAAGTTTTGCTCTTTTTTTTTTTTAAATACCTTACATTATCTCATGATAAAACTAGTATTATAGTGGAGGAGGTGATCAGATCATGCACACTTCACGCTACCACTTCTTCAGTGCCAAAATGACATTTATTGTTTGAATACTGTAATAAAATTGTAAGAATTTGAAAGCTACAGTGTTGTGTTTATTAACAGGCTAGATTAATCAATTCTTGGGATTCAAGAATTCACATAGTTTTGGGAAAATGAGAATTTATTAAATAAATAAATTTGTGCTCATATAGCAACAATGTGGTCAATTTATTGACAATAAATAAAAAAATAAATAAATAATAATAATAAAGGGATTAAACATGAGACTTTGGCTTGTCCTTGATGATGTGTGGTGAAGCACGGAGGCGGACTCAGGAGTACGATAATAATTCTTTTAATAATCTAAACGGCAGGGAAACAGACAGACAGGGCCATGCAAACAAAACCTTAATACGGGACATCGAGACAAAACTGAAGTTAACTTAAATAGGGAAGGTAATTACAACAAACGAGCAAGACACACCTGAACACAATGAACAATTAACAGAAACTAGGGCAAAAGGAGACAGAGCACATGGGGAATGAAAACAACAAAACCGTCCCGGGGCATTACACTAGCAGTTTGTAGCACAGTTTCAGAAAACCTTCCCCATCCCCAGCTCCATCTGAGTAGACACATGTCAATCAGAGAGCTGTTATTGTCTTATTGACATGACAATTGTTATTGTATTAATTAATGTATTTTTGTTAATGGTTTTAGCTACATCAATAGTAGCACATAGTAGTTACATGTAGCACAATATATATATATATATATATATATACAGTAATTCTATACGTATGTACTGTACATGATAGAGTGGCATCTGTTTTGTAGAATACACTTGTGTCTTGTAAGGTGATTGATGTACTTGATGAAATTGGAAAAAAAAAAAAAAACCTTCATCTACATCAGCACATCAACAAAGAAAAACAAACAAACAGCCTAAGGTAGTCTTTTTAGCAGATAAACAGAGACAGTCTTTTTGGATATTTTCTGCAGAATCCTTCTTGTTGTTCTCACTGTAATGGAGAGTGAGCAGGAGAAAATAACAGAGAGAGAGAGAGAGAGAGAAAGAGATTACCAGCACAGAGGTCATTTTCCTAGCGATTAACCACGACTATCTGAGCAATAGTCATTACTTAACAGTTTTTCTCCCTTGAAGTATCCAATGCTGACAGGAAACCACAATGAGAGTTTGTTGGAAGAAAACAATTTAATCTTCCTTTAAAAAGCAATTAATGATGGTTTCATCAAACGCCTAAAGGTCAAACATTGATTCAATTCCTGTGTTATCGTTTAGTAGCGCTGAAAAAACTATCCCACCAGACTGCTTTCAGTTTCTGTCAATGTTTGCTCAGCTGTATGGTTTCATACAGCCTTCATATATAAATGATTTGTATGAGAACAAGGTGGAACCCTTGTGAGGTTGTGTAGAGCTTTTACAGCTGTTTACGCAATAGTATAATCTTTGAGGTTATAGCTTGAAAAAGGCAAGAAATATAATCAGGGATTTGCCGCCTGCATAGTTATGCTACTTTATTTTTCCTGTCGGTTATGTGTTAAATAATCCAATCTATATTTTACCTGTCAAACATAGTTTTAATATTTCAAATCAATCCATGAGACCCGAAAGAAAGAATTATTATGAAGATGTCTTAAAGGCATTAAGGATTATGTGATTATTATCATCTGTTTGAGTGAGGCTGATATTTCTTTTTTTAATTTAGCTTAAAAAAGACTTTGAGGCACAGACATCAGTCTGTAATCTCCCATATTAATATCTAAATATCAGACTAAGAATGTGCTTAGTAAAATCAAATCATTCTGACCTTTACAAATACATGTCGATAAACAGATAGTTGGCTTGTTTATACTCTTTATGCATTCCTTAATCGTAACAGACTTGCAGAAATCTGCTTACAGAAATCTCATTCATATTCAAATGCCCATCATTTGCATAGTTTTTCATAAATACTTGACTTTCAGCTAACAATAAGAGTAATTTCAGCTGTTGTACGCATTGTATTTTATGTAAATTCATTATCTGCCTGTTTCCATAGATTTTCCACCGCAGTCAACAGAGAAAATGTGTAAAATATTCTTATATATTCTCCTGTAACTATGTGCAATTTCTCAGTGTTTTTATGAAACATATGCAATGCTGTTTGTATAATGTTTTTTAACCCTGTTAAAAATAAGTTGGTGTGTGCTTTTATTAAATGTTAAGTTTTAATGATGAAATTAAGTAACTAAAAATATATGTTCTCTACAATAAGTATTCTAAACAATAGTTTTGTTTGGACCAAATGGTCAGACAGCAATGCATGTATCCTTAGAGGAGCATGCAATCCCATAATGATTTGCAAAGCTCGGTGGAGAAAGACCCAAATTGTGGACAGAGTGGGAGAAAAACATCAGAATTATAGTAGAGAAATATAACAAATACACTGAAAAACATTACATAAATCATAGTAATAAACAATTAAAGCAAATTCAGTACTCAGTGGTACCAAATTTGAAGTTTTAGTAACTGTTTTAGTAAGCTAATTATAACTATAATTGTGTCTTCTGTGTATATTTTAATTTTTTTTTTTACATTATACATTTTTCTTTTTCCCCTGTAATATACTTGCTTCCATTTTTTGTAAAACATTAGAGTTTAATATATATTGAATGTTAAGAAAATAGCAGGAAGTAGTAAATCTACTTTATCAACTAAATTCAATATTTTAGTCAAATATTTTTTTCCTTTGATTTTCTTTCTTTAAATGAAAAGTTCAGTAAAGAGTTTATTATTATTATTATTTATTTATTTATATTTTTAATGAAGAATGGCAAAAGCTAGAATGTGGACCTTGCAGAGACGACAGTGGAGATGCTTTTAGCAAAAATCGCTGGATGAATGAACACGGTGATTCATCATCATTATTATTTCTTT
Organism: Enteromius radiatus; assembly: GCA_032357445.1. Taxonomy (NCBI): domain Eukaryota; kingdom Metazoa; phylum Chordata; class Actinopteri; order Cypriniformes; family Cyprinidae; genus Enteromius; species Enteromius radiatus. The sequence goes on along the minus strand of JAUCMS010000153.1, from coordinate 13,649,682 downwards.
GAATTCCAATATTTAAGTGTACCTTCATGAGTGAGGAACAAATGGGCCTCCTTATTCCAGAAACCATTTGCATTTGCATAAAAGGAGCTCTTTTCACTGATCCGCTAAGGTAGGTGGATTGAAAAAGTCTTGAGCGTCAATTTATAGCCACTCACAGATGAATCCAGCAATCATTCATCAAGCCTGCAAGATCAATCGGTCTTTCCAAATACATAAACTAGATGAAATGATTGCTTAGTGGAATAGCGCTTAATTGCCGAGTCACATGTCACAGTAAAAGTCAAGCCGTTCTTTTTCTAGTTTATTTTTGTTGTACTGCTCAGAGAATAGAGATCTCTTTAAAAACAAAAGCATCTCAGTGTCATCGAGACTAAACGTCTTCCTGCTGCAATAAACATGCACAGCCTTGCCTCGCATCTCATTTCATCTGGATGTTTACCAGTGATGTGATGTGATGCTGTTAATGCACACTCAACCAGGCTGTTCCACTCACAAAAAGCACTCTGTCAAAATGAGGATGGCCATGAGAAGAATGATGGCCTTCACATTTGCCAAGCGCACCATTAAGGAAATGTTTAGACCCATAAACAAAATGACATAACGGGCAGCTATAGCCCTTAACAATGCCATTAGGGGAAGGTTATGGCATTTGCCTGCACTCAAAAGCAGAGTTTTAAACCTACAGCCTGTAAATCTGGCCATGTCACTGGAGATTGTGACGTTCATCAGTTGCTGTCACCCTGAACCGTGAAACGTGACGTCACTTTTAGTGTGGCTGTGTGATTTATGAGGACGAGAGAGCACAGCCAATGGCCTGTCTCGACATCAGTCATGTCAATGTTACCGAAATACAATTCAGCCAGAGTTAGTGTAGTCTGGGCCTCAGATGGCACACCCACAGACTCTAACCGTCTGATGCACTGGCAGGCCCTTCTCCATCTGGCAAGCTCTAACATGACTAATCTGGCTGGTTTGTTCAACTTTATCAGTTCGTGTGGAAACAAAGTTGTTTTTAAAAATTGTCAGGTTGGTACAATGAGTATGCTTGAAAAGGAAGTAATCACTAGATTTACTGAATTTTACAAGGAAGGGCATCTTTTCTTTTCTTTTTTTTAAAGACACTCAGTGCATGTCAGTGAGTATATTCTGTATTTGCAGAAACAACCATGCCATTTAAAAAAAAAATAATAATATTTAAATAAACCCTTGAAACAAGATAAATTTACTTGAGAAGCAATGCTGCATAAGATATTAAAGGGATAGTTAAAGGGATTAAAGGGATAGTCTGCTAAATGAATAAATGTAAATGTAAATGTAAATGGATAGTTCATGCAAAAATGATATTTATCTGTTTACCCCAGGGCATCCAAGATGTAGGTGACTTTGTTTCTTCAGTAGAACACAGGCAAAGATTTTTAACTCAAACCACTGCAGTCTGTCAGTCATATAATAGTTAGTTAATAGGCACCAAATGTTCCAAAACTCTAAGAGTCAAAAAACCCCAAAAAACAAACATATGAAACCCTGCAGTTTGTGGCGCTACATTGAGGTGTTTAGGCATGAAACGATCAGTCTGTGCAAAAAACTGAACAGTATTTATGTCATTGTTTACCTCTTATACACCACAATCTCCGACAGTCCTCAGGTCATTCACAACATCACATGACAGTTGGAGAATGTGGTGAGGTAAAAAAAGGTAAAAAATTATATAAATACTAATTCTCATTAATTCTCATCATTTACAATTCTCAACTACATGTCTAGTAACTAACAGTAGACTGTTAGGTTAGGTTAAGTGTTAGTAGAATAAGTTGACATATCTGCAAAGTTTCTGAAAGTCAAAGTATGTAGTAAGCTGTGGATTCAACAAGATAAAGTGTTAGAAGATATTAAGCAGACAGTCTATGTCACGGATGAGGTGAATGACATTCGGATACAAATGCAGACAGTTTATTGAAACTCAGAATAAACAAATGGCAGGGTCGGAGTAACGGCAAACAGGCATATCAAAGGCTGAGACAAGAGAATAATCCAGTACACATGGTCGAACGAGGAACAAACATAATCCAGAGGGGCAAGGCGAAGTCGTAAAACCAGGTACAGGCGAGGTCGAGAACAAGGAACAAAGGAAACACGTAAAACACGATTGGCTGGATACAGGGAGAAACTCAGGATCCATTCAACATTGGCCAGCGACTAACACAACGACATCCGGAGTATTTATACATGTGACATAAGGCGGAGGAACAATGAAACACCATGACAACAAACAAGAGGGGCGGAGACATGAACGAGCAACAAAGACAGCAGACAATGTAGGCGGAAACATGAGTTCATAGATAATTAGTCCAAACGGTGAAAACAGACATAAAACAGTTTGCTGGAGCTGGAGTGCCATCAGCAGACTGGCATCTCCAGCTGAACATGACGGTCTACTAATACTCTAATGACTGTTAGTTGACATGTAGTTGCAAAGTTAATTACTGTTAGTAGAATGTGTATGTAAGTGGACCATCGAAATAAAGTGTTACCCAGAAAATGTCCAGTGCACAAAGGACAAATGTATATGAGCATTTATATTCAAGACACAATCAATGAAAACAAGTTGAGTGTGTGTGTGTATATCTATATCTATATCTATATCTATATCTATATCTATATCTATATCTATATCTATATCTATCTATCTATCTGTCTATCTGTATATATATATATATATATTTAGCTTAAAACCAAGTTGAAAAATAAAAATAAAAGAAGAAGATGGAAAAGTTATGATTTTCATTCAGTACTTAAATAGAGAAAAATTTGTCAATGACATCTAAAATCAGCAAAAAAAAAAAAAAAAAAAAAAAAAAAGGAAAGGATAGGAAAGGAAAGCAGGGGTTTTTTAGTGTTCCTGTTCATCCTATTAAAGACTTTTTCCTAGCCCTAACTCACAGCAATTTGGACATATTTTATGAGGTGGCTAATTCATACGGATACATTGTACAAATGTATTGTACGATTTTTGCTAAATCGTAGGTATATTTTCAAGTTACCAATTCATATGAATTTGTACGAATGACCTACACCTAACCCCACCCCTAAATCATACAAAATTGTGAGAGTGAGGTCGCACACATTTGTTAGAATTAGCTGTATCTAAAAATAATAAATAACTGGTCATGAGATAGCGTTGCATTTTCCACATTGATTTTTTTTTCCTATGAGCTGTCCGTATCTTCCTCCATACACTGTCACTTTGTAGACTTTTCTTACAAGTTGCAGTTTGGTAAAAATCCTTGATTTTTATTTAATTTTTTAGTTAGGTAAAGACTGGTTAGACTTTTCTCTAATTTAATGAAAATTAAAGCCAATAATTAACAGAAAAAGCTCTTAGGTACAATGCTTAAAGGATTATAAAGAGAGTAAAGATGCTGAGGCAATAATCAGAAGATCCTGTGTTGATTCATTCCCACACTATGCAATATGGGGAGAAGTATATTGGAAAGGTTTGACTTGCCTTACTTCAGCAATAGATTCAGACGCCAGACAGAGAATCAATAATGATGTTCTCAATTACAGGAACAGTGAGAGCCCCAAATGAACGCTCTAACGAGTTACTTAAGCCTTGCACGGGTCAGAAAGTGAGAGAAAGGGAGAAGTGAAAGATGGTGTGAAGAAAGAGAGAAAGAAAACTCTGCTCATCATAAATAGATCAGCATGCTGCTTGAAACTGGAGGTTTGTTAGTTGCAATCATCATTATTCATCAACTTGTCAAGGTTCACTGCGTGTGCCGTATCAAGGTCAATTTGGCTTGTGTTGCATGTTTGAGTGTTTGTGATGAGTTTATAATAAGATATAGCAAATGTAGTTTGCTTATACTTAAAAAAAGGAAAAGACAAAAAGCAGTATCCGTCAAGATGTAATGCTGTTCACATTGAAGTATATTGATTGCTACAAGCACGAATGCACATATTTTTTTTTTTCAGATAATAGAGGAACCATCACATAGACCATGTCTAAATGGGGAAAGAGTCGCTAGAAAATAGATTGCTTGCCATTTACTCACATGGTGAAATCACACTCTTATTGACAGCACAGACGTGCCCAAAACAACACACTAATAAAACCAGTGCCTGCATAACAACATCTCAGAGGGGAAACTACTGAATTCAGTCAACTACATTAAAACAGTAGTCATTATTCTTCATGTTTCTACATTTTTTCTCATCAATACTTTATAAATGAAATCAAATTTTTAAACATTCGACTCTGATAAGAATACATTTCTACAAATAGCCGAGATAGATTTTTGCAGGCTGCATTTGCCATAAAATATATTATTGAAATTCAACCTTCATTAATGCGTCAAACTAATGCATGCTTGCTGAATAAAATTGCTACAAAATAGTGATATAAGCAATAAATACAGAGAAGATTAGCTTACTAAAACAGCAAAACTTCCAATTTGGCTTGAATTGTTTATTACTATGATTTATGTAATGTTTTTTCAAGTATTTGTAATATTTCTCTATTATATTTCTAATATTTTTCTCCCCAATTTGGGTCTTTCCCCACTGAGCTTTGCAAATCATTATGGGATTGCATGCTTCACTAAGGATACATGCATTGTCTAAGCATTTGGTCCAAAATAAGGTGTCTTTGGATGCAAAGGCATGTCTTTAATGCCTTAAATTGCTTTTTTCAGTGGCTTGGAGTTTGAATATGGATGTCCATGGAGGGATTTATTTGACTGCCCTTCCTTTCCCTTCGAAGGCCACTTATTTGTTTCCTTATGTGAAAATCACTGCTTTCAGAGTCAGAGTGGGGTGAGAGACTTTGACAGCTTCGGCTGGCTTGTCAGTGTATCAGGTGGAGAGGGCCAGCGTGGTTATGCACCCATCAGACTGTCAGCTTTACAGTAGGTTCAGGCTGCCAGAAAGATAAGGCCACTGCTGGCGATTTCATCACTTTATACTGACAATATAAATTGTTCTGCTTCCCAAACATCTCATTAAGACTGATACCAGATGCTCGGCTAGTACAAGCAGACTATTCATTAAAGCAGGAGGTTTTTATATGAAGTGATGTACAGCACACTCAACATGTGTTTTTATGTTGATGTGTTGAACTTATGACCTTGTGTTGCTATTATGTGTCATTGCGAGCTGAGTTACAGAAACATAGAAATGATGATCTGATGACTAAGTTTAATTGACACACCCAATTTACATAATTTATGTGCAGGCTGCATGTACTGCCACCATGCTTCTATTTCAACATGTCTCATGAGATTAAATGAGGAGTTGTTATCTAATTACTTGTAGACAGGTTTGCTGTAAATGACAAGTCTATCATGACAGCCCTTGCCTTAATATGTCACATGACATGCACAACCAGTCATTTTTAATTATTCATTCATGTTCGGATGAATCGTAACATCAGCCAGCATTTCATAATATTCAAGAAATATTCAAATCTGAGCAATTGTGTTTGCTTTATATGTTTTATCAGACATTTTTGCGTGGGTGTTTGTGGCATTATCTGATTTGCATAATTCCTTTAGGGAATTGGATGCTAAAACAATAAAGACACAGAGTGCAAATGATGCTTACAGCAGATGCTATCCAATCTTCATGTGTTCCTTATGTCTTTAATTATCTTTAATTACCACACTGAGTTTTTTTAAAACAACCAATATAAATTATATTATTATGAGTGAGCCATTGAGAATCAGCCTGCTCTCAGCTGGATTTTTAGGATTTTTAATATCAAAAGTTGTTAGTTAATGGACTGTGAATTAATATGATTATGAACATTTTTATAACAAAGACTTCGTACAGTAATTAGCAATTCAGAACTTATGATACCCCTCCCCCCATTTTTAACAAATTAGCACATTTATTAATTTATTATACATTTATATAATGAATATAGTTTATCAGAAGTGACAGTAAAGACCTTTGCAATGTTACAAAAGAAAAAAAAAGAATAATAAAATAGCATGGCTTTCACAAAAATATGCAGCACAATTGTTTTCAACATTTAATAATAAATGTATTTATTATTATTATTATTATTATTAAACCATATTAGAATAATTTCTAAAGGAGCATGTAACATTGAAGACCTTTGCCCTCACATGAATACTTTCAGTTTAAAATAGATTAAAATAGAAAACCATTCTTTTAAATTATAATAACAATTCACAAAATGATTGTCTTATTATTGATCACGTCAATGCAGCCTTGTTGAGAACTTTTAAAGAGTATAGTCTACATTTGGATATATGCTGAAATTGAAATATGGACTGACTGACATATCCATTGAAAACTGCTTTTTTTTTTTTTTTTTTTTAATTATGACTGAATGATGAACACAATAAAAATAGGCTCGGCATCAGACTGCATCTTGCAGACACATTTCTGCTATTTCTGCTATGCTCCTGCTGCTCAGAACTGTGCTGCTTACATGAAAAGTGTGAATGCTGCGATCTGTTCATTTTTGTCACTAAAAACTCTGCTTTAGCATGCGGTTCAAAACAAGGTCTGAGGTCATAAGAGCGGTCATTAATCAAGGTGAGTTCTGAGAAGAGCCGCTTATAATAATGCCAATTATGTGGAATGTGGACATATTGACAGTAGTTCTACATTCTGTATGTGTGTGATTAGTATAAAGAGCAGCACTCTTGGTTGTTCTTCTCAGGTCACTGAGTGACAGATGAGTTTAATCTAAGGGGCCGGACCAGCTGCTGAATATTGATGGGGGCAGAGAACTAGTTAACCTTTCTGAAAGCAACATGATTCCAATTTTTGCAGTGTCTATGCGTGTGTGTGCTTGACTATTTGACATCTAAACTGAAGATGTCATAGATTAGCCATTTAACCATTGATTCGGGTATTGAGTTCTTAACAGTGCTGACATTTGGGTTGAATGCATTCTGCCGGCCACAAAAAATTTATATTTATGCTAATATCGTATTAACCTATTGTATGATTTCTTACTAACTTAGTCTGATAATGATTTTTTTTTTATAGATTTATGATTTAGAAAAGAAACAACACTAAACTTTCTCCTCTTTTTAACTATCTCAGCCATCTCATTTCCTAGCTCCCCCTCTGTGCCACTTCTTTCAGCAAACAAATCTTTATTGAAAATCAGATTCTCTGAGCAGAGAGCTTGTAACAAAAGCTAAGAGCCTGTTTAATAATGTAGGTGGTGACCTGTGTGTTATTGGAGACAGTATGATTGGATATTACATTCAGCGGAGGAAATGTCAAGATCTGGGCTTTCTCTGAGAGGTGTGTGACCTCGGTTATTAGCAACAGCTGCTCTGAAAACCACAAATGTCACTGGCTTGGGAACCGGAGAGTTGCGACTCTGAGAAGACTGGTTAAGAAGGACTGGCGGATGCAGGACCAGCGATCACAGACACACCACACCTGACCTGTTTTAATGAGAGGTCGTGAGGAGAGGAGACCATTGGGCACTGATGTTTTCGGTCTTGAGCTTGAGTGCCAAGTGTATCCGTCTGTGTCAGGAATGATGCAATTCACAGCTACTACAAGTTATGCCTACTACCACTGCAAAGAATACCTAATACAAAGTCTGGTCATGACAGAATGTTTGAAAAATTAAGTTCACAACCACTTTTTTTCTTCTTTTGTCCTTAACTGTGAGATTTTTCGAAATCAGAAGAATCTGAGAGAATCAACGTTGAGTGGTTGATATCTGGACATGTCGGTGTGAAATGAGTCCTGATATACATCAGCGATGACCTACAGCCAATAAGAGGTCAACATACAGGGCAGCAGGAATTTCCTCCTCTATTATCTTTTTTCTTATTCACCCTTTTGCTGCAAATCAGTGCACTTCTACCATTTTAATAACATCTCCAGTCTCACACAAGAACTCTAATGTGTGACCTTACTTTACTTCCTTAAACCTTCTTGTGTGCATTTAGAGTGCTTTTGTAAAGTGATGCAGTGTATAACTTCCTGTCATGATAAAATCATTAGGAGTGAGTTATTTGATCATTTCATATGTAAAAGCTTCACAACCACATGCATGTGTTTTTTTAAATGATTCATTGAATCATTCACCCGATTCACACTGATTCATACATAAATGAAACACCACTACCATATTCTTTAAAACTGTTGGTTTGCTTGGAGGCATGTGGTTGTAGTTAAAGTTAAGTTATTAAACTTCTTCTTTTGCAGTATAAAACTATCAATACACATATACGTGTTATTTTTAACGAGGACTCAAGTGAAATGAAATTCTGCAACAAAAATATTTTGGTGTCAGTGCCAATAGACAATTGGCTTTCAGGGACGTTTTGTTGGGTTTGATAGGACAAGTCGATTTTTATTGCTTGTAGTAAACTCATCTCTGGTTGCGTATAATACACGAACAAAAAGAATCAGCAATTAAATTCAGCCAGCATTTATTGGAAATAGGATTGGCCAGCAGACAGTACAAGCTCTTCCTGGAGACTCGGTCATAACAAAACAAAACGTTTTATGGGCGTAGAGCATCAAGGTTACAGAAAAAAATACATAAGATCTTACACAAGCTACAACACTATAAAGAAAGTGACAGTGACTGCATATAGACACTGTGTACATTTATACAAGTCAACCAGCTTTATCTGATGAATGCAATTACAGTATATGAATGTAAATAAATTGAACAGTAAACTAGAATTAATTTATAGTATGTTAGATTAACTATATATAATGACATTATTATTTGCATAGACCTGAATGATTTCACATTGCATAAAATACAGAAAATGAAAGTTTTATTAGCAGTTTTAATCCATTTAGTCCATATGTGTCCATAATTTCCAAGTATTTTAATAAAATTATATGCAGGGGGGGGGGGGGGGGGGGGGC
>JAUCMS010000153.1:13601411-13623450 GCA_032357445.1 Enteromius radiatus | reverse complement strand
AGACATGTTTCTAAAAACTCTTAAATGTCCTAAATTAGCAAAGATCTAGTCCTGGCTTAATCTAATTCCTGTACGGGGAACCGGCCCAAAAAGTCTGTACTTTATACCTTTGTACTTTAAAGCACAAGTTATTTTTAGTTCCTTTTCAAATCATGCTTTTTTGGTGTTTGTGGCATGTTGAGTGCATGCTGTTAAAAAAAATGCAGAAGATTTTTTCTAGTGCTCTTAGACTTTTGGAGCCCTTTGTGAATTGACAACACACTGTGCCTGTTTTATGGTTTGAAAAGAACCCCCATAAAATGCCCATGATACCCAGTTTCAGGTGGCAAATAATGCATTTTAATAAAACACCACCGTCTGTTCGCTGAAAAATGAAAAAAATGAAATGAAATGAATAAAAATGAAAAATGAATAAAAATGTCTACTTAAACTTTTACATTAAAAAAAAAAGATATTAAATCTAAAGAATAATAATATATATATGTATATATATAGTATTATCTAAAATGACACTTGTCACATATTTAAATTAATTACTACATATCCCAAAACAGAACTGTATATTCATTTTAAATTAGTAAATGTTTTGAAATATATTTTCTCCTACAGGGCGTAATATTATTATTACAGTATAATCTCTTCAAATAAATCCACAACTGGTTGATCTCTGTAAATGCCAGTTATACATTCTCCTCACATCTATGGGGCTGATTATTGGCTAGAATATTAGTAATGTCTACCAGACCTTATGTCGTAGTCAGAAGTCTGGCTACGAGAGACTGCGTCTCACCTGATGTCAACAAACATGTTTGGAAAGCGAAACCATTACCGAAGTCTAGGGACCTTTTGATGGAGGACATAAATTTGCAGAGGCACAAACACACAAACCATGGGGCTATTAGTTACGCAATGGGAGGTCTCTTTCCCCAACCAGCATCCATCATGGTAAAATAGCATCCACAGCTGTGCCATTCCCATCTAAGTGTGTGGTAAACTCAGGAGATGCTACTCTCATCCCATTACTGGAGCATCTCATGTCAGACCTCAGCATTAGTGAGCCTCTGTGTCCTCCTCTGGCTGTGTGCGTGTGTGTGTGGGTACCTTCCTTTATTGCAGTGTAGATCCCAAAGAAGAGCTGCTTAAAGCCAAGAGATGTGACTGATAGTGGCAGATGGAGGACTGATGATTCCGACTGCCCACTGAGGGAAGACACTTCACACATCTCTATTTCACAGTTTGGCATTTAGGCCCCAGTACAAGTCACAAACAGCCAGCCAAGGCACTGTTCTATCAGGAAGTGAGCGAATGTGCGGGATAAGAGCCTCCAAGGGACCAGATGTCCCACCGTACGTGAATAATACTGTATCTGCACGGCTGTGCGATGATATACGGCGTTCTGAAATCCTATGGGTGATGTATGAAGCGATATTTCTCTGCTTTCCCAGGATACAAACTAACACCCGCTACTGACTCATTTGTAGGGAGAGGCAGAACTCGACTACTCATGTTTAAACATGGCCGCTACAATGCTATCTAAACAAACCCTTCAGGCTGTGAGCTGATAAGCCCCGGATGGGTCTATGCTTTACATTTAAGAACAAAATGACAAATGCACACAGCTACGTTCGTACAGCAGCATCATAGGGACAGTTTTGTTTTAGAATGCTAAGTAGCGTTATGTTCATATACTGTATAATCTGAGCAAACCGAAGGGAAACGACCAAAGGATTTAAAAGTAAGTTTTGTAAACCGGTGCTGTGTGAGGGGAACCACACTTGGACAACTAGCTAATTAAAGGGATAATTCAACCAAAAATGAGGATTCCGTTATCATTTACTTGCTCTTGTGTCGTTCCAGACCCGTATGACTTTCTTTTTACTGCTGAGCACAAAAGAAAAATATAATTAATGAATATACGGTTGGGTGAATTTGGTACAATGGCAGGACATTGCGACTCATTTTAATGCTTAATAAATTACCCACGAGTGTCGGAAGAAAGTTCAATGCAAAAAATAAGTACTTAATACGTTTTTAATTAGTCTTGTTTGAAGTATTTACCAGAAAAAATATAGAAAAGTCTTGCAAGACTGCATAAGATATTGTTTTCAGAGAATATGCTGTATCATTAATACAATTTTATTTTTTCATTTGTTAAAAGAAAATGCAAAACATCTGCCATTATAAAAAGATATTTACAGCACTTGCATTGGAAGAAAAATATGTAATTAAATATTGTTGTGTATTGTAAATAGAGGATACTTATTTGATGTGTTTACTAATATATACTGTATACAACATTTTTAATATCGAAAACAAGACTTAATATTGTATGCAATGTTGCTTTTCAGTATATTTATCTTGTTTTAATATAGATAGATGAACAGATAATTATAAGAACTCAAGTTTACACACATACATATTGTTTTTTGTTTTTTTTTGTGGGGACGCTCCATAGGTGTAATGGTTTTTATACTGTACAGACTGTATGTGGTATTGCCCTACACTGGCCTTACACCTAAACTTACCCCTTACAGGAAACTATGTGCATTTTTTTATTTAAAAAAATAAAAGTATGCTTTTTTAAGCCTTTTGGATTACGGGGACACTGAAAATGTCCTCATAAATCACCTTCATATTGTAATAGCTATGTCATACCCATGTCATAATGCAAATTTATGTCCTCATAAACCACATAAACATGCACACACACACACAGAGCTATAGAGAGACATACATTCATGTTTATTTTTGGGTTAAACAAGTTGAAAGTGTTTCAATATTTGAACTTATCAACCAATCATTTGTTGGCAGGCTGTCCGGTTAATAACCAGTGTGTGTGCACGACTGCTGCATCAGAAATATACATTCTGCTAGAGGCTATGCAAAGGAGTTCCCACAGAAAGAACATATCAGCAGATCGCCATGGCAACCCTTCATATACAATTGACAGGTTTGTTTACTAGTCTTCACTTTTACCAGTGGAATTTACATTATTTATGCCATTTAAAAGGCTTCATTCTACTAACTTCAGTCCTCGGTGAGGTGAAATACTTCCAAATTAGTAGGGAAAGCGTAGGTTGTGCGTTTCAAAGTTCACTCCATTTCCATTTAAATGAATAGCTGTGTGAGCACTTTTGAGGAAATATGACATTTTAGTTAGGTTAACATATTGTGTATGTTTTTCAAAGTCATCATCTGTGAAATTACAAAACCACAGGCACAGAAAGAAAGGGGGCTATGTACAGGCCCAATAATATCATTACCAAACACGTAAATCATCAAGCAGCAGCCATTTGCACATCAAGCAGACATCGCTCCTGGCGGATAGACAGCTGTGGTTTTTGGGTTGCTCGGTTTTACACAGAAAGCAACGCCCTTCACAAACTTTTGATTATCTGAATGTCATACTAAATGTTCATTGATCGTTGGTATGCTCGAAAACATTCTGATTTATTAATGACACATACATAAAAAGATATTCATGTTATATTGCTCAGTTCTGATAAAGTGCTTTTGTTCAGATTAATCAAGATTTGGCCTTGTATACTTCGAGTTCCTGAAAGCAAACGAAAAAACTGAATGTTATGAAGAAATTTTCATCTTAGCTCGGCATTGTCACATGTAGACAAAATAATAATTTAAAAAACAATCAAATTTTAGCCATTTCCCCTCTCTACAAAATATTCTGTAGTCTTATCATTTTCAATTCAGTTGATTGATGCAAGACCACGCTGTTCGTGTAACACCATGTCCAGCAGACTTTCTCATTCATTGCCTTTCTTTTATTGCCTTTCCATCTTACCTGCTGTGCAACAGAGTTGAAATGAATATGTGAATGGAAATACCATTGTGCCTTTTGTTCTTCATTTATGAGAAGTCAAGTGTGAATTAAGTGTGGCTTTTATTTTATTTATATATATATATATAAAGGAAAAGAACAGAGAGGAAAAAGTGAGAAAGTAAGCAAGCAGATAAAAACATGACAAAAAAAGTATATATTATATGACAATTTTAAAGCAACAAATCACAAATGTATTTTTTCCAGGGTCTACAGGTCAGCCCTACAGTAGCGCCTGTGACATTACTTTACTTTGAAAGGATAAAATAATAGAAGCAACTGCTGGAGAGTTTGAACTTATGCCCTGTGAGTTCTACTGTCGCTAATTTAACAATTTGCACTGTGTGAAATCTTATTAATGTAGAACAGACTTTGACACAGTTGACATCTGTGTTTAAAGCATTAAATATACTAGAATGTAATAGATAGAATGTGTATATATACTGTACATATATAGCAGAGAAGTGCAGGTACATATCATAAGTCTGAAATTGATTTCTGCAACTTTGAGCTTAGATGGCTTTACTAACCTTAATGGCAACCAAAAACTCATTAATGTCATGTGTTTGAAACCAAAACCAGAAACCAATGAGAGTTACATTAGGTCTCACATCAGCATTTCATACAGTATGTTCATCTTGTTGTTGAATGCAGTCTTTCTTTCATGAGCTCTATTAGGCTAAATGTATTGATAAATGTATTGGTTTAATGTCCGGGTGTATTTTGCATTTGAAAAAAATAACTCTTTGATATGTATGAGACCTTCAAATAATTATTGTATTAGCACATTAACACAGATAAAGAGTGCAATGGTTTCATAGCATGCCATACAGATTATCACACCTGGTGAGGCCAGCCGAAACACAGCAGATCTTGATGTATCAAGGCTGGGTGCTAATTGGTGGTAAATACTGAGGCGGAGAGAACATTCAAACAAGGCTAATTATCACCCTTTAAAAATAGCTATTTGTAAGTGTGAGTAGTTGTGTTTGGTTCTGGGGCAATGGCATTACTTTTTAGCTGCTTGGGAGTTGTGGTACTAGTTGTTTGTGTGTGACATATTCTCTGGCACAACGTCAACAAGCATTCCAGTGGCCTGGGCAGCAAGTTTCTTTGAGTTTTGAGGCCAAACAGCCAGCTCCTCAGGCAGATCCTTTTCAGAAGTGTAATGTGGAAAACTATGAAAAGGTGAAGTGTGGAGAACCTGACACACAAACTGTGATACTATAAACTGCTGTTTTGATGGACAACAGTGCTACTTTATGGCAAATCTGGTATGTGTAACAACTCAGACTTGAATTGCAATGCAGGTATTTTTAAATGCCACCTCGTTTGACTTTTAAAGCCTGGAATACACTACACCTTTTTTGTCCCAATTTTAAAGTCTAAACAAGTTGACACTAGTTAAGGGAAGTTAGAGCCAGTCTGCAGATTAAAGCTGACACGGTCCCAGCTGGATGGTCACAAAAGTTGTGTAGTGTATTTCAGGTTTAATCACTTTTAATGCATGGAAATATCCTTATACATATTGAGCTACCTAATGAGCAACTTGAATATTTTGCTTCTGGAAACAAGTACTTTACAGTGTTTCTTTTAAGTGTGTGATAAGTGAGGAGCGTTGGCTGGCTTAAACTGAGCTGTTGTGCAGCTAAGTGGTAAATCACAGTTGATACTACTTTTGTGGCATGTCTTGGCTATTTGAGGTCTTGTTTTCATGATTAGATTCTCATCGTTGGCAGTGACTGTCCATTTTACAAGAAATGGTCAGTTTGTAGTTGTGGCAATGAGAGATGCAACCGTTCCAAGGATGAGCTTGAAAGCCATCAGCCTTTTGGGAGGACGTGATCCTCCTTGTGGTCCTGTTGGCACCACTGCTGCTTTTGCTATCTAGTTCCCTGTCACTGCTTGTGGCACCACAATGATATTTGATTCGCGTCAGTGTGCCTTAAAAGGACGTAGGCGTAGGCGGAAGTACCTTTTAAGGCACTCTGACGCGGTACAGAGCAAGGCGAGCGTTTGTGCTTATAAAACTTAAACTTTTTTATTTCTTTTCGACTGAAGAAAGAAAGACATGGACATCTTGGATGACATGGGGGTGAGTAGATTATCAGCAAAAGTTTTTTGAAAAGTGAACTTCTCCTTTAAGTTGTTTATAATGATTTGCTGTTGTACCTGGATGACCGTTACCTTACTACACTTATCCGTGTGAATGGGTCTTCAGGCCTGCAGTTTCCAACCCACTACAAAATATTTGTACTCAAAATGTTCACATTTGTAGAACCTACAAGGCTCTCTTAATAGAGATGGTACTCCTGGTTTTCAAGGTTTGTGTATGTGTGTGTGTGTTTGGCTTCATTGGTCTAAAATCTCTTCTCTGCCAGGTTTACAGTACATTCACTGTAATAAACCTCAGTTTGTACCCCAACTGCAGTGGACTCTTGTGTTTAGAGTTGCAACAGGAAGAGTGAGTGCTACTTCTACTTAACAATCTGTGGCATACTTGAGCCCTTTTCTGACTTTCCTCTCTCTTGCAGGGAGAGATGCTGGGACACATGCACATGGTACCCATACAATTGTCTCCAGTGGAGAAATTATCCTTTCGTTTGACTAAATTTTACAAAAAACTTGTCTAGATTCTGAAGCTTTATTTGGAGCTTTGAAATTCTTTGAGCCATCCTGAATGTTTTCACACTCGTACAGATCAGTGCTCGAGTGCAAGGGTGTTTTTCTGTTTCTCTCTCTCTCTCTCTCTCTCTCTCACTCTCTCTCGAGAATGATTTTGTATTATTAAACATGAACATTGGTTCTGTTCACTTTCATACACACCTGCATTTTTTTTTCTCTAAACATTTGTACAAGATCTGAGGCTTTGTAACAGATGTACTGTAATCTTTTTGTCTAGATGGGGGTCCAGATCTCAACTAAGCTCTTGTTGCAACAAACCCAGTTTCACGGGCTATCTCCAGATCATTTTAGCTGAAGTGCCACAATGTCTGTATGTTTCACAACATGATATAAATACACTGATCAACATAAATGCTCTTTAATGTAGGAGTATTTTGTCAACCACTTTCTATATTGTTGGGTGTTGTAGTGTATTTTAAGTGCTGGCTTGTCTCATTTGTTCTTTAAACTTTGAGGTTTAAAGCATCCTACTTGAATTACCAGGCTTTGTTTTGGACTCATCTGTGAGGACCTTGATAAGATTCCATTCAACAGTGCAAACACACACAGCACCAGTTCACAATTGCTGTAGATGTTTGTCATCCTCTCAAATTAAGCATTAAAAAAAATCAAATGGCTAATTATGAAACTACAATAGGCTAATGGGAAAAGCTCACGATTTTATGAACAGCTTTGGGTGTCCTCTGTGGTACTCTCTGATTGAATCCAGGCGCAGTTTAACCATTTTATTTATAACCGTGCATGTTTTACTCTATATCTCGTGCTGGCTTAATTGCCGCACCCTCAGAACTAACAATCAGCAAGCATCTGGTGGCAAAAGTTTAGCTTTTAGATCTTATTCCCTCAGAGCTGGTGACATCTGCTGTTATGTTGACAATCACCTTGTCATTTGCTTGTCCAGGGATCCCTGGTCGTTTTTCCTGACTGTGGCATGTCTTTTTGTGAATGTTGTTTGTCTGAAAATCCCTTCTTACGCTTCGGTTCTTCAGTGCCTGCCAGTTTTAATGTGAAAAGGAAGACAGTTCTGGTGGCTGTGCTTTTATGGAACAATCTGTGCCAAAATACAGATCATTAAGTCAGTCATTAGCCCTTCAAGTATTTTCTGCATTATCATCTGTTGAAAATTCCTGACGAGAACTATAGTTGTGGTTTCTAGTCATGCAAGTTTTGTGAAAAAAACAAAACAAAACAATCATTGTTTTTCTTACAATTGCGGAGTTAGAATTTGAAGTCAATTGGTGAGAATTTAACCATTAAAATTCAGTTTTCAATTAAGGCTGCAGTTGGTAAGTCTTTGTCACCGTTTCTGTTTGAAACATGCAATGGCAGTTACTGTACTTACTGAATTTTATTCTTAACGTGGGTTGTGCATCTGCATCAAATTGCAGTTTCGAGGAGTATGTGTGGCTATTGGTCAACATGCTGGAATTATTCATTGTATTTTGGAATCAGAGTTTAGCCTTTGTCTTGAAATATGTCAAAAAAAAAAAATTTCATTGGACATTGTCATCTACGTAAGTAACAAGTCTTGCAATTTTGTTCTTACCAACTAAGGGACCATTGCAATAAATTGCACTAAAATTGTGATTTTTAGATCTAATAATGGCTCATCAAACAGTGCAAATTATTGCTTTTGTACTTTGTTCATGTTAAAGGGTTGGTTGATTTGAGACTAAAAGCAGGAAGTGATAAGTGCATTTTTCAGAAGGGACTGAGCAGTGTGCAATAAATGCAAATTATGTAATTTTTATATTAGTTTTAAACAAAGCATTAACACCTGGTAAACTGCACCCAATAAACACAATCAAAGCCATAAAAATAAAAAATTGTGTGACTTTGTGTATGTCGTGTTTATTGTAGTGTTAAATCAAATTAAGCATTCTGCGTTAGTTCAGGCTTTGTATGCTGCTAAACAGCCCACCCCCTTTCCCATCTCCTCCTGTTTCTTGTGTCTAACTCAAACAATGTCATTCTGTTGTCATGTTGCATGCTCTGTTCTGGAGTTTATGCTACTCTACTATTCTTAAAATAGGAGGGGCGCCCCTGAAATGGCTGCTCCTTTCCTTTCTTGGTTTTCATGGAGCTCATGGAAAGGACAGGGAACTTGGAACAGAGCCAAACCGCCAAATGTTACTTTAGCCAATTTTTATTTGCACAATACTAAAGTTCGTCTAAGAGTTCCTGACTGAAATCTCTCTGTTCAGTCTAATTTCTAATTGCCATACTAATTGAATTTCATACAGTTAAATTATTTTAAGATAAAAAGCTAATTATTCTTTCTTAAACTGACTTTTTAAAATACAAAACTTGTTGTCCTTTTTTTTTACTGCAAATTGATTACATGTCTAATCCAGGGTTACGTTTTCTATGTGACGATTCTAACTTCTGTATAAGTACACAGAAGAAAAGAATGTTGTTTGCTGGTTTTAGCTGCAAAGAAGGCAATCATACAAAAACATTTTAGATTCATAACCTCTTTAAAATAGTGACTTGTGAATGTACAATAGCACAAATGAAACTTAGAACCGATGCATGGAAATGGTTTTTCTTTCAAAAAGGAATGACCATATATTTTTTTTTTTCATTTCTTTCAGATAATAAAATTGATATGTCTGCTGTTCCCCCTTCATGTGTGTTGGTTTGTTTGAATGGATGCTAGTTTGTTAATCTAAAGATCATAAAACAAAAACTCAAAACTTGTGCAGTCCTACATAACGTATCTGTAATCAGATGCATTTAAAACTGGAATATAATCTAATTTGTCATGTGTTTCATAAACATAAACCTTTTTGTATTACAGTTTGCCATCAAAATTATAAGATTAATTATTCCAGTTGCTGTGAGAAAATCCACCTGCAGCATTCATGCATGTAGCCTACGAGACAACTTTATCATTTTATGTTTACAGACATGACGATGCAGCAGCATACATATTATTACTCTTGTTGTGAATCAGGCTAAGGTAAGGAGGTTTTGAGTTTTTAACACTTATGTAAAAGTTATTTTGTATAATTTAAAACAAACAAAAGGATTGCAGCTTTATTATCATGCAGTTCGGTTCCTGTCTGCTACCTCAATTAAAATTCTTATCCAAGAAATTCAGAAGGCATTCTCGATCTAATTCCGAATGGTCCACAACCGTCATATACATTAACAGAGACGTGGTGATTGAAAAAGGTGAGTGTGTCAGCACTCGCGAATGACGGATATGTCATATGCAATCGTCTTACTCTCTCCTCTTAGTATGAGTCACTTGGGAATTAAGCGTAGAATAAAAATATCATAGTTGATGTACTGCAATAATGAATCTGGGGAAACAAGCTCCAGAGAGAATTATGAAGGTTAAAGCTGCTGGAAGTTATTCATATGATTTTTCCTTTTTAAATGGTGATGCTTTGCACATTTGCAAATATGTTGTTTCCCAACTTTCTGTGTTAACAGCCATAAAGTGACTTACAAATACCATTGCCACTAATCAGTTTACAAACAAAGTTGCAGAATGTTAAAATATTCAATCGTTATTTATTTGCAAATATATATTTGCATTTTTATGAACCATTTTCTAGATTTATACATTAGTGTTTGCAGTGTTCTCTATCAATGGCGATCACACATCTGCTCAGAGGTATAAATGTGATTGAATAACTGGCTTACTCTCAAAGGCCAGGTATAACAAACTTTTAATGGTACCCCTTACAGTGTTATTAGCAAAACAATGGCCATTTATAGCATCAGGGGAGCTGAGCCTGCCAGTTCATGTCCCGTCTATTTTAACCCAAACAATAATGCGGCGGTGAAACTGGAACCAATAAAAAATGATTAGCTTGGTTGCCAGCACTAATTGTGTTGCGACTAATTCTGTGATGTGCCGACAGTGTAATATTATACACTGAGGAAATTACCAGCAATTAACTGAAGGCAATCCAGTAGGTTATTTTAAACAAATATTGGTGGAAAATGCAACAAGCCTTTCAGTTTTTTTCAGGTTGGTCTTGACATTTTTCTTTTCGGTGCAGCCTCTTTTTTTCCGGGTTAGCTGAGGGTTCCCTTGAAATCAAGCATGGAGCATAATGGAGCCTAGATCAAAGACTTTGGAGTTATAAGGCTCGGCTATAGCAGTGGCATGAAAATGGGAATTCGTAAAGAAGCAGACCTCATTATAAACAACCATGCTATCTGTGAAAGTGCTGGGTGGGCTGTAGTCAGTGTGACGGAATACATTGGCGTTCCCCAAAGACATTTGCAGTGCATCAAAACTACACGTGACACTACAGCCGCTTTGCAATAAAGCAGATGCAGGAATGTGACCACTACCATGATGGCCATCTGGCCTCGTCATATTCTTTGTACTGAGAATATAGACGTTTTCCTGCTGATAAGACCATTAGGCCACCAGACAAGTCCAATGTTGGTACATACAGGCTAGTGCTGCACTGAGATTAATGGTAATGTTAGTGGATAGCTTTTTCTATAGGCCTCCTTGGAAAATAAAATTTAGCTGGAAAAGCTCCTCCTGGGAACATCAGTATACCCGCGTCCTTCGATGGAGACCAGAAGGTTCTTTTAAGCAGGAATAGTAATGAAAAGATAAAGTGAAGTGATGTGAGATGCAATATAGACTTGTGATTGGATGGCAATGAGAGACAGAAACTCGAAAGCTGCAACATTTGATTCCATGAACTAAGAAAAATGCCCTGCTTTCTTCCCCTCTCTGTAAATTAAACGTCTCGATTATTATTCAAAGTTGCTTACTTTTCATTCCTCACTCCGTCCCATCAACAAGCCATTTCTCACCGCTAAAATTACACCGTTTCCTTTTGGATTGCTCCTGCTTAGCTTCTTTAGCTAGAACAACAAAAAGTATTTTCACAGTCAGATGTGTTTGTATTATATCAGTGACATGCAGCTGTTTGCCTCAAACAAGATTTTGATAATTGCGTCCGATAATTGCATAGAGAAAAGCTCCTGTGGGCCACTCAGGAACTCTTGACAACAAATTACAGCATGCAGGACTTTAAATAGCTTTCAAAGTGGCCTTTTCAAAGCTATGAGGCTTTCACTTTTATGTTTGTGGATATCTGACATATCAAGATGACGAATATGTGAAAATAAAACTATTAATTAGAGCACTTTTGATGCTGGCTGAAATATAGTAGTTTATTTTGCCTGTTTAGGGTAATGTGAATCAATTGTTTGTGTTTGTACACACCAGTGGAGAGTGTATAATCCATACAAAAAAAATCTCATATACATGAATATAAGAATTACTTGAATGTGTAAATATGTAAAGAAAAAGTAATAAGCTCCTGGTGGATGTCTTCCAGTTATTCAGCTATTCTGACTATTCTAGTCCCTAACCACTATAGAGAACGGTGTCATGCTGTGATACTTTCAAGGTAACTGTTTTGGTTAGACCCTGCCTTTCTCTTAGTGAGTTTAAGGAAGTGCTTCGATTTGACAGTGAAAAATTCAATGCTACATTGAGAATTGCTAGTAACTCAGAGTACTGTTCAAGGAGAAAACTTTATTTCTCTTTGTTCCTTTTTATTCATGTGAAAGCACTAAGGGAGCAGGTTGAGGAGGTGACATGTAGTCGCAAGATACTGTAGCAAATCTATCAATAAGGTCACTGATTAAAAATGCGGCCTATTACTCAATTATAATAATTAACAGAACTTTTGCAAGTATAAATCTCCCAGCATGTTGGCTTGTGAATTTGCAAAACTGGCACACAGCCGCTACAAAACTGCTCACAAGTTTAAATTCGGTTGTCGTGTGTTGAATTCAATCTGGAATAAAGGCTACTTACCAAATGAGTAAAGACAAGGACATGCAGTAAAATGCTGGTTTGAAGTTATAATTTTACCAGTATATTTATAGTATAAATATTCAGTGATTGTAACTGTTCCATGTTTGATAATCGAAATAATCACATAAACCACAATACAAACTTCACCTCGACCACAGTATTTATTGTGGATTGTAATTTGCTTTGTGAACAATATCTGTTTTTGCTCTCTTTAAAGTTATAGACATACAGATCCAGTCTGAACTACTGTAGTTTTGGGAAATCCACATTGTAACCTTATTAAATCAATGAGTGTTCATGGTAGTTTAATGGTCTTGCTCTGTTTCTATGGCTTTATTGGTTTTTATTCAGGTTGGGAAATTATTTATTTAGCAGTGAGGTGGTCAATTCAGGTTACTAATCTCATTTTCTCTCTGGATTTAATAAAAATGCATCATAAAATGTTTTAGAGGCCTCTGACTAAGCTCTTAATGGAGGGCAGGTCATCTCAGATTCAGATCTCACTTTTTACCAACACATTTTGTGTGGCCGCTTAAGGGCTTTGGAGGCCTTGAGGTCACATTGTAATTCTGTGAAGTGAAGGTGGTAACAGGGGACCTGCAGGCAGCAGACAGAACTTTCAGCTTGTTAGATTTATTTCTAATTATAGAAGATTATTTTTGGACATTTTCCATCTTTTTATTGACAGATTGTAGTGTGGGGAAGAGGTTTTGTACATTACAGACATTTTCAGTCCTTTTTCATTAATACATTGTTTTTTTTTAGCCAGGATTTTCTACGTGGGGAAAATATACTGCTTATTCTAACAGCTGCAAAGATATTATAGCATATAGCATTTTGCAATATCAAGTTTCCCAGCTTAAGTTTTTGTTGTTGTTGTTGTTGTTTTTTCATTTTTTTTTTTTTTATGAAAATTTGTTTTGTGATTCATCTTGGAGCTGGTTTGTACCATCACTTATTTAGTAAAAATGTCAATGACAAATAAACATAAAGCAAATGAATGAATAAAGAGTAAAAACAGGTGCCTTAACGTCATCTTTGTATTGTATTTTGTTTCATATATTTTTGAAAATATATTTATTTGCTTGGTTGGTTGGTTTCTGTTTCGATCAGCTGGATGTGCCAGCCCAGCTCTCTGGCTGGCACTCCAGCGTCAGGCTCACTATGGGCCGGTTTCCCGGATAGGAATTAGATTAAGACAGGACTAGACCTTTGCTAATTTAGGACATTTAAGAATTCTTACAAAATTAAAAGTCTTACAAAAATGCATTATCTGTGAGCATTTTAAGACCAAACAATGGCAATGATGTATTTTAAGATACCTCTGTGCAAGCCCTTTCCAGCTCTTAACACATATTGTAATCTAGGACTAGTCTTAAACCCTGTTCGGGAAACCGGCCCTATGTGTTTTATGTCTGTCATCAATCCTGGACTTTCATTCATGAACTCATGTCTCCGCCCATCCTATATGTCATCACTAGTGTTCATTCATGTCTCTGCCCCACTCGTCAGTTGTCATGGTGTTTCATTGTTTGTCGCCGCCCACTGACCTAGATTCATGTGTATAAAACCCGGAAGTGTCTGTATGTTTGGACGGTTCGTTGTTTCGTGTCACAATTCATTCGTGTGCCTGGTTCTTCGTGATTCTGTCATTTGGATTATCTGTTTACGATTTCTGCCTGGATCTGGACTTTCCCTCTGTCTCTCCCCAAGGACTCTGTTTACTGGTATTTGACCCTTTGCTTTGTTTTTCGACTCTGCCACTGTTTATGTCTCCGATAACGTTGTCTGCCGGCGATCTACCTTTGTTGTCTTGATTTCGAGCCTTTTATTAAAATTCTGTTGCACACGAACTCGCACGCCTCGCGTACTCTCTTTGTAACAGTATCACTATTTCCTATTTTACCTATTTACTTTAATTTGTATATGCATTTTTCATTAATAAAGTTTTTTGTTTTAAAGAAATGAATAAATATTAATCAATAGTGTTAAACTACGTCCTGCCTTTTTAATAAGACCGGTTTCTTTTTCTTTTATTTAGTTTTTTTTTTTTTATTTGAAGCCCCGGACCTTTAAAACTTTAATAAATCATTTAATATAATGAAATGTTTTAAAACGGGTCTGAACAGAGAAATGAGTGTCACGTTGCTGACCCGACAGCAGGGAAAGCAGCAGCATGTTATGCAGAAGACTGTCTTCTACACTCCACACTTTCTTAGAATGACCTCCAGCCTTGACAACTCTGTCACAGTTTACTGCTGATGAGCTCAGGGGAGCCTGGATCAGGAGGAAGCCGGGATCAGTCCCTTCTGCCTCGGGCTTCACACATCTTATTACACTAGAGTTTAGCTGGGGTTTGTCTATGGATCATCTTGAGCACTATCTGTTGCCCAGCTCCATGCTTTGTCTCTTGAGATTTACTCTGTGCAGCTGTCAAGGGCTGACAGCATACTGACAACATGCATACCGCAGAGCTCACTGCAGTGCCTACTTGGAATACTAGAACACACACTAGTTTGCTAGTGCTTCATTATCATTTTGAAGTTAACAGTCTAGGATAGGATTTCACCAGTAAATCATTCCTCTGATCTAAATAAATTCATGGATAAGTTGGGTTCACTCAGTGCTTAGTTTTTAATGCAATAGTTCAAACAAGAATTCTGTCATTATTTCTACACCTCCATGTTTTTGTTGGTTAGTAAGCTTTCTTGTTAGTGAGAGCATTGGTGATGGTCAGTTTGTGAACTAGATCAAAAGATTCATTGAAAGATTTGACACAAAAGAATGATTCTTTCATGAATGGATGACATAATATACCTGTAATACTTATTAATCTTTAAAGTTGAAGGAGATACATTTGAAAGACTTGTGCAATGGGTGGAATTAATAAATGGATCTCAGCTGACAATTAGTAACAATCACCAAAAATAAATAAAATAAAAATGAGAATGAGAGTCCAAACAGATGACTCATATGTGAGCTGGAAGAAACTATTTGAAAGGAAATGTCTTACTGTTTTTTTTTTTTTCACTTTAAATAAAATGATTAATTGATGGACTGTCATTATGTTGTTATTATCATGTCTTTATCACCTGTTTAGACTATAATTCTGATGGCACCCATTCACTGCAGAGTATCGACTGGTAAACAAGTAATGCTAAAGTTCTCCAAATCTGTTCTGATGAAGAAACAAACTCATTTGCATCTTGGATGATCTGAGGGTAAATGTCAGATAATGTAAAGGTCTTAATGCGGTGTGTGAGTGTGTAAATAGGTAGTTATCAAATGTGACATCACATATGTATTATTTACTTTAAAAAATTATAAATATAAAATATTATTATGTAAATTGCAGTAACAGGTTTTCACTATACTAGTATAGGGAAAACCGTTCTACAGGTAACAGTTTACTGTAGCATTTTTCGGTCTATTTACTGTACAGTGCAGGCAAATAGCACAGAATTCTCTGAATAAGATGCAATAAGCAAAACTGACATCGTAAAAAGGCATTTGTGCAGAAAAATATGAGAGTGACTTAGTGATTTGACTGTTCAGGGCTATTTAGCACTAGCTATGATGTAGGACTTTAAACTGAATCTACAGTGTTTCATTCCATAATACTGTTTAAAATTCAGAACATTTTGATGTATGTTATTTCCACAGTGCATTTAGTTCCTTGTTTTGCATTGTTTAGTAATTGCTGCCATTCCAACCTTTTAAAGTTTGCCCTCATACTTATCAAATAAACACACCCTGTCTGGACTAATGCATGAGTGCACTGCTACTAATAAAGATATTATGACTTTCTACTGGCAGCTTACGCTTTCCCTTTACAATTTCAATTGTGCACTTTATCAGAGTTTCTTTAAGACAAGTCATGTCAGAATGCTGAATGTTTCTATAGCAACCGGAACTTCTAACGTCAGGTGGAGTGATGCGCTGATTTTACAAATCAAAGATTGGCTATTTAATTCAGAAGGCGGGGCTTCCTGTGATTGATCAGCCATGTTAAGCATTTTCCCCTGTTCAAAACTACACAAGTGACACATCTTGGGTATTCTTATCCAGATGTTGGTGACATATTACATTTTGTGCAGTCAGTTTTAATCTCTGTCTATTCTCATGTAACAAGATGTCTGAAGCTTGGACTAAAAGGCCCATGAACTGAGCTCTCTTTGAAGTCACGACAGCAACAAAGCACTCGTGTTAAACTCCATATTGTTTCACCTCTTCTTCTTTTGTGTCTTCTGGGAAAAACTTTGATCAAGAGGCCTTTTCTTCTGACAAATATGGCGTTGTGTTTAGTCTCTAAACCATCACAGGAAATTGGAAGTTATTTTGTTTTCAACAGGAGTGCAAAGGGGTTACACACTCTAAAAAACGTTCATTACCCTTTGGGTCATGTGCAAGTATATATAGCTTTATGTATGTGTGGTCATAAAACAGAAACACATTTGAGTCTTCCTCCTACGCTTTTCATTTTCAGCACATAGGTTAATTAGAGACAGTTATATTGACTAACCTCCCCAACCCTCCCCACATAAAAAAGAAAAAAGTGATAATTGTTTGTGAAAGAAATGCTATTTTATGTAAATATTTGGTATTTTATGTTGTGATAATAATATTACAGTATGATATTGTGATATTGCTTTACATATTTATATCTGAGATATAGTTTTTTTTTAACAGGTTTTTTAAGTTTTTATATTTTCTATATATAAATTTTAGTTGTTTATTGTTTATACGGCAACTTTTTTTTTTTACATTTTATTGCTGTTAACGTGTATTTTATACAATTGTATTTAACAAGTAAGTAACAAAATTAGTTTTAATGGTTTTAATTTTTGCTTCAGTTTTATTTAATTATAAACTATATTTTGAAGGTTAACTATAATAATAATAATAATGTTTTTTATTTGTTTGTTGTTTTAACCTGCTTTTAAATCCTTCTTGAAGATGGACATGATTAATCAAATCATAATAGACACAATCAATAATCACACTTGACATGTTTCCTGTCCTTTCCTCCATGTCCTTTTCCCTTCTTCACTTGTATGCCTGTAATTGAGTAATTAATAGAGATGTAGAGGGTACTTGTGGGAGATATTACCATACATAATATATCAGCACAGAGGTGGCTGGACTCCATATTTTATTTCTTTTATTATGGCGTTCCATAATGTAGCAGTTAAAGAAAACCTCTTATTTCACCCCATACTCTGTATTCAGTGGAAAGCGTCATAGCATTCTAGACTCCGTAATCTTATAAATAGGAAGCAGCATGAAATTATTGTGTGGGCTTGTTTGACTAGCTTTAACTTTTATGACAGTTAATACCTTCAGATCAGCATAATGTTTTATTGTGTCTTTATGATTTGTTCTCTCACGTGTTATATTGCACACTGAACAACAAAAAGTGAAAATTTTATCTGTAGGCTATTTGTACTGAAGCTTAAAAGAAAGAACGTACAACATTTTTTAATTATTTGCATGTATGTTATTATTATTATTATTGATGGTTAAAGGCAGGGTAAGTGTTTTCAATGATTAGCTATGCAACCTCAGCGTCTGATCGCAGGTCTTCTGCTCCTTGAGTTCTCTCCAGCGCTGGAAAGCTGATACTGTATTTACACAGGTCCTACGTCTTGCCTTATCCTTCCGCAGACATTTTCCTTTTTTGTTTTTATTCTTCTGTTGCTCAGCTCGGCTGTTTACTTGAACGCACTCTCCTCCACATCATTAGTAGACACGCCCCTTACTGCTGACTGGCTACTCGGCCGACTCTTTTTTGAAAAACACTTATGCTGCCTTTAATTTCTTGTCTTAGCACCCAAATGCCCCACTTTCAATCAAGTTGAGGGTTAATGCAACATTTAAATCTGCAAATATTACTTTGTATTCAAACTTCAAAGTGGTTGTGATGACAGAGAATATATTATCATACAGCTCACTGATAGACTCTGGATTTCATGTGCTGCAGATACTTTCCATTATCATGGTAAATGGCTCTGTCATTTAATATTATTGTAAATAGTTTGAAATCACCATTACACAATACAGAGGGAAAAGCAAGGCAAGGCAAGTTTATTTATATAGCGCATTTCATACACAGAGGTAATTCAAAGTGCTTTACATAAAAAACAGAGCCCAGACATCAGAACATATCCATCTGAATGCGTTTTATAGGCTATTTTTGATTTGGGAAATATATGTGTCATGGGCTAGACAAAAAAAATAAATTAAAAAATTAAAAAAAACTTTTTTTGGGAGACAACGCATCTGTGATTTACAGTGGACGAACCAGGGGTGCGTTTACCAAACAACGATGTAACTCGCTGATTAATTACCAGAGTACTATGCATTGTTTTGGAAACGAACTACACACGACTGTTTTCTGAATACGGTCGCATCTCCGTAGTTTGAACCACATTAGTTCAACAACATAGGACCAATGTTAGCGTTCGTTTAAACGATGCTTTCGGGAAACGCTGAATCATTGAACTGTGCTGGTAACGACGGAACTTGCGACCATAGACCATGCTTTTGGGAAACGCACCTCTAAATTAAAAAATATCTGCATGGATATAAATTTTATTTCAAATTACGTTAGGGCTGCTATATTTTCATTTAAGTCATATTATGCAACTAACCGCAATTATATGAATGAGTCTTATTCCGCGCTCAAGCATGAGCAAACTTGAGTTTAAACATCTGTTTTATTAATTCGTCCCTTTTTATCAAATTCAATATTTTAGCTACATCGTGGCAGGTTTCATTTATTTGTTTCTTATTTTAGTTAGGTCTTAATAATGGAAGTGAAATACAGTGCCTCACGTTTTATTAAAATAGGAAAGAATTCATAAAAGGAGTGTACTGTAGATCTTTTCCTGAGTATTTCTCTGTCAAAATAAAGGAGAGGTAACGAATAACAAAGTCTGTGCATGACAAAAATATATGCTGTAAAAAAAAAGGTACTTGAAGAATTCTTCAAGAAGAATATTTTTATTTCACACATTCATGTATGTTACTAAAATAGGCTACCACTTTTAATGCTCAGATGCAAAGTAGCCTAAACTACTTTTTTTTTTCGTTATAAGAAACATAACTTCAAACGACGAGTTTTAGTGCCACCCAAAAAAAAAATAAAAATCTAAAATTGCGAGATTAAAGTCGTAATATTACGAGATTAAAGTAGAAACTATGAGAATAAGGCACTGATCTATATATAATGGGGGTTCTCTGTTATAGATCAGTGGAATAAAGTCATAATATTATGAGAATAAAGTCGTAATATTGCAAGAATAAAAGTCGAAATAGTCGAAAATATTTCAACTTTATTCTCGTAGTTTTAGATTTTTTATTTTTTTTTGGTGGCATTAAAACTCCGTCGTACTCCGTCTACTAAATTGTAATTTGTGAATATTATTATTAATAATATTACAGTTTTTTTGTTTGTTTGTTTTTTTTCTTTCATTTTCCGCTGACGGCTGTCGTCAGATATAACACATCAGTGAGGCAAAGCTGACGGCTATTTGCTAAAACTTGCTTTGAAGCGTTTGCTCTATAAGTTATGGTTAAAGCGCTACTCAACGGTCAATAGCTGCAAGTGCACTACAGACGCAGCAGCGGCAGTACCTGTGGCGGTAAAACCTCCATGCAGGGGTGCGTTTCCCAAAATAATTTCTAGTGATTAAAACCTTGTGTTTTACTCTCTTCTTCACATAAAGACATTGTATGGCTTCAGAAGACTTGTTTGTAATGTATTTATACTGCTTGTTTATGGTTAGTTATGATTAACTGCATTTGCCTGTGTGTGTGTTTATATTGTTCAGAGGTGGGTAGGTTTGAGGTAGGGGTGGGGTTTGGTGCTCCAAAAGGGTCTTGACCAACTTGTCACAGTTTGACGCTTGAAGTGAGACTTTGTTGTATTTTACCTTTAATTTCCTTCACATTCACAAATAATTATTTCCTGTGCATTTTTTCTCCACGACGCACTAAGATATTAAGAGGTGGAGCTAATTTTTGTCCTCCATCTGTGTGAGATGCGATTAAACTGTCATATCCATGAGATGTTTAATGGTGCCTGACAATGCTAGTTTGAAAGGTCTGACATGTTGAGATGTGAAGCTACAGCGCCTCAGAATGTCGCCTCCATCAAGCTGACTTCTTTCTTGCACTTAAGTAATGTTACACAATGCAGGCATACTCTGCTGATTAAAATCCACTTCACCATATGTTCAGTATAGAAAGGCTTTTAGTCTTCCACGGCCAGCCTTCAAGAAAGAAAACAAACCTTTCTCATTCACATCATGAGTTGTTGTGGGCAGTAATTCATTCTTTAGACTATCAAGTACTTGAAAAGGTAAGGATAGAATCAGCTTGTCCATTAACATATTCATAATGGCATCCATTGAAGAGCGCATGTTCACCTTAAATGAAAAAGGACAACGCTAGAATGGAAAGCACATCTGTTTATTTTTAAGCTCTGATAATTTTAAGATTAAACACAAAATAAGTAAATAAATAAATAAAATGAAATAAAATAATGCAATTAATGATGTCAGCATATAATTATTATTATTTTTTATTTTTTTTGAGGGGGGGGGGTATTTTATGTTGGGATGTTAAGCATATTACAGTATGATATTGTGATATTCCTTTAGAGTTTTATCTTTGAGTGTTTATTAAAATAAAATGTTTATCTATTTTCTATGTTCATTTGTAGTTTTTCTTAACATATGTCACAGTAGAGACTGGAGGCAAACATTTATTGTACACACACACACACTCACAGTACAGGTAAGGAGGGTCGATAACGGCAAACGGGAACATCAGAGGCGAAGGCATGAGAATAATCCACAGTTCATAGCAGGTGTCAGGCGATGGGCAAATGTAATCCAAAAGGGGCAAAGACGAGGTCGAAAATCCAAAGCAGGCAGGGTTCGAGAACGAGAAACAAGAACAAATGAAACATGGAAAACTCGGAGGGCTTGCAAAGGGGAAAAACGATAAGGTTACTCACGTAACCCAGGTTCCTTTAGACATGGAACGAGTACTGCGTCTGTTAAGACATATGGGAAAACTCCTTTTTCCCCCTAACTGAAGCCTAATTTAATCACGCAGTGATACACTGCCGCTGCAGTGGTTTAGAATTAAACCAATCAGCAGAGCGCCGTCTACAGCGGGCAATGCCAGTTGGCCGCGCTCAGCCTCGTACGAGGCGGGGGGGCGTGGCCAGCGTTTATATACACGCTGGATTCGTCCGCGCACCTTCAGATTAATTCGACTGAAGCGATCGGCCTTCTATAGCACGGCACGATACGCAGTACTCGTTCCACGTCTAAAGGAACCTGGGTTACGTGAGTAACCTTATCGTTCCTTGTCGACATTTCACTCTACTGCATCTGTTAAGACGTATGGGAACACAGTACAATCCCGCTGTGCTATAGGCTGGAACGAGGAAGCCTTGACAGTGGACCTGAGGGAAACCTGCGGTCCCACGTGCCACAAGCACCAAGCTCCATCACTTAAAGGGGAATCCTTCCCGACCCGCAGCGAACTCGCAGCGGGTTTATGGCGCTATAAGTGATATACAAACCATATTCAAAGTCCCCTGTTTAATACGCCTCAGCGGTTAAAGCATGAGAAACTAAGAGATATGATTGACAAACATAAATCAGACCAGATCTGGGCCGATTTAGAATGTA
>JAUCMS010000153.1:13587717-13601311 GCA_032357445.1 Enteromius radiatus | reverse complement strand
AATGTTCAGTGCTTTGCTACAATCTGTATTGTTAAAAGCGCTATATAAATAAAAGTGACTTGACTTGACTTGACATATTTATATTTTATATGTTTGCATAGTCTTGCTTTTCCAACCCACTAATCTGCATCTCTGTCTCTACCAGCAGGTTGATCCAGCTCCCAGTTTTCCCCGTTCCAAGCTCATCCTTAATATTTATATAAAAAAAAAAAAATAACTGTGCTTTTTTGGGGGGGCTCGCATCCGGCTGCTGTCCTTCTCTAGGTTTTTTGGGGGGCATGCAAGGACCGAGCCGGACGCCGAGCTCTAGCCCTAGCTAGGGTTTAAGCCTCTCGGCTCGCCCCCCCGGACAGCATGCCAAATCTGCTAAACTTACCCTTTCTTGATTATAAAGAAGCACGAACTTGAATTAAGAAAATTGTGATTGCTTACATGATTTTGAAAGATAGTGATGAGCTTGATTTGACTCTTAATGTTAAGATTGACAATTTTGATTATGTTTTCTATGCCACAACTGACATGTGCTATAACTTTGCTGCTTTAGGGCATCTAATTTGTGCTTGCCCTGAAAGAAATAAGGAGGGTCGTTCATCAAATGTTGAGCAACGTGGGAGATTAATTTAAATAGTGATAATAAGGGAATAATTTAAGCAAGGACTTCTTATGCTTCTCCTTCGAGGGTTAAAAATATGACTGTTGGGGAGAATGATGACAGATCTAGTGTTTCTGTGGTTCAAAACACAGTTTCTGAAGCAAGCACATCAGTATACTGTACTTGCAGGACGGCGAGTTGGATGCCACCGGTGTGGTGGGTGATAGTATCAGTGAGTTTGCTGTTGAGGCAGTCTTGACAAAGGGTAATGGCGAGTTCAGACTGCATGATTTTCAAAGTAGTCACGTCAAATATCTTTTCACACTGCATGACTATCTGGGGTATCAGTCAGTCACTGCTGTGTTCACACTGCATGATTTGAGCGAGGATTTTTCTGAGTGTTAACATTCTGAAGCTCCGTTTTGAAGGGAGCGGTTTAGAATTCTCAGATCTAAAATGGGTCTGAGCCTGCCATCTCGCTTGGGAACTAGAAAGTAACGGCTGTAATGCCCTGTTTGTGCTTCTGAGGGGGGCACCTTTTGAATCACCCCTTTTGAGAGCAGAATGCCAAGTTCGGCTCGCAGCACCTGCGCTACAGGGCTCGCGGCCGCAGTGTGACGAATGCCGGTGAAGGGTGGCGTTCTTTTGGCAAACTGAAGGCTGTAGCCTGTTTCTATTATTCCCAAAACCCAATCTGATATATTGTGAATGGCGCGCCAGGCATTCAGACGATTTGATAAGGGTTCTATAATGTCTGACGTTATGTCGCTGATTAGGGACTGATAACTTATGACATTGTGAATGAAATTGCTCTTTATTTGAGTTTGTGCGGTCGCCTTTAAAAAGGCGTGCTGCCAGGGCATTTTTATATGGCCTGTTATTGCAGCTTTTGTGTTTGTCGTGTCCGGCTTTATGCGGGGCAGAGGACTGAGAAGACGGCGCGTGCGGGGCGGCCCGGAACCAGCGAGGCCGTTGCCCGAGCGCTTGCATGCTAGGAGGACTTTTTGTCAGCGGGTTCCAGCGCTACCTTCGTCCGTGGGCCCGGTCTTCGAGCGAAGGGGAAGCCGCGCTTGCGAGGCTTTCTGCGCTTCCGTGAAGCGCTCTGTGAACCCTTCCACAGAGGGACCGAACAGTCCAGTGGGAGAGATAGGAGCGTCCAGAAACTGCGTTTTGTCCGCCTCTTTGATCTCCGTCAAGTTGAGCCACAGATGCCTCTCTTGGACGACGAGGCTCGCCATAGATCGACCGATGGCCTGCGCCGTCATCTTTGTTACTCTCAAAGCCAGATCCGTTGCACTCCGAAGCTCCCTGACGAGGTCTTCATCAGGCTGGCCCTCGATGGCAGCGAGGAGCTTCGCCTGATAGACCTGCAGGACTGCCATGCAGTGAAGCGCTGAAGCTGCCTGCCCCGCGGAGGAGAACGCTCGGCCGGCGAGGGCAGAAGTCATGCGGCTTAGAGGGGTGCGCCGGTCTCACTTTCCAGCTTGCTGAAGAGGGACAGAGGCGGGTGGCCATGGGCTGATCAAGCGGCGGCAGCGTCTCGTAACCCTTTTCACTCTCGTTGTCCAGCGAGGCGAAGGAGGCGGCGGCAGGATTCCGGAGCCGAGACGAATACGGGGATTTCCACGATCTCGTCAGTTCTTCATGAACTTCAGGGAAGAACGGGGTGGATCTCTTTGGAGGAGCCTGAGGGCGCCCCGGCAGGAACCACTCGTCGAGTCGGCTCTTCACGGGCTCTACGGGAGGAGCCCAATCCAGTCCCAGCTCCTGGACAGCGGCAGAGAGGACGCGGATGAGTTCGGCGTCCGCTCCTGGTCGTGGAGAGCTGGTCTCTGATGCAGCAGAAGGGGCGGGGTCGTCACAGCCCGACAGCTCTTCTGTCTGAGAAGCTGCGAGGGAGATATCATCCCACAGCTCGTCCTCCGAAGCGCGAAGAAGAGCTGGTCACTGAGGTCTTCCAAGGGACCGGCTTCGTCGGGCGAATTCCACAGGGACATCGTTTACCGACGGGGGCGAGTCACGCAGGGGCTCAACCGGCGTGACATCGCTCGCCGTTCGCCGCTCTCTGCCCTGCTGTCTCTTGCGAGACGGGAGGGCATGAGAGCTAGACTCTCATCCTGAAAAGGACGCTACTCTAAGGCGGAGAGTGGCAATGGAAAGGAGCCCGCAGAAGAGGCAGTCGTCTCGAACCAAGACGGCCTCAGCGTGAGGCTGGCCGAGGCAGGAGATGCACTCGCTGTGCCTGTCACCGGCGTCAAGCGGGGAAGAACAGGTGGAACAGTGGCGGGGCATTCTTTCAATTGCTCTCTAGAAATTTGCTCTTTTGAAATTTGCTCTTTCGAAATTGCTCTTTGAAATTTGCTCTTTTGAAATTTGCTCTTTCTTATAAAAGCTCTCTCTTCCGTCAGCCAAAGGGCGGCAGGGGAAAATCCAACTGCAGGTGAAGAGGAGAAGTGAAGAGGCGAAAGGCTTCCAGTCAGGGACAGCAAAGTCGTCGTCGCTGAAGGAGAAAAAAAAGGTGCTCGGGCGAATCCAGCATGTATATAAATGCTGGCCATGCCCCCCCGCCTCGTACGAGGCTGAGCGCGGCCAACTGGCATTGCCCGCTGTAGACGGCGCTCTGCTGATTGGTTTAATTCTAAACCACTGCAGCGGCCAATGCCAGTGCAGTGTATCACTGTGTGATTAAATTAGGCTTCAGTTAGGGGGAAAAAGGAGTTTTCCCATACGTCTTAACAGACGCAGTACGAGTGAAATGTCGACAAGGAACATTGGGTACATTCACACAATGACGAGCGAATACACAAAAACAACCGGAACTTAAGTACACATACAAACAAGGCTGGGGGTGGAGAAATGGAATGAAATACCATGACAACAGACAAGGTGGGCGGAGACGATGAGTTCATAATAAAAGTCCTGGACACAGA
The DNA here is from genome assembly GCA_032357445.1 of Enteromius radiatus. Classification (NCBI taxonomy): domain Eukaryota; kingdom Metazoa; phylum Chordata; class Actinopteri; order Cypriniformes; family Cyprinidae; genus Enteromius; species Enteromius radiatus. Next base: position 13,597,789 of record JAUCMS010000153.1, on the reverse strand, counting down.
GCGGAGGAACAGACAAACAGTACATATAGTCCTCTGGCGGAGCCTGATGTTCCATGTCTGTCCGGTCCTGTTTTTTCCCTTGTCTTTGTATCATTTTGGTTTAGTCCCTCCATTGTCATCATTAGTTCATTCTGCTCACCTGTTCCTTATGTATATATTCCTGTGTCTTTTGAGTTTGTATCGTTCGTTGTTAAAGTCTCATGTGTGCCCCAAGTTGTTGTCGCTGCCTCGTCAGCTTTTGTTTTCTTGTCCTGGTTCATATTAAAGTCTGTATATTGAAGCTCCTCGTCTCCTCTGCTCTCTGCCTCGCTGTATGGAGAGTCCCCATGAATCACAAAAACCAACATGTGTGTGTCAGCGTGTTTGTGTGTGTGTGTTTTTTTTACTCTCTGCGAAGGTTGTAGGCTGTTAGACTTGCAGTGTAAAAATACACACACACACACACACATATATATATATATAGCTTGAATCCCTTTTTTTTTCTGTAAGCTTGTATTCTAAAGGCAGTGTGTCATGGACATATTTACAGTTAGACCCGAATCAGACCTGAATCAGTTAGACTTTATTAAAAGCTGTCAAATGGAAGAGAAGGTCAGATATCAGTCACCTCCTATCCTTAGCTTCCCAGTCCTCACAGATCCTGCAGGCTCACATCTGAGGGGCTTCAGTCTTATCACTGCACTGCGCTCCTCTGCTGGAGTGGAGCAGTCTGGACATTAAAGTGTGATTTATTCCACTAATATCCCCAGGTCAGTAGGAACTACAGCAAGGTCAGCATAACAGTGCTGCCTGCTGGGTCTTTTCAAAAACTCTGATTCTTAGAAAAGCCTTTGAAACACTACTTTTTATTTATAAACTTAGTTGTTCAATAGTTGTGTAAGTTTTATAATGGTATTTCATCATTTCATTTGAAAGTATGGGGGAAATATGTCATCTTGGGTGGTTTTAAACATGACAACAATGAAGGTAAAAATGTGGCAATATACAGGCTCCAAATCAGGCTCTTTTTTTAATATTAATGTCTGCATGACTGCACATTATCTTATTACAGTAGACTAATAAATGTAAAATATAAAAATATGAATCTTGAAACTTACAAAACAGCACAACAATTAGTCAATAATACTACAGTTACAGAAACCCTTTGAGATCATTTCCCTTCAGTCAATAACTGAGATGTAAGATGGCGCCAGTGTTTATATGAAATGAGTCAGTGGTGTGATATGAGAGATATAAAAGTCATATGCTATCTTTAATAGTGGTCATATTTTAAGTTAAATTATCATTATGCAACAATATCTGACCATTCATAGTCATATGACTGTGAAAGTTTAGTATTGCAAACATATAATGGAAGGTTAATTGTCATTTCTTCAAGTATTTTATGCAGACTGACTAATCCAACTAATATAAAAGCATGATCTTTGAAATGTAAAGCACTCTTTTCTTTGCTTTCTAGATGGAGTAAACATGAATTATGGATTAGAAATCAGTGGCAATAGCTACATTTTTACTTTAATGGATGCACTGCAGTATAAGGCCTTTTTTAGTTTCTGATGTTGTGCCTGAGCAGGGTTCACTTCCATAAGTCACAAATGAATAGTAGTTGATATTTCCATCACAGGCAGGCCAGTTGCTTCTCTTTCATTGCCTTGTGCCGGCAGACACAGAGCGAAGCACCTAGAGACGAGATGAATCGCTATACCTTTCTGCTGCTTGGCAGGGGGTACTTGCTAAAATGCAAGTAATTAAGCCGGGTAGAACAAACAGCCATTATTTAGTTGTCAGAACATCATTTTGAAAACTCGTGAAATGGAGAGAAAGGGAGGTGGTGGAAGGAGAGAGAGCAGAAGAGATGATTAAGAGTCACTCTATCCTCTCGTCTCGATATGTAGTCCCTCAGGAGCCGGCTGGGGTTTGAATCAATGCTCAGCCTTTATTCACTCACTCACTTACGTTCACACACACATACACACATACACAGATGTTCTTTATTTTCACAAAAACATACAGAGAAACTATCAGGCTTGTTGCACTCTGAGAGGTCACTTACAGAATGTGTTTTTACATTCTCAAACAGTGAGATGGAACAGAATGCAAGCATTTTCAGACTATTTTATTTTGGTGCAAAATGCATCACAAAAGTAACAAAAGTAATAACACTGACTTTAGTTTACATTTGATTACATTCCGCAATTTTTTTTCTGTCTATTTGTACAGTTTATGATTGTGTTTATTTTTATTTTTTTCAGGTGATCATTTTTGGTATTTTACACAAAAATATCCTTTAAATTGAGTCAATATTTTTGTCATTCTTTCATGTTTAATCAATTTTACTTGTTCATTTAATTCACTGACTAAAACAGCATCTATTGTGTATGGGGCTTGATAAATGCTTATTTGTCTACTGATTCAATCTTTCGCTATCTCTAGCTACTCATACTTCACTTATGTATTCCACCCAGAAGCAATGGTTTAAACATCTTTTATGTCATTAATGTTTTATGAACTTTTCACTTCATAAAACATTAACTGATGGACTGGAGTTGAGTGGATAGCTTCTTGTTGCGTATTGTTAGTTGCATCCCTTGCTTGCAAGTCACTTTGGATAAAAGTGACTACTAAGTGTAAAATATTGTGATGTTTTTATCAGCTGATTGGACTCATTCTGACGGCACCCATTCACTGCAGAGGATCCATTAGTTAACAAGTGGTACAGTATAATGCTGTTCAGATTAGGAGACTATATCTTGGATGGCCTGGGGAAAAGTAAATGTTTGACTTTTGGTGCCAACTATTCTTTTAACAAAAATAGCAATGAAATGCTCAAAACGTGAGCTTCTGAAATACCATTCTAATGAATTCAGCATTGTATTACAGATAATTCATGTTTTTAGGTGTGTTTTAGTGCATTGTTAATAACAGTAAGATTATTTTCTTTACATTGGCTGTTACCTCAAACAGCAATTCCCTACAGCACAATTCCCCCCAAACAGTGGACACGAACAAACCAGGGAATAATAATGGTAAACCAAGCCTGACAATCCTATTAGCCAGTCTTTAATTATTTATCCAGGTTTGAGCAGATTGGCTACCCTCTGGGAGAAATTAAAAAGTTAACAGGCACTTTGGAAAATGATGTTCTGATGCATCTTTCAAGGGGCTTAGGAATAAAGGACTGTTCCATCTTGCTTCATAATTAGCCAGAGCCTTGTTTCCTTTTCAGATTAGCATGGAAATTGATATGCACATTGGTGTCATAAGTGCACGCTGAAAGCGAAATGCTGCAGGTTGGAATCACACATGATTCGTGCTGTAAAACTATTTTGAAATCACATGTCATGTGCTTTTACTGAGAAGGCTAGCCTGAAAACATTCATTTTTTTTCACAGCAGAAACCCGTGATTGGTTATGGTTTGAGATTCATGAAATCTGGAATAATCTATGGGCCTGATCTCAATGCTGCAGGCATCCACTGGAATACAAACCTAATATTTTCAGGAGGAAAGTACACACATCATGAGGACAAAATTTCAGGTGAAAGTGTCACAACAGTAATCGGCCAGGTTCTTGAAGTGAATGAATGTACTTATGATTTCCCTTCTCTCAGACTCCTGCTGAACACAGCAATCAAAGTTTCAAGTCACCTAGTTCCAAGGCATTTATTTTTTCAGAGCAATAATTCAATAACCCCGTCATAAAATGTTAAAACTCTAAAAAGACCATAAATACACAATAAAGTTCAGCCTGTACATTTAGCATGATTAATCAGACCCAATCAATGAGTCAGCACCAAAAATAATCACCTGCAAACCGTGCGTTTCAGTCTTTAAATAACTGTGAGTTTCAGGTTCAATTCAGTCTAGAAGTTAAAGCTGACTCATCCACCATATCTCCACCTCCACAAAGCTTTCTCCTACCAAACCAGTGTATATGATAGCATTCCTATTCATCTTAATGGCAGTTAAGAACCTCTGGAAATATGCAAAAACAAGAGTGTCAAAACATCTAATATAATATAACAAAATATCTTGCACCACTGTTGCTTAAGAATATTGTTGGGATGGAGTTCCATGCAGCCCCCCTAGAGGGCACTCCATCTCCATCTCACCATCATCTGGACTCACTCTCACATAGACTCAATTTCCCACAACACACCACTCACTCACACCTGTCTGCCATCTGCAATCACACTCACAGCTGCAGTTCATTATCCACTCCCTCACTCATCATCACCTTTTGTATATAAACCACAGTCACTCTGAGAAATATTGCGAAGTCTTGATTTACTTTGACGTCATTTCTGAGCGTTCTTTTCAGTATTTGTTTTCCTGGTGTTTTGATTTTGGACTGTTTGGATTTTGACTGTTTTCTGCCTGCCCTGTCTTTGATTGTGTATACCCCGACCTTGATTCTGCATTGCCTCCTTTGTTCTGTCTACCGGTTTACGACCCTGCCTGTGTTCTTGCATTGTCACGTTTCTGTTTGTTTCATGTTCAGCTATCCTCGTCTCCTACGATCTGCATCCAGCACCTCAGCTATGACATGCATATGGATCTGAACGCTTCCACCACATTTCTGACAAATATATACAATAATTGATTTTAAATATATAAAACATCTAATATCTTCATATATAATTCATATATTTGACTAAGTGCTATTCATTTATATCCAGTTTGACACAGAGAGTTGCTTTTTTATTAGCTAGCGGTAAGTAACAGATTTTATTGTATATATATATATGTTATTTATATATCGTGATTGAATTGCATCCAAAATAAAGGTTTGTTGAAATAAAATATGTGTGTGTACTGTGTTTATGTACATATAAACACACACACATGCAGTATATATTTTGAAAATACATGTATATGTTTATATTAACATAATTATATATTTCATATATAAACATTTTTTCTTACAGTAAATATGCATGTGTATGTGTGTGTGTGTATAAACCAAAACTCCACTCCAATAAAAACCCAACCACATATAACACTGACAACTGACAAAAGGAGCAGTCCTTGTCTCAACCCAACTGATGACCTCATTAAATAAGGCTTTCTTTCATTCTGCTGTTATCTCTATAGCCTCTATGGGCTTTTCTGTGCAGTGCTGTGCAGTGACACTTTGTACGCTGTATATCGCAAGAACTTATGTAAGTGTGTACATACAGTTTGACAGAGAACAGACTAGAACAATCAAAAAGAACAAGAATATTGTTTCTCATAGTCACGTTGTTGGCCCTTGGTTAGAAGGTATCAGCGTCTTTAATAACAACGAGATTATTAAAGTAAATAATTGAATTGAGTTCTTTCATGCTTCTCCTATCTTTTTTTGTATGCAACCAGTAAGGTCAAAATTAAATACTGTTTATTTTTTTAGTTTATTTATTTTCAATGTATTAGTATTTGGAGGTGAAAATAGCAAAGATGGGTAAAAGCCATCATCTCATGCTCCCAAGCCAAATTACAGTTGAGCAGCTAGTCTCTCAGGCAAAAGATATGTCATACATTTTTAATGTGCTGGGAGCCAGCTGAATGTCAGCCAGCCAATTCTAAGTTACTTCTTTGAATGTGATGGGCAGTCATGGGTTCTGTCACCACTATTGTAAATCACAGCACAGCAAAGCCATAGAAATGTATACTGCAGCTTGACAAAATCCACCTGTAGAAAAATTCTGACCCCTCTCCTAATAAGTAAGCTGCATCATGTGTTTGTCATTCACCATATGACAGCGGTTTCATGTACAAACGTCATTCCACAGACATGCACCTCTAAGATAAGCAGTGATAGAGAGAAACAAACTAAAAATAGCGAGGCTACTAACTTAACTACATTTTCAGCAGCACAACAGTATTCAAAACACTGTAGCTTTTCAAGTAACAAACTGCTTTTCCGACAAACAGGAAAGTCTGCCGGAGATGTATCACTTTTTTTTTCTTCTGTGGGCAGTGGAGAAATACTGGAGTAGGTCACAAATTCCCAGTCTTCACTGCTACTGTTCCTGTTTCTTTCTCTTGTTTACTTTTTGCAACTAAAGGAGATCAATCCCATCCCCCAGCTCTCCTAAGCCCATTGTTTCTTCTCTCCATCGCTCAATAGTCATTCTTTACAGACAGAGATGACAGAAATAAGTATTATAAAATGGCAATATAACAATGCTTTGCACCAAGCTGCTTCACACAGATATAAGCGATTCATTCTGTATGATGTCACCAGTCTCTCATTGTGTCTGGAAAAGCGAATCCCACAGCACCGAGAGCAAAGCAGATAGCGGTAAGATGAGTTTCTCCAATAAAATGGTTGAAATCAGGTTGATCTGTCCATTAGCCATTGAAAAGCCTTTGTTGTAATACAACGGCTTGGTCAGAGGGCAGCAAAATCATTATGATCGAAAATGGCAAAGGGATTTTAACTATTCTAAAGGCTGGTTCACACAGATTCAAACAAATGGTAACATTTCAACCATTCTAAAGATGGCTGTTGTATTCTGATTGTTGGAACGCATAAGTGCCTTATTTAAACTTGTGTTTTTGCATGCCACTGTTTCTCTCCACTGAAAGGACAGGGTTGCAACTGTAGCCCTGAATCTGCTGTCAGAGAAAAGTGGCTAGCTAATGAAACTGTACTTGCAAAAAAATTGTAAGTATAAAAATATATTTCAAATAAATATGTAATTTTATTATTCTGTTGTGCCTTGTTTTTAATATTTTTGTCAAAATGGGCGTTATGATATCATAATGACTGATAGAATGTTAAATGTGTTAACTGTCTTTAAAAAAAGAACAATTAGGATGTTGTTATTGCTCATAATTAAAGTTTTGAACATGTTCACTTCTGCAAGTTCTGATCAGTGACGCCTTTCTCTTGTTTATCAAGGCAGGCACATCGGTTTATGAATTTGGGAGGAACGCTTATACCTCATCGTCTTGGCAACAGTTTGAGATGAAGTCAGATTAGGTCAGGTTTTGATAGAATATCATGCCAGACTGATCAAACATTCCAAGACAAGACAAACTCAGATTGCACATGGTCATTCTGTGAAAGCAAACACCATCCGACGTCAACAGGGTTCACACGCTGATCCAACAAAGCCCCACAACCACTTGATGTATTGTATATTTGTAGCACATTTTTTATTCCTCTGTATGAAAACCGAGGATTTTTTATAGGCACACTATCATTCAATGTATTTCAATGCTTTTGTGTTCTTCCAAGAAACTTCCATTCACTTTTGTAAGGAAAAAATACAAGGTGGGAAAAAAAATAATCTATATTTCAAGTGGTTTTATAAACGTAACTCTTGTGAAGGAACTCTAATGTATTTTCCTTTGTCATGTTACATGTGATCCAGTTAATGCCTCCTTGCAAAATAAAAGTGTTATTTTCTTTAAAAGTAAAGAAACCCCAAACTTTCAAATGGTATGTAACGTGTTCCTTTCCAAAAAAAAAATCATCATCATCATCATCATCATTTCAGAAATAAAGACAGCAAATAAATGTGCTCACAGTTGCTGATCTAGAGTCAGCTTTTCCTTTTCTCGCTAGTAATTAAGCTTTGAATTTGTCATGTAGAAATAATGTGGATTTGTCTTGCATTTAGCACACAGGCGTTGACACATTGTGCAGTGGTGCTCATGAGGGCAACTCAAGTTCAATTCCTGGCTTATTTCCTGATCCCGCTCCTCTCTCTCTTCTCATCATTTACTTTCCTGAATAAGACATGGCAGAAAGCCAAAAATAAAATTAAAATTTGGATTTTAACCTCATCCATGCGATTAATTTTAGCCTTAGTCTAGGAGGCAAGTGGCCACTTCAGAATAGTTACAGATACACACCAGCAAACTCACAAAATCTCCTCTAATCCCCAACAGAGACCTCACAAACAATGAGAGTAAAGGCAGCTTTGTTTTGAACACAATTTGTTTCCATTAATTGCCCGCTCATCTCCTGCCGCTCCCTCCCTGCAAATCCCCAATCCTTCGTCTTAATGAGTTAGACGTGTGACAGTTAGACAGGAGTGCGCTTCTGAGGCAAGGGAGTAAAAAATGTCCGCAGCATTCAGAGCGGTACAATGGAAGCGTGCTGTTAGTGCCATTAGCATTGTTTCAGACACAGCGAGAGCTGCATGCTAAGGGAACATCTCCAGCGTAGTGGCGGCCGTCGCTGAAAGGGATGATCGATCTCTTTGAGCATACGTTGCCTACAAACACTGAGCACCCACAATGCATCTGGCCTGGACATCAATAAAGAGCTCTGCGAAAGTCTAACAGGCCTTTTGATGGCATATGGCTCAAAAATAACAAAAACAATGCATGTCGAATGTTTAAGATATTTTCAATATTTACATGATGACCAGATAAGAGATGGGTTTAAATACATAAACAATAAAAGATATTGCTGGAATTCCTTTTAAAACCTTTTTTTCTGGTTGATGAACAACTGACAGCTAATCCGACATTAAAGAGTTTGTGCATTTATAGTAGATGACATGAATTAAGCAATAAACATTGTTATTATCTGTTGGTTTTAAAAATGATATAGTCATTGTTGCAGTTCATAGTGTGGACATGCCTTTCATGCAAATACAATGAATATCTATGTGCATTGAAACATCATGAAATTGTATGTTAACTCAAGGCCTGTGATGAGCAATACTAAAAACGCAAGGCTATTTATGTTTACTTTTATCAAATGCCTTCATTCGACATACAAGTGAGAATGATACAATAAACTAAGCTTATAAAGGCTTAATAGTAATCCACTTCCCCTTCCATTAAAGAAAGGCCAACTTAAGATAAAAATAATATATATTCTTTCCTACTGCAGATTTTCATCATATTTCATTTTATTAATAGTACTTGTGGCTCTGCCCAAGAAGTCGGAATTTAAATCACGCATCATTTTATAGAGCGCCTTTGGGAAGCACGAACAGACATTTGCTTTTGATAAGCTCTGATAAGTGAAAAGACATTAGGCGGAGGTAAGATGTGGTGAAGAGCCATCATCGGTGATGGTGGATTCAGAGATGAGGACATGATTGCACGAAGTCAATGAAGAGCTTTAATTGCAAAATGCTACGACTAATTAAAAGAAAAGGAGTAATGTTTTCCCTCTGCGCATCTTGTCGCTTGATTGCGAGTCACTGTATGGTCTTGTGTTAAAAATTGCATTCACTGGAGTCTCAAAGGTGATGTATGCTCTAAGCCTGATTTTTCTTTTCATTTATCTGCCTTCTATAATCCCTTAATAACCATATATTCACTTTAGTCATTTACATTGCAAACATTGCCTTTTTACCACTTTAAATACCCCAGAATCCACTTTAATATTATGAAGTATTAGGTATGTGCAGCATAGCCATTAGTTCTGTGTAAACATACAGTACAAGAATGAAAAGACCGTTCATAATTTAGTAAGCAAATATTTCAAATGTGTCTTAGGCTTCAGTTATATTTTGAACCACACAAAACCAAAGCCTTAAGTCAACATACGTCAGAATATTCTACAAAAGATAGATAGATTGAAGCTGTGTTGAAATGTTGATCGTCAATTCAGCCATTTTATGGTTCTAACATTTTAGCCTGCAGAAAAGTAAATGAAATTTGACCTCAAGCCACAGTAAATCATACTCTATCCGGAAGTGGCCAAGAACCAACAGCACTTTGTTAAACCATGACCATGCGAGTGTTTTATTGATCTGTCTTACCACTTCCTCAATAATCCATTTGCATAAAGAGTGTTTCTGGTTGACATAAATCAGAGAGCAGCACACAGCATGGATGAGCTCTGCTGACAAGAACACTGTTGTTCTTAGCAGAGCCAGGACATTAATGAGTATGAGTACATATCTCAAGAGATGCTGTAAAGCAGTCAGAGTTACTTATCTAAGCACATCTCACAAGAAGTAAGGAATATTAAGCCAATTTAATAATAATAAAATACATATAACCTTATGTATTCTGGTGAAAACATTACCTCCTTAAGGGCCAGGGGCCTCATGTATAAAACTTTGCGTAGATTTCATCCTTAAAGTGTGCGTACGCACATAAGGCAGAATTTGCGT
>JAUCMS010000153.1:13577170-13587340 GCA_032357445.1 Enteromius radiatus | reverse complement strand
CCCGATATGTGCGTGGAAAAATGCGTACGCATATTTCTATGCCCATTTTGTGCGTACGCAACGTTTATACATCAGGCGCACCGTAAGGATGCTGTTGATCGACCGTGCTTGTTTCTGACCATGCCTTTAAATAAAAGTATGCAAATGGATCCACACGCCTCCGTCTCCATTGTGACAGATTTAAAAGTATTTAACTTACTTCTTTACAAATATTTGAGCACAAATATTTTGCTCACCGAATGACCAACCTGCATTAAGACCAATGATAAAGCTAATGGATAGCTTTCTCCAGGTATTGACCTCTCTGAACCGCTCAAACAAACAGAGAGTAGCTTTTAGAAAGTCTTACTCTTAATAGAAGACATAGCTCTCTTAAAGTTGTCTCTGCAGATGAAAGTGGTAAAAATGGCACACTTCACTTTTAACATCCATTACAGCTGAATGTAGTATTACTTCCTAACAGGTTTGAAAAGTCAGCTTTGTTTGGAAAAACATAGACTTGCTTTGTAACTTCATATATATATATATTTTGGGCTCAACTTTCAGTTGAAGACGGGAAATGCTTTTAAAATAAATTGTGCTGTCTTACGCATCTTTTCACCACTCACACACACAACTCAGAAAGCTTGGTTTTATGTAAGCCTTCCAGTGCAGTCGGAAATATCATAATTACAAATTACATGCACATGAATGACTAAGCCAAGTCATATTGTGGAAAAATTATTTGCTAGATACCATGCACACATAAATCACTCGTGTTGCATAAATGTAGTGCAGGTGCATGTTTCACTGGTAATTATAGCTTTACTGTGGAGCTCAACTTGTAAATATGATCATGATTTGTAGGTATAGCATATGACTATTATCATTTTAGAAAGTTGTACATTTGCTATGTAGAAGTCTATTTTCCTTATTACTTTTTAAAAGGCACATAATATTTTTAAAATAGGAAGCTTCAAATGATAAGGAATAGGCAAGACACAATTCAAAATGCAGACAGCAGGTTTTGCTATCAATAACTGGAGTGTTCCTGGCATTAAGAAGTTGTCTGATACTTGGTTGAATTTAGGCCTCTGATTGCAGGAATGCGAAGATTGGTATCTCACCCTAGGGTAACTATAGCCTTGTGCCTGGTGCCTGGAGGAGTGTAAAGCCAGATGGGGAAATTTTGATTCTCCACACTCACTGTTTTGCCCTCTGCGGCCAGTGTATAGCATCAATAATAACACCTTATTTCTGTCATGTCAAAACATGAAAGTGTGTCGGGAAGATTGATGACTGTCATAAATCAATGTCTGGAAGCGTACGTGCCAGATTGTGGGGAGAATAAATACATACACACTCATACACTCATTGCACTGCCTCTTTAAGAATGACTGATGCTCTAAAGATAGATGCAATCTTTGTGGAAAATCTCTAGTCTGAAGTTTTCAGTCCACAGTTTACATTAATCAAATTCTGCTCTTCCTTGTAACTCTTAAAAGCCATTTTAATTTGAACTGTTTCAGACAGGCACGGATGAGTTTACAGTTCCCCTGCTTGAAGAAAACTTTGGGTTTACTGCAGAGGTGCCCTTCATTTGACAAACATTGCTTTAGCTTATTGTTTTACTAAAACCTGTCTATCAAATGTGTATCTTTAGCAACATGCTGTTAAATGGATGATTCATCAATAATGAATCATTATGCTAAGGACATCACTGAAAATAATGATAATTTGTTGAGCGGTCCTATTGGTTATGTAAAGTTTCTTTTGAACTGTTAAAAGAACTATTTAAATGGCAACTTTTAAAATAATTTATTCAGGAATCTGGCTACACTGGAACCCCCTTAATTTGGGAAAGTGATTTTAAATTGATTCACTAAAATTGAACCAGTGTTAAAACAAACCCATTTGGGAATCAGACTGGATCACTATATGCCTTTAATTCCCTATATAAAAGAGTTCTTAAGAGACTTTCATTCAAGAATCAGACACTGGTGCACCACTCTGATCTATAATATATGGATTACTGGTGTACTGTGTGCTCATTAAACTTAACTGTTTGGGAATCAAACTCCACAGGTCATACTCCATGTTTCTGATTCACTATAAAAAACTGGATCATAAGTGGACATCCCTGTTCTCAGTCAGAGAAGCATTATTTATTTCAGAGGGATGGCAGAGAGATTTCAATATTTTCCATCACACCTCTGCCACACTGTATCTCTTTCCTTTTCAATGATGAAATGCAAATTGTCAATCTTTTTTTAACAAGGGGAAGTGGAGAACCCTACACTATTGGTCTGTATGCATGAGATAAGATAACTACAGTACGTGAATGCAGCCAGGAGGATGAAAGGTCACCTGTACCAGAGCCTAAGAACAGAACCCACAGAGATAAAGGTCACCCAGATCGAAATAGTGATTCGTTTCACAGGTTGACCTAAACTCATTTAATTTGCTGAACTCAATCAGCATCCATTCATTATCAGTGCAGAACAAATACCAAAAAGGAATAAAATACAAAGTTTGGATTTCAGTGCTGATGTGTATACAGAATATTTTAACATTAAAAACTGGTCACATTGGCTTTAGCTTTGCTATTTTGACATTTACAGACCTTTAAAAGAGCTCTTCACAAAATACATCAAACCCAGTTCCTTTAAATCCAAAAACGTCACTTTTCTTTTTATTCTGCTATACTCAAGCTGTCTTTGCTCAAACTGTTTTGCAACCTCTCCCTGCTGTTCTGCCATTTTCTGCATCTTTTTATGAGTCTGTAGATGAGACAGCCATCAATCAGGACAGAGCTAGTACTTTAAAACATCAAGGATAATAAACAATTAACAGCAGAAGTCGATGACCTGTGAAAGGTTGAACACAGCAGGCTTTCAGAGGAGAACAGGAAAGGTGCTGGGCCTGCAGCACTGCCCCTGGCATGTCACTGCAATCTTTAGCACAAACTGGCCGTAAACCAGACAGTCTGACCTCTATTACAGATTGCCCTCTGCTTATATAACTCTTAAAGCCGGTGTTCTGAAAAAGACTCTTTTAGGCTTTTATTTGTAGTTGTGTTGACATAAGAAACCCTAACTTTTAAATAAATAGTTTCAATTGAACAATGAAAATTATGTCATTACTTACCCACTCTCATTTTGTTCCAAACCCATATTCGCTTCAGGGCATCTGGGTAAATGTCAATTGTGTTTGTTCATGATATACTTGAGAGCCAAGAGGTCTATAATACCTTGAGAAAGCTATACATGTCTTAACTCCACTTGCTTGCTTCCAGGCATACACAGAGTGTGCATCTGAAATCACACTGTGCAAAAGTCTTAGTCCGCTAGAATTTTCACCAACAAAAAATGCTTTTAAGTCGGTTATTTCTATCTTTTGCAGCAGTGTGTCAGTTGGAAATATCAGTTTACATTTCCAAAAAATATTTGTGTCATTAATTGTAATAATGCAGTGGGATTATTGTCTGCACAAGGAGTCCAGTGCTCCACACAGAGATCTGATCTGATCATCATCCAGTCTGTCTGGAATGACATGAAGTAACAGAACAAACTGAGACAGACTAAATCCAGAAGAACGGTGGCAACGTTTCCAAGATGCTTTAAAAAGCCTTAATGTGAATGACAGATTATGGATATGTCTTGATGGATATATCTATATATCTATCTTGTTGTTGATTTTATAGCTGAGACTGAGCTGAGAGATATGAGTCCACCATGTATGATTCTTTCTGATGAAATGTTTATGTGACATATAAATTATGATGGCAAAAAAAGTGTTTTTTAAGGTCTAAACATTTCTGAATTTTTGAATCAATTTTCAGAGCTGGATCAGACGGACCAATCACACTTATGTGAAATCAAACTTCCCACTTAGGAAGCAACACTGATTGATGATCAGTTTCACATGCTGTGCAAATGGAAGAGACAACAGGTGGAAATTATAGGCAATTAGCAAGACAATAAAGGAGAGGTTCTGCAGGTGGTGACCACAGACAACTTCTCAGTTCCTATGTTTCTGGCTGATGTTTTGGCCACTTTTGAATGCTGGTGGTGCTTTCACTCTTTGCTGTGTCTGTCAGCGTAGTGTCCAGAGCATGGAGGTGCTACCAGGAGACAGGCCAGTACATCAGGAGACGTGGAGGAGACCGTAGGAGGGCAACAACCCAGGACCACTACCTCATCCTTTGTGCAAGGAGGAACAGGAGGAGCACTGCCAGAGCCCTGCAAGATGACCCCCCACAAATGTGCAAGTGTCTCCTTGAACGGTCAAAAACACAGACTCCATGAGGGTGGTATGAGGGCCTGACATCCACAGGTGGGGGTTGTGCTTACAACCCAACATGCAAGACATTTGGCATTTGCCAGAGAACACCAAGATTGGCGCCCAGTGCTCTTCACAGATAAGCTTTCCAGGTTCACACTGAGCACATGACAGACGTGACAGAGTCTGAAAACACCGTGGAGAATGTTATGCTGCCTGCAACATCCTCCAGCATGACTGGTTTGGCAGTGGGTCAGTAAGGGTGGCATTTCTTTGGGGTGCCGCACAGTTCTCCATGTGCTCACCAGAGGTAGCCTGACTGCCATTAGGTACTGTACCAAGATGAGATCCTCAGACACCTTGTGAGACTATATGCCGGTGCAGTTGGCCTTGCATTAGATTCCTCCTAATGCAAGACAATGCTAGACCTTATGTGGCTGCTATGGACTGGCCCGCCCATTCCCCAGACCTGAATCCAATTGAGCACATCTGGGACATCATGTCTCACTCCATCCACCAATGCCACATTGCACCACAGACTGACCAGGTGTTGGCGGATGTTTTAGTCCTGGTCTGGGAGGCGATCCCTCAGGAGACCATCCTCCACCTCATCAGGAGCATGCCCAGGTTTTGTAGGGAGGTCATACAGGCACACACTAGAAGCAGATGTCTAAATCTCAGATTAAGTTGCTAAAACCAGTTTGTCCACAGATCATAACCTTGGTACTCTCTTTGAATTTCTGTCAAAAAGACTGACATTCTTAGTAAGAAATGCTTACAGCCCTCCCGCCAAATCTTCCAGGGGCTGTTTTTCCGTTCCTATGCATCTCTAATTGATGAGGTTTCAGGCTGATTTGCCTCCTGCTGTGAGCTTATGGGACCTCTGGCCCTTTAAACTCCCTGTGAATGTAGTGAAAAGACATCGCTGGGCGAACATTAAGAGCATTAGCAATGGTAGAGAAGACTAGGCCGTGACCCTCAACAACAGATGGACAGAGGGAGACATTTTTAGCTTCATCACTCTATGCAAAGAAATTAGTTTGGGTCTCTGGAAGCATCTTGCTGACACTCCCAATTTAGTAAATCCTTCTTAAGTACATTGATGCCATGTATTAAAGATGGCAACAGCTGGTTCTAAGTTAATTACACATCACAGGGATCAAAAGATCCTATGGTTGATGGACGTGGCGCTTGAGTAGGACAGGATCACGTTATCCAGGAACATGTGGAGATACAAACTTAAGGAGATCACTGGACAACTGCTCATGGGCCCTATGAAAGCAAATCGTCATTATGTATGCACGAAAGAAGAGCAAAACCATTTTTCGAATATAGGGCTGCCATGCTGGTGTCGATAGCTGTGCGCCATGTTATCTTCAAAACAGCACATGCTGGAGGCTCAAACTTCTCTGAAAAAAAAATGAAAAGAAGATAAATATGAATTCATAGACAATATTTATGAAGTAATAGCTATTGTAGATAACAAAAAGTTCTCTCTGTCCAGTTTTTGCTTATAAAATGTCTAACTCTGAAGATTTCCTCTGGTTAGACTCTTATTGTTGCAGTCTGGGAGCGTAACTACTTGAGGTTTTCATAAGTGTGGCTTGTTTTTATAATGAACACTAACCAAAGGAAGAAAATCTGTGGCTATCCGCTTTAAACTTCTAAAGTGAAATAAATGGCAAAAAGTATCTGTCCGCTATCTAACCTTAAGACTTAAAATGTTGTGTTGTCGGAGGGCTCATGAAATGAATCTGTAGCTCTGCTAATATAAGGGATTATTTCTAATAAACAACATCAGGATAACTTCACTGTTGTAGCACATTGTCAGCAATTTTATGAAAAATAAAAAATAAATATATATATATATAGGCCTAAAATACCTTTCAAAAGTTTGGGGATGGTTACATTTTTTACTTCTCAAGGTTGTATTTATTTTATGAAAAATACAGTGAAACAGTAATGAACTGTTATTATAATTTAATGTAACATTTTATATTTAAATGTCTTAAAATATAATTAATTCCTGTGATGACAAAGCTGAACTTTCAGCAACTCTTTTCCAGCATAAAAGGTCACATGATGCTTCAGAAATTAAATATGCTGATTCGAGGTGGGAAAAAACAACAACAACAGAAAACCTTTCTTGTTATGATTTATTGTTGTAACAATGTAAAGGTAGTCACTCTACTGTCATCAATTTAGTGCATCATTGCTAAATAGAACACAACGTATAGTAATAATAGGAAATAAATCTTTTTGGCCTCAAATTTTCTATATCAATAAACACAACAAGTGCTTTTGACAGCTTGGAAATGTTTACAACAATAAAAATCATTTAGCTGTGCCTTTACAATAGAGTATTCTTGTTGTGCATTTATTGAGCATGACCTTAAAAGAGATAAATGACTTGTTCTGTGGTACGTCAGGGTGAACATTGGATTTTTGTGTTATTTTACAGACAATGCTTGATTTATCTGGCATTTGAACACACATGGGTTAGTTCTGTGGCATTTTAGAGACACAGACCCTTGTATTTCAGCACAAAGAAATAAAGCCAGATTTCTCTTTCAGATGATATTAAAGTGTGCGCATGTGATGCTTTGTCCCTTGGGATGAATGGTGAAGTGTATGATTTCTAATTATGATCGACTTGGAATACTGTGCCAATACAACAGCCTACAACATCTTCCATTATAGGATACAGCAAAATGGTGAATCGTTATAGAATTACCTTTCTGTAAATGCAGGAGTTTATGCTTTTGTGCAGTGGGAAGAAAAACAGCAGATCTCAGCAAATCTAACCTGTCCAGCTGACAACACCTTTACTATTATAAATGGTTCATTGATAATGACTGTAGATGGGCCTGAATCTCAAGTCTAATCTCTGTGAGCATAAAATTGCAGGTCATTCATCCATCTTCATTTAGCCTTTGAGAAAATGCTAAATGTCCATCACGCTGACTGTGCTGTAAGTCTTTTTAATCGTAGTGTAAAAGGACTATAGTTGTTTATCTAACAGCCCTATCTCTCTCTCTCTTTCTCTCTCTCGCTCTCTTTTTTATTTATTTTTTATTTTTATTTATTTTTTTATATAAATGTCAGTCTGCAGCTCAAACATCAAAACAAAGAGCAGCACTTGCAACTCTGGCTTCAAAAACATGAAAAAAAAAAAGAGTTGGACTTCACAAGGATCCAAAATCAACCTTTGAGGAAATGCAATCTGTATGGTTTGTGCTAAAATAAACATTAAAACATGTCAAAATCAAGTAGATTAAGGTTAAGGGCAAAACAGACACACAAGTAGCCTCTGCTTGAAATTTCAAAGCAGTGTTATTAGGCAGCGATCTTTATATTGTGGCTAATATTGACTAATTTGTTGTTGAATTAAATATAATGACTATAATTTAGAATATAGGAATTCATGTAATCTGCAGTAATAGGGATACAAATCTATGGCTAGCATTATATAAGACCTGAGATTGCAGAGAGGGCAAGGCTGGGGGCTAGGAACTAGAGACCCCTGAGATGTGTGGCCCAATGTGTGAGTGGGGAAAAGTAATTAAAGGGAAGAAATTTCCATCGTTGTGAACTAGTGCAGTGTGGGAATTTATATTCATTTCTAAAATTAACCTTTTGTATTTCATAGGAGAAAGAACTCAAATTTGGACTGACATGAAAGTTAGTAAATGATGATAGAATTTCATTCATTAAAATATGCTAATTTGATTATTTGTGAAACTTTATTTCAGTCAGTTTATTAATATGGGTGACATGAAACAAACAGTCAAACTATGCAGGCTGTTCTATCCAAACATATGGATTTATTACCAGCTTAGGAATTGGTGTTAAAATGAATTCATCAGATTTCATAAACTGAACTGGGGTGTGAGAGTGATTGTGCCACGGAGATGGACAGATCTTTAAGAGCTTGTGTTCTGGCTGCACAAACTCCCAAGTGTCATTTGAGGAAAGACATGGTGAGTGACAAGAATGATAAGAGACTGCAGAAACATTCAATATATATATATATATATATATATATAAAATTTGACTGATAAAAAAAACCTTGTGCTTCAGTGGTGTGATATCTAAAAGGTAGAGACTAGAGAAAGATATAATTAAATGCAATCTCTGCGAGAGGAAAAATGTCATCATAATTGGTGTGTTAGACTGCCAACATCTTTTTATTTGCCCGTCATAGTTAATTAGGTCTAATTATATGAGGTAAAATTTAACTTTTAAATTATACTTTCAAGCTTGAAACGTCATCCTTCCACAGAATAAAACATCTAAGGTGTCAAAAGAAATTCTTAGAAGGGTTATGTGTGTTCAGACTGCTTCGCCTATTTGTGTGCGGTGTGAACACATTTATGGATGGCCAGATGTCTTTCACGTTGGCACATAGTTGTTATCACCTCTGTGACGATGTTCTTTTTAATATATATAGCCATTCTTGTGCCACTCATGATTGCCTGGTCACACTTGATTTGTCATACCATATGTCACAAAAAGATTTTAAACCAAAAAAAAAAAGTAATGTGTTTTTTAGGGATGAAACATGTACTGTATAACAGAATGATTACAGTAATTTTATTATTAATATATATATATATATATATATATATATGTATCCATATTTTTGTATGGATAGTAAAATATATGTGTATATATATATATATCACATTTTGAAAAAAAAAAGTTCCATTAATATTATTATTTGCACATTTTCTCATTTTTGTATTCATTCACAAGTTATTTATGTATCACAAAGCATCAGATCATTATCATTACTCATCCTATTTTTCATGGCCCTCTCTCATGGCCAATCACCAGCTCAGTGGCTTAGTGACGGTGTCACTGATGTCGCATCCATGTTTCTGTTCAGTTAACACATTCTAGGATCAATGGATAGACAGTGAATGAGGCTTTAAGAAGGAGCTTTCAGCTGCAGATGCTCACTGCAGGCTTGCTAATGGCTTATTGATGAATGTGTCTCCACTTCAGTCTCAGCTCTCTAGCTCTGTCTCTGAGCATATAGGCCGTTAGGACACGGGGCCACTGACGTCTGACGTGCCAGGAATGAGTTCAGCGTTTGACAAGCAATGTGGTGTGAAACGATGTAACGTGAGTTAAGAGGGAAGCTCGCAAAACCACAATATAGTAACACTCGAATGTCTGGAAACAGTAACAGTACTTCCTGGTTGTGGAAATTGTGAACTTTAAACATTGAAACATGTTCACTTCATGTATTAAAGGGATAGTTCACCCAAAAATAACTGAATGTAGGCTATGTTTATTCACTTACCCCCAGGGCATCCAAGATGTAGGTGACACCACAATCTCCAACTGTCTTGTACTCGTTCACAATATCCGACGTGTGACGCGTCCGGCACATAGAGATCTATACGTAGATGCATCATAGTGACTGTTTCTATTGGTCGTGATACATAAAGATTTACATCTTTATCTATGTGTATATGTGCCAGAGCACTTTAAAGCATCACATGCCGGATGTTGTGAATGAATTCAAGACAGTCAGGATAAATCAGGATAGTTGGAGATCTAAATACTGAGATATAAAGATTAAAATACTGTTCAGTTTTTTGCACAGGCCGATTGTTTCCTGTCTTAACACCTCAATGTATCGTCACAAGCCATAGGGTTTCATTTG
This sequence comes from Enteromius radiatus, assembly GCA_032357445.1. Lineage (NCBI taxonomy): Eukaryota > Metazoa > Chordata > Actinopteri > Cypriniformes > Cyprinidae > Enteromius > Enteromius radiatus. Next base: position 13,577,406 of record JAUCMS010000153.1, on the reverse strand, counting down.
ATTTCGTCTGTGTATGTTTTTTTGTTGTTTGTGTAACGGTTGTCCCTCTGCGTTGTGTATTTAAATATATATTTTTGGTGTACCAATAAAGGACTGTCCACACAAAGCTGTGTTTTGTGGCGAGTGATTTAATTTCAGTACCTGCATTCATAAACAAAACAAAAACAGGCACAATCAGCGTTGCTTGTTCTGCATTGCCTCTTTCCACTTATAGCATCGCCAGAAAGAGAGCGAAC
>JAUCMS010000153.1:13561133-13575644 GCA_032357445.1 Enteromius radiatus | reverse complement strand
AGAAAAACCGGTGGTGAGTTTATTTTTTTTTTGTGTGTGTGTGTGTGTGTGTGTGTGTGTATATATATATATATATATATATATATATATATATACACACACACACACACTATTTTAGTTTTTTGGATGTTGTGTGACTCTTAATTGGTTTTGCCTTAGTACATTTTTTCAAACACTACATATTTTATGTTTCTACATTTTACAGTTATGAAAAATTCATTGTTTAAGCCAAACAATGTGGAACACTTTTTTGTCTTATTGTGCCCTGAGTTCCAGCAGGTTTCACAGAAAATAAGACTTCTTACAACTAAATTGTAGCATAAAGAAGTTTTCTTGTGAATTCAAAACAATCCTGAATGCAAATTATTAAATACAGGGATTTTTTTGTTCCTATTGTCTGTGACCCTGTCAAACTACTGAATTACTGTTTTAAATCATGAAATTATCGTAAAAAATTAAAATAAAATACTTGATGATTAACAATGTGTAGTGACTTGGCAACTTTCTCTCTTTCAGCCTTGACCACAAAACATGTCAGCACATTTCTGAGTTGATCTTTAAGTACATTCGATCTTAAATCAACATTCTGACTTTCTTCCACCTCTGCATTTTGGGCCATAGGGTAGACTGCAGAGTTTCACTCCAACCCTAATCAAACACACCTAAACAAGCAAATCAAGGTCTTCAAGGCTACAGGCAGGTGAGGTTTTTTCAGGGTTGCAGCTATACTCTGCTGGACATCGACACTCCAGGATCAGCGTTGCCTACCCCTGGTCTAAAATTTAGGAAGTTTCTATGGCCTGCATTCTGTATCAGGATTTTATGCCTAGGTAGAAATAGGCATAGAAAACGCACTGAACTGGCCTGTGATACGCAGGAACCCTCAATCGTCTCATTCTTCCTGAGTCATTAATCTCATATCTACACTGCCTGTGTGTCTCAGCGTCCTGTTTAAGCCCCTTTTATGTGACTTGTATGCTGAGCATTTGACTGTGACAAAGTATTCATTCCACTTATAATCATTAATGATGTTATCTGGAGAGTTACAAAGTGTTGTGTCAGACGAGCTTGAAATTGAGAGGTTTTCCTCTTCATCATGGAGCTTTTAAACATAATAAGCATAATAACTTCATTTGGAAAACAACTGTTGAATCTATTACGCCCAAATATGCATTTGGCTCTGTCCATTTCAATCAGTCCTTCAGGAAATGAAAGAAGTCATTCAAAATGTGTTCATAGATAATTGGAATGGTTGTCATGGTGTATATTGCTATGCAGAATGATTGCAAAAATCAAAAAGAGCCTCTCATAAGCATTAATGTGATTTATTTCAGAGATCAACATTAGTGTGTCCCAAAAGAAGTGGACCATGCAGCCGTGAATAAAGAATGCATTCTGTCTTCTAAGTTGCCATCTGAAATTGGTACTAGAAATTGTTCCTGTTTTATATATTCTCTTTTCCCCACTTATTTATGTTCTAAATAGACCACAGGACATTTATGAAACAGAATAAAAGTCAAACAGATTTGCTTGAGATACATGAAATGTTTAGATCCTTAAAGGAGCATGACTAGTCTGCTGACTGAAGTAGCAGGACGTCAGCCTTGAGGACATTTTTCAGACATTATTACAGAGTCAAAGCTGTTCTTATCAGTTCAGACTCAGCTGCAAACCTTGCAACCTGGGAACTCTATGAATAAGCCTTTGTTATCAAAGTAAAAGGTGATTGTTTGCACTCAATGACTTTTTGCTTACTTCTTTCGCCTTTAAGCAAAACTGAAGTACGATCAGGAGTTTGCCAAAAAAAAAAAAATCATAAAATAAGTATTCATAAAAAAAAGAGTGCACTTGTTAGAGAAGTTTGCATGTGGATTGTGGAGAAAAATCTCTGCTTCTCATTTTTTTATGGCATAAATGACAAAGCATTTCAACCACTGGGACTTGATGCAGCTGAGACCTTATACTTTGATCTTGACATTTGTGCTGGACTCTACTAACTGTGCATTAAAATAAATTTGGATTCATCGTGGATCTGGCATTTCACAGAATTTGTTCAAATGAATGCTGTTCCTCCCAGATTTGTATGAAGTGGCTCATTGCCATGTCTCTGCTCCTCTCAGCATTAATGCACCAGCTTTTTTCCATGACAGTGCCTGCAACATCTCCTTAGATAAACAAACATCACTAAGCTGCCGGTAAACAGAACCATAGCCATGCTTTACCTAAACATACACTAAGCCTCTCCTCCAGAATCTCATCCTCTCTGCAGGGAGTATGTGTTATGTCAAGGTGAAATGGAGGTATTTTTAAAGTCGCATATATTTTTCTTGCCACCATTTTTTTGTGTGAATTTATGCACTTGACGCAATGAGTAAATAAAAAAGCGAATGCAGTGATAAATTGGTAGGGGTTTCTGGTTTAAGCTAATGATTTCAGTGTTGTGTTCTGACCCGTGCTATGAGTCACACCTGTCAACAGGGGCCACAAAAATTGTGCTTTACTCACGTAAAGTTCTACACCCTAATTTATCATTATGAAAGAGGTGTTATATTTTCCCCAACACCGATTGGACCTTAAGGGAGCAATTTAATGAATGTAGCTAGATGTAGTTCTTTGGAGAGTTTCCTTTCCTTTAGGAATTAGATAAGCAGCCTAAAAAGGGAAATTGCTCGGTGACCAAAAATAGTGACAAACAAAAAGATAAATAGAGTATATATGACTTTTGACTTATCTGATTGATCTAGCCATTTATATTCTACAATTTTAATAAAAAGTAACCTAAATATCACCTTGAGCTTTGTTAGAAGCAAAACAAATGTAGACTTTTTGTCCAAAGAAGTTTACATGCAATGCCACAAGTGGCATTATTTGCTAAATATTTAAAAATAAATATTTAGAAATATTTTACTATATATATATATATATATTACTCACTCTATGAACAATGGTTCTTTTAAGAACTGTTCTCTGAAGGGTTCTTTGGGGAACCAAAACTGGATCTTCTATGGTATCACTGAGAAAATGTTCCTTTTGGAACCTTTTATTTTTTTATTCTTTATTTGTTTTATGAAAATAATATTGGACATCTTAAAATGGAGTGTAACCATACTTTCTTAAAAATTTTAAATTATACATATCATAACACACAAAAAATAATTCATATAAAATACTGGGTGGGGGGGAAATACTGATTATAATGTGGTTTCCATATCTTGCTTCTGGACCCCAATGTTTATGTGCGGCTGTTCAATAATCGATCCTCTATGACTGAACTGATGATGGGCATTGGTTTCTACCTGCCGCGATGCACTGCTGCTGGTAGGTTGGGCTGGTTGGGCGCATTTGAAAGAGTGCTGCATTGAGGCAGCTGCTTCCAGCTCCTCAACAGATCCCGTCTGTGGCAGACAGTGAGCGAGTGAGTAACGAGCGAGCTCGTGCGCGCCAGCGACTGACACGCGCGGAGAGGGAGAACCAGCGTCCAGCGTCCAGCGTCCGTTCAACTCACTTCGAGCACTGGCCGCTGTCCATCAGGACCTGCTCAAAATGATCCGGACCGTCCTCTGTTTCCTCGGATTGCTCGTCGGTGGCAGTCAAGGTATGGACGCGTGATTGTGAGAAGTGTGAGAAAAAAGACTTTGCTGTAAGCCAGCATTGCACTGAAGGGGTCTATCTGAATGAGGGGGACGTACGAGGAGTGGGGCGGATTTGTTGTGTGCTGCTTTGCAGTTTGGGCACGTCCCTTTGGAGAAAACATTTCTTTTGATAGATTAAGCTTACCTTTTATTAACAGCGCAAAGCCTCTCTGTTTGCACTTGTTATTGTAGACTCGTGAGAATTCTTGCAGACGGTTCTCGAGGTGGTCTGGAGGAGATGTAGCGTTTGCTAGATTAAGATATGGATTGCATTTGATCGTAACCCGGGGCAAAAAGCAACTTTTTTGCATTTACATATACGGCAGGCTTTGTATCGCAATTTACGTGTTGTAAAAAGTAAAAATGACTGCTTTTGTGTGTATATCTATAATATAGACAGGGCATAGGTACATGAACGATATAAGTACATGAGATGGATACACACACAGAATTTTGTATTTATTTATTTTTTTATATTTTTACTTATATTATTATTGTTTGTTTGTTTTTTTACATTCACCATTTAATTAAATCATTTATAGGACATGAAGCAGAGTTATTTTCTTAGCTCAAACAAAATGAAGGTTGCGTTTATGGCAGATTTGAGCAGATGTCAATCATAAACACAGATCAGAGGATGTATGCAGTTTAAAACACACGGCTCCGGTGACTCAAGTGCGTCTTTGAACTTGAACATCAGCTGCCAAAGTCTTACAAAGCCTGTATATTTTAGAAGCTGGTACTTCCCACGCGACGGCAGGTGGGGGTAGAGCGCTACATATTAACCCATTTAGAAAGCGCGACCACCATCAACAAGCGCTATCGATGTGTGCCAAGACAGAAATGGAATGGACCTAGTGGGAAATCGTTGGATGGCAGAGCGTTCCTCGGATCTAAATGACGGTTAGACTTCATCCAACTTCAGAGACCTCCCTTTTGTTTACACAATGCAGGTTTAAGTCAGAGCGAGGCTAGCTGGCATGCTAGTCAACTCATAAACGATGAAACTACTGTAAATTCCGCGCTGCCCCGGGCTACAAAAGTGCAATTTATGAGTGCATTTTCAAATAGAACTTGGTATTAGCCAGTAGCCTACAGTTTTAGCTGAAATGGTCATAAAGTGACTTGTACTGTTTAGAGGAGTCATCCCAGTATTTATTGATATTGTTGGGGGATATTGGAATGCAGGCCCAACATAATCTAAAATGAACACGCTTGGGGCATTCAAGGGGACCACAAGTTATTTTTTTAAAACTACTGTTTAAAAAAAAAAATATATATATACTTTTTATTATACTGGTGAAGTGCAATTTAAAGTGATTAAAATGAAAGGCATAGGCTACGTTAAATAGTCTATGACGAAAATTATACAAAACTGAAATTCATTTTATTTTTTTTTCATTAACAAACCTTTCCCCTATCCCATCTGTCTACAGAGTAAGCAAATAGCTTTCAATGCATCCTGTTAAGTAGCATGTCTTGCAGCTATAGCGCTTGGACTTGGTGAAGAAACATCTTGTTCATGAATTAACTGGTATTCATTGTTCTTGAGTGCAATGAATGAACCAATCATCTCAGTTGAATATTTGCTTACAGACTCAAGGCATATTGTTCCTTCAGTTTGTGGTGTGTTGTAGCATTAAGAACGCTTTAAAAATGGCTTATGACAGTACAGTATATAATTGAAACTCTGGGCTGTTATTATGTTGTCTTTTTATGTAGCTTGATACAAGGATAATAAGACTTGATTCGCTTACGGAAAACAACTATTAACAAAGTCCCTTTTACACTGGCTGTGATTAAATTGCCAGAAGTTCCAGATTTTCACAGCGTATTGGTAGTATTTGTTCCTATTTTCCCCTTTATCAGGTGCTGGATCACTTGCAGGTCCCCAAACGTTTGTCGCCAGATCTGTTGCTGCTCTTTTGCATAAATTGACTCATGTTCTCTTTTTAAAATTAATAACGTCTGGTTGCTTTGTCACTACTCGCTGTCATTGTGAACCTTTGAATGATTCAATGACTCATTCATAACACTAAAGACACTTAACTTGTCTCCTCCAACCTGCAGAAACAGCCACTAAATCAATCTGTTTTTTGGTCAAAAGATTTCAATTAATGATGTTAATTAAAATCCCCACTGCTAGTTTTAATGTAATGATTTTTGTTTCCCCCGAGCAAGGTTGTGTTGGATACATATACTTTATTTATTAAGAACTTTATTAAGATTACATTAAGAATTTGTGTGCCAACTGCTTTTAATTTGAGCCACGTACCTCACAAGCAGTAATATTATGATACTCTAGCATAACCACATCCCACTGAGAAGCCTTTGTTAATTAGTGCCTCTCTTGTTGTCTTAGGAAGTTTTTTGTGACTGACAGTTGCAGTGAACCTTGCCTTGTTCATCAGTTTATCATCAGTGAAATCTCTTGATGATATAGGCTTGTTAGAACGAGCGTGTGATGTCAGTTAAACTGTAATTTAGCTTGGTGTCCTCTCATGAATTTCATCACAGCACAACACCTGCCGCTTGGATGGTGCACCTCCAGGGCTGTTGCTAAAGTCTGCGTGGCTTGGGAATTTTATTTATAGCTGATAGTCTCAAAAAAAGGCTGTACTGTCTTTGACTTGCTTTTTTTTGTTTGCAGGATTGTTGGATTGTCTTCAGAGAGGGAGAGCAATTTGCTGTGCTGATATCCATTAGTACTCTAGCTCTTGGCTCTCAGGTCTGTGTTATTGTAGGTTGGCTTATAGCTGTATTTGTGTGTGTGTGTGTGTAGCTTCATTGACGCTCTCGGTGATAAATTGTGTGCAGTGCTGGTCTCAGTAGACATAGTCCTTCGAGGTGTTAAGTGCTATAATGAAGGGATTCCTCCAAATCTCCCAATGAATGCTAACAGTGGAGCATTAATAGATTTATGCCCTGGAATTGTATGGCGTATGTGTGTGTGTGAATGTGTAGTGGTTTGATTAGAACGCTGTAACAGCCTCTCTGAGGGATTTCTGTGGGATGTGGCTGTAAATGAGTGAAATGAAAGCGTGTGTTTTTTTGGGGTCAGGATTTGCCTACACTTGTGGGGACCAAAATTACTCGCTGGTAGTAAAACATGAATTTAGCATGGCCTCCTCCATTAGGAAAATAGAATGCATACTAAATTCATATTGAAACAACAAACTAAATGATGAAAGATTAAAAATGCAGATAGCATTAATATAAGGGATAAAAAAATAATTTTAGATAAATGCAAAAACAATCAAAGTCAATGAAAGTAAAAAAGAGCCTTTCGGTGATTTATCTGTACTGAATCATTTTTGAGTTTTTGAGTTAATGTAACAGCTTTTCTGGGTCTCGTGATGTTTCAATGTCTCAAATCATGCTGTGGAGGTTATTTTTTGTTATTGAACTTTCATGATTGTGCATTTGATTTAATTGTTTTATTTGGAAAATATAATGCATTTAGACATCTGAACAACTCCTTGGAAGGCCAGTACACCTTTAGATCCTGTGATATTTTTTCATTTTCAATAACAGAATGACTATTGGGGATCTTAAAATATTGCTGCCCATAATTCAGATTATAGGAATCCTCTTGTCTTTGCATTCACTCTCAAAGACAATTACAGGGTTCTGCAGTATTGTGTAACACCAGCTCTGGCGAAATTACAGTGTCGCTCTGTGGTTCAGGGGATGTCATATTTAAAATGCTGCCATTTCTCTTTACATTCTTCCAGCCATGTTTTCTGTGTTTTTATACCATGTAACAGAGCTTGGAGCATGCTGTAAAAAGGGTAAAACACTAAGCTGTTCTTATAAGAACACGCTGGTGTGTGACTTCTCTTGGTGCAGAAATTGATCGTATTATGCGATTAATTGAGTGAATAGAGTGCCACACAAGCTCGTATGGAAATGGAATTGCCCCCCGTGGGAGTTCTATATGAAAATCAATTTAAAAAGTATTAAGAGTCAGCATGCCGCTCCATAGAATAGAGTGCAATTTCACTGTTAGTGAAATGATGTTCATTTTAATGGGTGTTCGCTCTCGATTGTTCTATAGATACCCACCAGTACTCCATTCTGTTAAAAAAAGTTGTGCTTTCATCTTGTGCCACTTTCAACTATGATTATGATGGCTTAAACTTACAGCATGGTTCAGCTTTGGCTCTCTTCATTATTTATACCAGTGTTATTGTTTACTTTATGAATGTTGTTTTATTTGAACTGTCCAAACCAAAACCTCTTACAAAGTAGTTTGCTTGTTTAAATATTCAGATGATGTGAGGTTATGAAATATGACATTTCAGACAGTTTTTGTAGGTGCAGGATTGCAGCCATATCGATCTGGTGAGCCAGTGATCGTTTGATGATCTAGCTTTGTGGACATGTGGTAAAATATTCAACTATTGCGCTTTGATCAATGTTTTCTACATCTGTACCATTCAGTGAGGCTGAGTCTAAGACCACCAGTGCATTTAAGAAATGGCTTGGTTCTCAGACTTGGACACTTTAAAGATAATTGGTTCTAGTGTGCAGATACAAAAGTAAAGAGACTCTGGAGAGCCGGCTGCCATTTTTTTTTCTCAGTGGTGCAGTGCTGGCGGAAAACACCATCTTCACAAATGTACACTACATTTAGATTAGAAGACAGTGATGAATTGAGACCATAAAAAGTTAGAGAATAAAAAATGAGCATAGGCCGTGCAAGGCTGTTAGGCTTAGGTCTCATATATCCATATCCGTAACTGCTACAAGAGTGTTACACTATGTGACAGTTGTACCAATTCAAACAACCAGCAGACTGCATCATATGTTTAGCAGGATTATAACTAAAAACAAACAAATAAGAAATTTGGGTTGATGTGATCAGCTTCAGTGCTCTTTAAAGTTTAAAGTTGATATGAATTAATTATTATTTTTTCTAAATGCATCTTATTGGATTTATTGTATGTCGCAATTCAGTTTTTTTTTGTCCACTATCCAGTCCACTATGTTACAATTAATTGCTTATGCTTTTATCTCGTTAAATGGTAATATCACACTATTTAGTTGCAAAAAAGTGTTGTCATCTGTTGCCTTCATCCAATCAACAACCGATGGATTAAAGTGCTCTTGCTTTTTTCTTTTTCTTTTTCTTTTTTTCCCAATATGGCAATACAGAAGAAAAGATTTGTCACTATTTATTTTACATCATGACTTTAAATAAGACAACACATATTTTTACTGGCTGTATTCTCCAGGGGATATTGCCCTTTATCTGACTTTGTTTTCTACAAGTTCTGTGATGCAAATGATTCAAAATTGAAATACATTTTGGCAAGTTAAGATAACCTAAGATCTGGCATGTAATGTGCTATGTTAATTATTTTAATGCCAATTCAAAGCTTTTATGAGTTTGTTATTTGAAAAAAAAAAGAAGAAGAAAAAAAACTACATGGAACATTTTGTACTTTTAATGAGCAATTTGTCGAACTGCAGGATCATTTAAAATAACTAGTGAGGGCAAAAAATATTGAAAATGGTACAAATTCAAAAGAATTGGTGGGTCAGTGTGCTATATTTTTCTTCTGTGTCATTTTTTTGCAGACATTTCAGCACATTTAAAAAATAAAAAATGTATTAAATAAATTTGACCTCCAATCACATGTCTGATTTGAACCTGCAGTGTTAGGATTCATTTTCTGCAATAGAATGGCTTTGTGGTAAGTGTGTTCAGCAATCAGCTTGCATTATCCCCCTGAAACTCAAAAGCACTGCTTAACCTTTTTAAGAGGTGCCAGTCTATCTCCTGGAACAGTGAGTGAGTGATAGAGGAAGACCAGCAGAATTGAATGAAAAGAACGTCTGAGTTATGAAAATGTGTCTCCTGAAATGTTACACAATGAGCTCCAACTAGCTTGGGACACCGTTCTGGGCTGCTATGCCTTATGGCTCCAAACAGTGGCAATAATGAGGACCGCTGGGAGGATTTTTAACCGCTCCCATATCAACCAGAAACCAACAATTACTGCTAAGCATAATACAGCTCGAGTTGCTGTAAAAGATGCATGTGTATTGTTAGAAAAGCTTGACTCAGATTCTGTCACACTCTATAGGTTACTTATAAAAATAAATTTCCCCTGAAGTCATTGTGAAATGGAATCTCTTTAGCTTCAAACGGAGATATGCAGAGGACATCATCTGGGCTATTTTATCCCTATGCACTCTCAAACTCTCCGTGTAATTATAACCAGAGTCAGGTCTGTGTGTGTCTTCAGTGATAATATAGTTTGACATTGGAAAGTGACCTCTAAACATATTTGCATGGCCCTGAATTTAAGAATTGCTGCAGCGACATGCGAGACGAACATCGATAGCTGCTTTTAAGGAGTAAATATAATATGTATTTCAAGGGTGAAGTAAATGAATGATTAAAGCTCTGTTTGGCCCTACTGCCACAGTACAACCGAAGAACATTTCATCACTGTGATGAAAGCTTTCATGGCCAGCCACTGTCTGTGCAGTGCCGCACACGGAGGATCATTATTTAAGGCACAGATAAGTCATATCTTGTGACAGTTGTTGCTTTAATGATTAATGTAGCCACAGATCAGTGTGTCTGTGGTAATAGGGCTGCTTTTCGTAATGTTAAATGTGTTTCTGAGTGCGCTATGTAGAGCTTGACGATGTTTATCTGAAGGGTGTTTTTTGGCAGTGGCTTTGATTCTCACTGGTTTCTCACTGTTGTATTATATGCTACTTAATGGCTTTTAGTAATAGTTACAGTGTGAAGTGTGGAAATGCTAAACTTCAGACTTGGAATCATTATATTGATTATAAATCTATGCCTACGGTGTTGTTGTTTTTTTTATAGATAAGCAAGGTTCCTTGACAGGTTTGGGACACAGTGCTGTTGGCTGTAGGAATCTGTGTCAATTTTGACTATCACAGCAGCTTTCCTGTTACTCTGCCTTGTTTTCAAATGTATTTTAAAGGGTTAGTTCACTAAAGAATTAAAATTATTTCATTAATTACTCACCCTCATGTCATTCCACAAGTAAGATCTTACAGGTATCTGCTTCCACACACACACATGCGTTGTTTATGTGTAGATCAAAGCAAAGAGGTACTCTCCATAATGGAGACTGAGGGTCTTGGGGGAGCAGAATTATTTTAGTTTTTTTTCAGATTACGTTTGACAAAATAGTCCACGTCCTCAGTACCTATCTTTGCCTTGAACGTGGTAGGAGCCTTGCTGTTTATGGAGGGTCAGAAACCTTTTGGATTTCATCAATAATATCTCAGTTTATGTTTCTGAAAATTAGGTCTTACAGGTTTGGAATGACATGGGGGTGAGTAATTTTTGAGTGAACACAAATGGGTACACAAATGGGCCATTACATTATGACCACCTGCCTAATAACCAGTCCTTTAACCCAGAAAACAGTGACCATGCATTGAGGCATTTATTCAACGAGGTGGATATTGGTTTTCTGGGGAATCTAGTACTGTAATGTCAAAAGCAGATCTTCTAGTTCCTGTACACTGGGGGTGGTGGTGATGTAGGGTAAACCCTGTTTTTGATTGGGTTCATGTCAGGTGAATTTAGAAGCCAAGGCACTAAAAGGAATTCACCATCATGTTCCTCGAACCAATCCTTTGCATTTCTGGCAGTTTGTCAGATTTTGAAATCTGGAGCCTTTACATTGAAATCAAAGAGCATGACCAACAAGCCTAAACAGAGTTTAATCCACTGACTTTATTTAGCCTAATTGGAAAGAATGATTGTGCAGGTATAGGGCTAGTTATTGACACTTATTGAACCGTTAGCGAGTCATAAGCTCTAGATTCGATTTACGTAGTTTAGGTATATAAATTGATTTCTTAAATGTGAAAGAAAATTATCTCTTTTACCAATGCTCTGTAATACAAGGCAGGACAGCATTTCAAACTAATTCAGAATGATATCTCTTTCTATTAAGTGTCACAAGTTTTGAGAATTAGGCTGGTTGCATTGTTTGATGTAAACATGTTTTTTGGGGATTTTAGTTGTAATGACAATTATTTGTACAATAGATATTTTTACCCAGCTCAAATTGTGGCCACAAGTTATGGAAGAGAACTTTCAGCTACAAGATTGGGTTCATTTTCACTCTTATCTTAATTGTATTGGTTAATTGCATTAATCGTTCTATGTTTTTTTGCTATAGTAAAGTAAAAAAAAAAGAAAAAAAGCTGTATTAGACGATTTGAGCTAGTTCAGGGCTGATCTTTCTGATATTTTAATGACATGCCAGTAAATTACATTTCATAGGAGGAGACACCCATGGTTTTAAATTAATAAGTGTGGGCAGCCTTTATATGCTTGTGCAGTGTGTGTATGTGTGTGTCCATGCAGACTGAAAGTTTGGCACCAGGGATTTCTCCTCATTAACAATGGATCTGGACAGACCTGGTTCATTACACAAGCTGTGTAAAGAGTAAGAGTTATCTGATGGCAGGTTTTTTTCTCCCTCCTGTCCGCTCTCTCTCTCGCTTTTTCCTTCTCTTTATCTCCTCAAGTGCAAATGCCTCAACTGAATCAATGCCGGTAGATCCCTCTTTAATTAAATCTACAAAGTGAGCAACAAGATGATATTGGCTCTTTAAAATGTAGCAGAATCTCAAAGACCCAGCTCTACAAAACTCCACAACAGAGCCTGAGCTCTGGCTTTGTGTCTGTATGGCTGTGACAGACGCCACACTGGGTGGAAAACTAGCGTTGTTTTCACATTGCCAAGCCTGATGGCTCAATTCAAAGTCAGCTGCAGTAAGTGATTTATGGCTTGGTTTTAATCAGCCTGCTGAAAATGCAATTAGAAAGGGTTCCCACTGTGTGCAAATGAGCCGTCCCAAAGCCACTCGAGGACGCACGCTGTTAATTAACCGGGTTGGGCACCTGTTAGCGCTCTGTGCTGGCCAACGCAGAGAAGAAGAGAAGGGTCACACAGCCACAGGGAATGAGGGAAGTGGTTACCCAAGGGTGTGAGACCGTGGCATGGGTAAGGCACTTCTTAGTGAGCTAGGCTGAACCGAGGAAAAAGACAACAACTCTGGAATAAAGTGGTCGATGCAGAGAGGGAAAAGCCACCGGTACGATCTTGGCTTGAGATATCAGCGATGGAAGATGTGCATTGGCAGAAATAAATTGGAGCACTCGTGATCTTGAAGAGCAGGAGGGTGCTTGTTAGTGTGCCACAGGAGGCTTTGCTTTTAGAACGTATCAAAACAGCACAGAAAGGGCGGGAGCGGTGATATGGTGAGATGAGCAGGTGTCAGATGTGTGAGAGAAAGTCTGGTGGAAATTGGAAGGTTGTCAATGGTAAGGTGAATAAGAGTTAGTTAGGAGGAGAAAGTGTGAATGAGATGTGCATGGTGTCAGGCTAAGCCAGGAAATGTGTTGTTACCAAGGCAATGTTTCAACAGGTTTTAAAATTCAATGCAAGTAATGTTGCTAAACTAATTTCGGGTGGAGCGCGTAATTTATAATCCAACCTATAATTTACAATCCAAAGCATATTGTTGCCACAAGGCTATGTTTACCCTTCTTGTATAGATGTTATATGTTCATGTTGATCTGACTGATTTAGCTAGCCTCAACCAAGTGTCAGATAAAAAAAATACCATTGAATATAATTTGATGGGTTTCTTTTGAGCCAGTGCCAAAAGATATGGGATGCATTGTCTTCTCTTAGCCTGTTTTAATAAAATTGATAAGCATATTTATTTTGTTATCCTAACTATGTGCACAACCTGTTGTCTTTGCCTCTAACATAACCAATCAATTGTGGATAAAGCCTTGTGTATGCTTTCATTGCCGGTCATGTGTTAAACCCAACCTATATCCTTGTGTTATTCTTCCTTTTAGCTCAATAAATACATTGAAGACAGAAGAATGCTTTAACTCCCTGTTTGCCTTGCAGATCCAGGCATATTTTCTTTTGTCTATTGTGACTTTTAATTATCAGCGTATGTAACAGAGCATATTTTTTTCACACTGATAGTCTCATGCTTTTAAAGTATCATTCCCTCATGATGGGTAAGAAGAGAATCAAGATAGAAAGGATGAAATAGAAATACCAGAGCAAGCCACAGGTGGATATGCTTGTCAGATCGATACAAGATGAAAGGGTTAGACCACTACTCATTTAGTTGCTTGTTATAGGACTCAGCTCAGAGAAGAACCCACTTAGTTAGTTTCTTCTGCCTCTAGTTAAAGTGGGTCTGATATTAAATATTCAGGAGGTACTAATGGGAGTGCACTAATGAGCTGACTTGAACACTGAGGTCACAATTTGGGTTGACTGTGATCTAGACAGATGCTTGAAATGCCACCTATGGAAATGTCTATTTAATTCATATTTTCAATTCAAATTACAGTTAAACGTCTTACCATAGTTAAATAGAAAAACTCTAATATTACAAAATACTGCATTAAAAGTGTATAAATCACAAAATCTCAGAATCACTGTCCAACAGTGACACCAGTGGGTAAAGATACAGCAGGAGGCCATGTCTCTTTTGCCTCCCCTGAGCCCATTGAGGTTTAACAGACCCCCTAACGTGTGCTGTGGGGGGTTATTGAGAATGACTGGTGGAAAGTCTCATGAGAATCCTGCTGTGATTGCATATGATGATAATTGGTGGCTTTTTTTTAGTCAGCAATCAGCTTGGTGAAGTTGAAGTTGCCATTGTTTACCAACCTTGTAAACCTGATAAAGGATAATCTGAAAATAGGTTGACTCTAGGCCTGTTGCGATAGTCGATAAAACGATTAATCGCACAATAAAAAAATGCCCTCGATAATTTTTCCGGCAGCGATAATTTCATTTGCATACTTGTTTGTTATCCGCAACTGAATAGC
>JAUCMS010000153.1:13534317-13561033 GCA_032357445.1 Enteromius radiatus | reverse complement strand
GTTTTTGGTTGTTTTGTTAATTGAAAATGGAAAACATTTTAAATATCCACAATAACAGTGTTAAATTGTCTAAAAATGTTGAAAAAATTTGAATTTTGAAAAAATGGTCTCAGATCGACGATATTATCGTTTATCGATTTAGCGATAATTTCTTGGATAATTTATCGTCCAGCAAAATTTGTTATCGTGACAGGCCTAGTTGACTCTTAAGATGAATATTAGTTCACAAATAAAAGATATAGTTTAAATTGCAACTGCCTTGGAATAAATGAAGAATGCATGCAAAAGCATTAACTTATAATGCAATGTCATTAATTAAATAGATTTCTGTCTTTCTTTCCTTAAAAAGACACTGTAAGTAGGATTTTCCCTAATTTTAGAACAGTACTTCACATCACTTATGATGGAGGGATGGATGGACAGATGGACAAGTAGAGACTCCAGCAAAATGCTTAATGTTCCAAATTAGCACTAATAAGAGCTAGGTTTGCACATTGTTGTAATCAAATTGAGCAGGAGCCTGAAGACGCGGGCGTATTTTCACTCAATGTGTCCAGACTTCGTGTTTGACTTGGGGCATATTGCAGCAGCTCATCTTGCTGACACCAACACAACGCCACCGCACAGCCTCTGGGTTTCACCAGACTGAGCAACCGAACGCCATCAAATCCACATCTGCTCAGTCGCAGAGCCTGAGTCTGCTCCCATATGCTTTTCCTCTGTGAGTGTGTGTTTGCGTACGCACATGTGTTTCTTTACCGCACAACGGAAATGAATCTGCCCTGCTGTTGGAATAGCTGATGGATTTTTCTTGCTTTCCTCTGCTTCCCCTTGTTTGCTTGTTTTGAGAGGTGCAATCTCTCCACTCCTGAAACAGTTGAGCGAGTAGTTTCTTACAGTAAGAGGAATTGTAAGGATGGCTCAGCCGTAGTTATTTCTTATCAGAAGTGCGTACCTTACTCATGCTTTTGTGTTGGAAACAATGCTGAACACACCTGTGAATCTCAAGTACCACTCCTGCTAATTTATTTTCTCTGTGCATTCTTCATGGCTTTCTCATTTGTATCAAACGTGATGAGAATGTAATGACATCACTTCTCACATTCACACATTAGAATCAGACTGTGTGGAGTTGCATTTGAGCATGGGTTTGTGTGTGGGTTTGTGCTTGTCAGGTTTTGCCCATATTGCAGATATATTTTCTTTAATAAAATTGAATTTCAAATTTTAAAGAATAGTTCAAAATAATTTTTATTTTACATTGTTATGGCTTAATTAGATTATCATCTCACAAACCCACTGCAGTTCTCTTATATTGACCCAAGTTAGTTAAACCCTGGTGTACTTTAATGTTTAATGCACTTCATAATTTTGATATGAAAATAATGTTATTTTTTTTTTCTCTTTCCTTTTGTATATCAATACGGTACATTTAAATAGTATGTTTAAAATTAAAAAGTAAAAAAGTAATCTAAAATAACAATTAAAATGCAATACCTAAAACTAATAACCACTAGTTGTTCTTGTTTTGGAAATATAGACGTGTCAGTATTTTTCTAGTTTGTGATGTGTGTGAAAGTATTCAGGGTGGAGTTGGTGCAGAATGCTTGTGAAGTGAGAGCTGTTTTCCAGTCCCCATTAGTAAACACTGCTCTCTCTCCCTGTGATCCACTTTGCCTCTGATTAAAGCATTCACTCAAAATCTCAGGGCTCTGGCCTCCAACTGAGATTTCTGTTCATTAATTAAAGCCTTAATGTAATTAATTACCACCCAAATGAGAATTCAGGGCTTGTTTGTTAAAACCGAAATGTGGAAAGATTTCTGGTTGTTTAAAAGCACTTCAGTTGGAAGCCAATGAAGAGGCTGTTTAGAGCCGGGTGCCTACAACAAAACAACATTCCCTGCATGCATGGTCCGATTGGAATACTTTTTCATGCTATTATGTAACTATTGTTTTTTTTTATTTGTTGGCAAGTTGTAAATTATCTATTTTATTTTTTGTGTCATACTTTAAACACCAGTACTGGAATATTTGGTGATGATGGCAAAAGCTTTAAATAATAAAACCTGGTTGGTACCAGGGGTTCAGATGACTCAGTCCTGTTTGTTGTTAAATAAAAGTTCGCCCGGACTTTGCGTGGTGGGATTAGACGGAAATGTGTGTGAGAGGAGGGGTTGTTGAGGTTCTTTCATTATTGCCAGCATGAAAACAAATGTGATGCTCCTCTGATTTCATCTGAGTTCTTTCCATTCGGTCTGTGTGATAGTGTCACAGGATGCCATCACTGCTCTATTGGGTCGTTATTCGGCAGCGCGTGTGCAAATAGGTTTGTGCTGCTGCAGAGCGTAAAACAGCAAAGACAGGTGGGATTGCATCTGCACATCAGAGATGTTCACACCTGTCAATAAACATCTCACTGGCTGATAAGTGCAAAGGCATCCATATTCATTTCCCATGCCATATAGTCTCAATGCAATGACAGATGTACAATAGCAGTATTAGGACACACAAATGCTAGTGCAGAGGTCAGGAATCTTTTGGGCATAAAGTGTCATTTTACATTTTTTTAGTACATTTTTTTGTTTCAGTAAGCACTCATTTTTAAATCTGCAATTATTATAATGCGAATAGTGCAGAATCTTAAATATTAATACAAAATCCTAAAGGTTTTTTTTTTATTTTAATGTTTAAATTAGACTTTGAATAACAGATTTACAGTGTGACCCTACTGACCCTACACCACTGCATGTTTGTGAGAAGGCCTTATTGTGCATTCAAATTTAAACATTCAATTTAATCACATTCTATATTACTGCGCTGGTTTAATTGATGCATGTGTACACACACACACACCATTTGTTCATAAATAACAGATACTGCTGTTATATTATGATACAGTTAATACACAGAGCTGTAGATCACTGACAAGCTAACCAATATCGCGTTCAGTTTCATGGGTGAGTCATTTTCAATACTTAACCTGATTACCTTTTGCAATTTTATTAAAAGCATAATTGGGGAATTGCTATTTTATTTATAATTACTAACATTCTTAATGGAACCTTAATAGTTAAGAGGGATCTGAACTTCATGGCTACCATGTCTGTTCATTTTCTGATAACTATAATGGCTTTTGATAACACAGTGTGCAAGAGTATTGACCACGAGTGATTATTATTAGCTCCTGATTTACTTACTTCATGCTACTCTGCTAGAGCCTTTTATCTCTTTGTGGTTTATGAATATCTACATCAGTGTGGATTGATGCTTCTTAGATTGGATCTCCTGGGTCTATTTCTTCCTCACTGGTAATTATTTTCTAATCTAGGCTCTATACTGTATGTGCTTCTACTTTGATGACATAATCAATCTTTACATCAAAGGCGAGAAACACAAGACTCTCTTTAAGACCTATAGATCAGAGTTATAGTGTGAATCTTCACCGGAGGCGATAACATTGTGTGGAAAATGTGGCTGTCGACACATTACGCTCTGTATTTATTTGTTTATATGTTGATGTGCTTATCATCCTGTGGTTTTTAAGGTTGGGGTTGCACATTCTCTGGAAGTGGGTTAAATGTAGGTGGTTTCCTGTCAATCAAAAGCACATTTTTGTGTGAGTCGCAGAGGTATTTTTATTTTATGCATAATGTCAGGTCGAACTGTGGCAGTAAAATGATAAAATGAGGTCATTGATGGCTGGACTTCTTGATGGTTTTCTCACCTTGCAAACTGATCATCTAAGCCTCTTAAAAGGCACAACACAAGCAGGGCTTGTTTTGAAATCTATATCTTGTTTGTAGGGATGGGCGATATATATCGCACGATATATTATGCGCATCTCTTCAGTAGAGCCGGTTCTTTGATTAGCGGGAAAACTCCGTCACCTGTTTTCAAATGGAACGCCAGCTTATGAACAGAGCCGTAGATCACTGACAAGCTACGCGTTGAGTTTTGCGGGTGATTCAATGGCGCAGCCTCTCAGTGATCTACGGCTCTGTTCATAATCTGTTGTTCCGTTTGAAAACAGGTGAGTTTTCCCGCTAATCAAAGAACCGGCTTTACTGATGAGATGCGCATAATATATTGTGCGATATATATCGCCCATCCCTACTTGTTTGTTACATTCCTGACAAATGAATAGTTTAAACAAAATGACAATTCTGCTATTATTTACTCCTAATGTTATTCCAAAGCTGTATAACATTAATTTTTTCTATGCAATACACACACACACACACACGAAAAGGCAATTAAGGACCTGGCCATTTTTAATATTATGAAAGTTAATGGGATCCAGGCTGTTTGTCTCCAATAGACCAAAAAAGGCACTATAAAGATTTCACAAAAATAATCCATGCAGCTTTTTCCATTTGACTTCATTTCAGGTTTTTCTAAACTTGTACATTAGTTTTGAACTCAAATTAAAATGGATTTCACTTATAATCTTAGTCATATTCTAACTACTGTATAGAGCTATTTGTGTATTACATCTGCAATAATTATTTGACAAATAAAAATATTGAATGAATTTTGCTTTTTTTGTTTTTCCATTACAATCATTACAAGCAACAACAGCGAGAGACCGTTTAGCACTGCATCTCTGCATGAGCTCACTGTGTATCTACTTCTTAGCCGAAGTCTAAATTTGAGCAAAAAGATTGTTACTAGTCAGCTGCTACAATCTGAACACTACAGTCACATGCAGTGTTCAGATTGGGATCTGTAATATTTTTCAATGTTTATAAAGAAATCTCTTCTGCCCAGCAAGGCTGCAAAATATATAGAGAAAAATGTGAAAACCCGTGTTCGGTATCCAGTCTTCAGTGCAGTGTTTCGTTTTGTTCCGACTTTGGCCAAGAATTCTCTGTAAATGTGCTGAACACACTCTAATATTTGGGTTGAATTGTTCTGGAACAGTGTTGTAAATACAACTGAACCACTGATTTCTAGGTGTGTCCTCTTTTGGAAGCACAAAGTAGTTTCACTTTCACAACAAAACACAGCATCTCCAGAACATGGCGCCTGCAGCGACACTACTGTGCGAATAATAGTCCCGTCTTCTTTCTTTGCATAAACATTTGGGCAGTGATTGAAAATATGACAGTGTTTGGGGCAAACAATCAACAATACATTTATTACGATATTCATTCATCAGTTCATGTTAGCTCACAGTGTATTAACTAATGTTAATAAACACAACTTGTGATTTTAATAGTGCATTAGTAAATGTTAAGGATTATCTAAGATTAATAAATGCCGTAGAAGTATTGTTCATTCGTAGTTAATGTTACCTTATGTTGTTAATTAATGTTAACTAATGAACGTTATAAAGTGTTACAGAATATTATTAAAAAAATGTCCCTCTAATTTTAATGTCATGATGTTTTTGTATGCATAAGGATTTGTGCCTTTAGTTCAGAGCCGTGCACACCATCTCCTCCATTATTTGCACAATTTCAGATGGAAAGAATTCCTCTGACACTATCCTAGAATATTAAATGAAGAATATATTATACACGATGAGCAAAATACAACTCAGCTCGTACTTGTTCTGGTGAATCCAGGTGTAAACAGCCTCGTCTCGGGTGAGTTCCGCATTTGTAATGTATTGGATTAACTGGCTGGTCTTCAGAATGGCCATGGGATACCGAGATAAGAGCCCGTCGACTGCGGGAGGACATGATTGCACACCGGTAGCTGAAATAAAAGAGTTATTAGGCATTCTTCCGATTTGTAATGAATTATACACACTGCGCCCAGCCAGGCTTTAGCTCCCAGGTGTGTGTATTAATGCTAAAGGCCTACAAATGAGAGCACATTTTCAAACACAGCTTTTCTCCAAGTGCTCATCGTCATGTTCTCGCTGTAGGGGGGCTTCTCAAGCTTTCGCTGCAGGGGACATGGCTATAAATGAGGTGCTCCATCTATCGAGTTTGTGTGCACAATCTCATCTCTTTCCGCTAGTTGATTTTCTCTGTTAAGGTTCACTACACATTACTATGGGTTATTATCAGAAACTGATTTGCTTACTGTACAGTCATATTTTTTTGGCTGTTGCTTGTACACAGAAAATTTCTCCCTCTCAGACTTGCTAAGGTTTTCTCCCTCACATGAATACTGGAGCACAACAGTGTCCGGATAAATGGCATTTAATCTCTTAACAGGAATGTTCTCCTTTCACCCAGGAACGCTGATAACTTCAATCATACTGTACTTGTTAAATGATATTAAACGGTTGTGAGTTTGCATGGCAGTATGGTGAAATCACTTTGAGTAAAGGTGAGGGTGGATGTGTCAGGGTGATGGGAAGTGATAATTTGCTGAGAAATTGAGAGGCAGTGTAAAAGTCAGAGTCCTAGGTATATTTTTTTACTGAATTGTTGAATTGTTGGAAATGTATTTCTGACTCTACGGTAAATCATCAAAATAAGTGTGCCAAGTAACTGTAAACAGTCAGTCAGATTAATGAAATGTGGGGATAATGGACTATATTGCTTTTGGAAAAACTGTGTTTCTCAATTATTATTAATATTATTATTAATGCACAGAACTGGTGCCTTGGTGTCTTGTATCATATCGCTGCGGTCTCAATTATATAAAGGCAAATGAGAGTCTGTGCCTTACAGGTGCAGAGTACAGATTCATGTCTTACCAGGAACATTTATTTAGCATCTTATGTTTATATTTCATTTTTTTGGTACCATAATGGTTATTGGCCAGTAGTAGAGAAGTAATTGCCCATACTCCTTCGCGCTTATTTTTGCATTTAGATTATTTTTTTAAACCACTTATAGTTCAATGTATTATTGGTGTTTTATTTGTGGTTTTAAAATAATATTAATGATACAAATAACATCAACATTAATACATACTTTATTATTGCAGACACTTCTCCTAAGGGATTTGAATTGCATTCAAGATACACATTTTATGAGTTTGTGCTTTTTCCGTGTTTTTGAACACATGATCGCTGTTGGTATAATTGTATAATAATAAATAATTAGCGTTATTGATAATCCTTAGTAATATCATTAATTATATCAGAATTTACATGGGCTTTTGGACTACCTTCTGAACTACATACTGTAGTTCCTGTGGTGTACAACAGAAGGCAAATCCCCCTTTTAAATTATTCTTCAGTCAAGAGAATTCTCAGAAGAGACTCCTAAAAAAGGACAGTTGAGAGTCTTTGTGACTGCCGAGATATAAGCAGCGAGGAGAAAGGTGCATTGAATATGAATATGAACTTCTGAGACTGACACTAAGCTGAGCATGGTAAATCACAGTGCCCTTTAGCAATGAGTTTCTTTGAGTTTGCTAGCCCCGATGACAGTAAGGCCTTGTGACAGTTCAGTCTTTGACTGTTTGTGATATTTTGAGATCTCTTTAAGGAAAAGCAATAGAGGTTTGCACCAAGATCTTTGTTTCGCTCCATAAAGGTCCCATGTAAGAGGTTTCCTTATGGGGCATCAAAGGCAGAAATGTAGTCCGTGATTGATGTGGCTGATGAGTGTGAAATTGTTCTGTTCTGTTAACAGCCATGATCAGCACACATGTCAGCGCGATTACCGTCAACATGGCATCTCACCATGTTGCCATGACAATCTGGTCAAATGATTAAATCAGCTTCAAAGGCTCCCTCTATTAGACTAAGACAAATCTGTGGGTCGTGGAGGATTCTCAAGGTAACAGAGAATACGGTTTTATTCAGAGATCTTTAAATGATGGTTTCTGGTAATTAATTTATCGGTCCAGTTAATAGATTCATCAATTGTAATTGTAAAGGTACTTGTACTCACTCGCTCGCATACACTTACATACATTTACTGACTGGTCTTGCTTGCACAGATGTTCTCTCGGTGTTCAACTCATCCGTTCTCCCACCCTCCATATGTCCATTACCTGAGCTCATAAACCCGTGCCCTCATCTGCACCACTCAGACAGGTGCTGTCCGTACTGCTGCCTAATTAGACAGCGAACGAGATGGAGGGTTCAGGGAAGGAAAACACAGCGGCTGGAGGTTTCCCCCTCGCCTGGTTCATTCATTTCAGAGAGCTACTTAGTGAAAGGAGAAGCTACATGAACAAATAGGATTAATAATGTAGGGTAGCATGGGTTCTTTTCCTCTGTCTGTCTGCCACAGCAGGCCTGCTAACAACCTTTACAAATCTGATTTAGAGGGCAGTACCGGAGGAGAGAGAGATAAAGAGAAAGAGAATAGTACATCATCAGAATAGTCCAGCTGTTGTTTCAATCTGTGTTGTGGAAGAGTGTATGCAGTTTGCGTCCAGCCGATACTCTCCAAAATGGTGACACTGAGAGACACAGAGGAGACAAATTGTCAAATAAAATCCTTATTTCATTTTCTTTGTGCACAAAAAGTATTCTCATCGCTTCTTAACATTGTGACTGAACCACTGATTGAAGATGGACTATTCTGAAGATCTTGACAGTCAAAAGAAATCCAAAATATCTTAAATTGTGTTCTGAGGATGAACAAAGCTTTTACGGGTTTGGAACAACATGGGAGAGTAAGTGATTAATAGATTAAAATTAACAGTATTTCATCAATACTCGTCAAAACAGACAATTGAACATAATTGTATGTGTATTTCTACGTTTGTGAGACATGAAAAAGTATTTGTTGCTTTGTGAGATGTGCTTTCTGTGTGTGTATGCTATGGCCAATCAAATTCATTCTTACTCCCTCATATTTACATTTGTGTTTTTTGAGATTCGCAGAAGTTCGCTTATGTCCCACCGGTTCATATGCACACCTGATCTAACCTCCTAAACATGCAGAAGATTCGTTATGAATTAATCTCTCCCTAAAATTTTTTTATTCGTTAACAAAATTGTCAGTCGATTTCCATCACAGTTTTTGTCGTTCAAAACAAGTTTTATTTTGTTATCGTGTCTTTTTCTTAGGTGAAAAAATGTTGTTGACGAAGATATTTTTCATCAACTAAGTTAACACTGCTGCCAGCACAATAATGCGTATGGTATTGGGTTTGGGATTGCCTTTGGAAGCCGAGTCCTCCTAAGCATCTCCAATACTGCCATTCTCATTAGGATAGAGGGATGCAGCGGTCTGTTTAATTACTGGGCTCAGTGATTCTTAGAACCAGCCTGTGCCTGTTAATTTAAAGCCCTGCTCCTCCAAACCACACTGCACCCAGCAAAAAGATGAGTTTTACTGCCATCAGAGAATTATAAAGTGCAATAAATGCCACCCAGAACTCCAATTCATATTTTAAATCCAACAGACCCAGCCTCTTCTTTTTCATCTCTAAGGCAGCTTGCCGTAAAAAAAAACATAATGCTTCTTGGACTCAGTTAATAGGAGCCAGGTTCCTATTTCACTTCGGAGGAATTAAATGCCGCTCTGTTTTCTGGGACTGGTGAAAATGAAGGATGAAAGGCTATGATCATACCTCCCGGCATGAAAGAATGTTTCTGTGAATGTTGTCAGGGAGCATACGCTTAGATGTCACTCCAGAGGAAGGTATAGCCTGAATTGTTAATGTTGCACTTAGCAGGCATTAAAGCAGAGTGCGCCGCACAAAAATGTCATTGCTTATCCTGAATTAACCAATAATTTATGTCACTTACCAAAACCGCTTTTACAGATGGCTGTGTTTTGATATTAAACAAGATCAAATGAATAAATTAAAACTGTTTTAAAGAGATTATATCATGGAAATTTTTTTTAAATAAAACTTTCATGTACTGTAACTTTTGAAAACAACTTAAGTTTAAGCAGACCTTTTGACCTCAGACAGATGAACTTTACCAAATGCTTTTAACAAAATATTGATATTTATTTTATGCAGAACTACACAGAAGATTTGCTGTTATTCTAGTTTGTATTAGATGTTTGTGGTATGACTAAAATCTTATCACAGGTTATATAAATCTATATCATCATAATCACATGTATATAGTTTATGTGGTAAAGGCTATTTTTTGGGGATATCCAGTCAAAATATTCTTTAAAATTAAGAGAAATTGAATGCAACTGACACATACCCTAAAAATTAGTAAGGATATTGTTAAAATAGTCTGTCACATCGGTGGTTTAACCACAGTGTTAAGATGCTACAAGAGCATATTTTTTGTGCATGAAGAAAACAAAAATAATGACATTTTTCAACAATTGCTTCTCTTTGTGTTAGTCTCTGCTGCGCATTTATGAGAGTACTATTACTCATAAATTTTGAACGAAAACAAGTTACGTAGTGCACTATTAAATAACAAGCTAACTATTTTATTGTGGCTGTGAGACTTCAATTAGAGAGACGAGCAGCAGATTAGTTGGACTTCATTTAGCACTAATGAGAATCCTGACCTCGCTTAAAGAACCAGATGTGAGCTCTTGTGTGTTGTTCTGTTTGTGTTAAGTATTGCAAGTGCAGTTCTTATAACCTTCAGTTTGGCCCATCATGGTTATCTCCTGTATGGAGAGTTAATTGTTTCCTGCCCTTTACCTGTTTATCTGGTGAGATTACAAGCAGTTATAAAACTATGGATGTCACAAATTAAGCACTCAACACACAGAAAAAAGCCACTCTAAACAGTTGAGTAATCAAAAGATGATTGGATATATTTTGTGTATTTTAGCACAGAAGTGTCAAACGGAGGATAGCAGATGCAGAGTGAAGAAAACCCAAGAAATGCAATGCAGTTGCTCCTTCTTTCTTACATGTGACATCAGGTCTGAATATTAGAGACTTTCCCTTTGGTATCGGTTCATAAGCGGTCAGGAGAGACACATTAGATATGCTTGTTACTACCAAGTGTAAACAGCAATTTGTCTCGGCTGACCACTTGCGATCGGATCACCAGAGATGGATCTTAATCCAACAGTTGTACACTGGGCTAGTGATGTTTTACTGTCTGGGTCAGCTCATCATGCGGTGTTGGGAGTCTGATGAGACAATCTCCAGGGCAGCCTATGGCTAACCAGTGGCTGTGTGTGGTTCAGCATGCTCCATCTTAGGAGTCATCAGCATTGAATTTCTCTCCGGCTCTTGCCATCGTAGAACATCACCCTATTGCAAAAGTCTCATTTGTGATTTATGTTGTGAATTTTTTTCATTTTTACATCCACCTGCGCTGTTTTTCTCTCTGTCCAACCATACAGCGATTCAACATCTGTAAATATGCACATTACAATTCCTACTCATTTAATATTTATATTTGCAGAAATGTAATCTCATGTTAGAAATGAGATGAACCACACAGTGTTGGTTTTATATGTGTAAGTGTTTCTTTGTTAGTTCAAGGCTACATCCGAATAAAATTATACTCTTTTTGAAAACCAGAATCTGTCGAGCTGAATTATATATTGTAAAACAAAGGAATGCATGCAGTACATAGATCAACTTATCGTTTTCCATTTTCTGCTTATCATTCTCTCTGCGTTAACTTCATTTCAGCCCATATTTATGAAATTTGCACTACTACTGGAGCTAAACTACTGTGTGGGGTGTTATGCTCACCAAGGCTGTATTTATTTGATCAAAACTATGGTAAAACTTAGTTTACCATAGTAATAATGGAAACAACTTTCAAGATTCTTTGGTAGAAATAATTGATTCCGAGTAGAAATCTTTTGTAACAATGAAAAATAAAGAGAAAATGCAAATATTATAGCCCTATGTTGCAGTAATGTTTTGTCATAAAGCTGTTGTGAATCAAGTCAAGCTCTCCATCATTTTCTTTTTTGAAGAAACATTTTGTATTTTGCCAATAATGTTTCACAGTTTAATCATTTCTTTCATTCTGTCTGTTTCGCTGTGTACTTAACACAAGCTAAATTCTCACTTAATTGGGCTGTTAACCTGTTATGCTCGTGATGGAGCGGGATCGAAGCAATCTTGAAGTGAGAATAAACACAGCAATCTGACTTCCATGAAACCGCCAACCGTTCCAGGCAAAATCACACAACTCTGCTTCCCCTTGCATACTCTGGGGAATAATGGCGACCACAGACGGAAAGGGATCTGTATTCAGCTCACTCCCTCAAAGTGTTTGGGAAGGAAGAAAAGATCAGACAATCCCAGAATGTTTTACTCCTTGCCCGATGCTCACATCTCAATATATCGGGCTCATTAAAATACAACAGCAAAGTCTTTATTGCAATGCTGCAAATGAATATATTTCTCAATCCAATTGCCTTATTTTTCTGCACTGACTGATGTGTTTTCGACTGAAGTCCAGTGCTGCGTTTGATAGAGCAATCCATGGGGCTATTGAGGAGCCATCTCTTGGCTGGTAATGGCCGTGAATGGCTTTCATTGTTTTTTAACTTCTGCCATCATTTGTCTGGCGGTTGACAGCCTTTGCAGTGGAAGCTCACTCTGCCAGCCATAATTATGCCCAATCACTGGTAGAGTGATGAGCGATGTCAAACGCCACTTTTTTCTCTCTGTCTGCTTTGTCCCGATAACTTCCTTCTTGGCATTTAAAGTGCCTTCTCGCTTTTGTTCTGTGCTTCTGCCTCTATATTCATCAGTCTTTGTCGTTTCATTTTTTCCTCCCTCTCTTCATGTTCCTTTTGTGTCGTGTTGCCCCGTTCGTGAGCAGCAAAGGGATTATGACCCTGTCTTGATCGCTTGTAACCTGACAGAAAGGAAATATTGTAACATATGTCCGCAGGGCTGGAAAGATACTGCTAAGTTTAAGTGATGACGTGGGCCGGGGGGCAGTTGACTTGCACAGCTATGAGGCTGGCACACTTTAATAATGGCTTTGCCCTTGAGGTTTTACTCGTTTACTGATGGAGGCTTCCAAAACAAAGCTCATGGCTGACTGGGCCCTGTTCAAAAGGAGCTGTGTGACATTGACTTTGACACAGAAATTGATGGCTTTGATTTATGATGTACATGAAGGACAAAACAACTGTTCTAACATTTTCTATAAGAGCGATCTTTTTGAAAGGGAGCTGGTGTGGTTCAGTAAGGATGGAGGCAAAAGTGCAGGTTTAGATGGAGTGAATAAATATTGAATAAATGTAATATCTGGCTTTATGTGTATGTGAAGGGGGTCAGTATGTTTTTTTTTTTTATTCTCAGTTTGTTTATTTTTTCTCCATGTTGTCAAAAAAGTTTCTTATGATGGGACAGATTTATTTTTGAAACGGCAGTGATTACTCCAGTGTTCAGTGTCAAATTATAAAATTATTACTGATGGCAAACATTTAAAAGGTAGATTATAATCATCATCATCATTATCATCATCATTAAAACAGGAAAGAACTATAAACTGATTTAATAGAAAAATTTACTGTAGATATAAATTTGTTATGGTTTAATACCAAGCAATTATGTTTTTTTTTTAGGTTTTTTTTTAGGCTAGACTATACGCTTTGTTTTTGTGGTGTCTGTGCTGTGCTTGTCCTATATCAGAATTGATCATTCCAGGTTATGTACTTTTTTTTTACTTGTTTCGTGTTAAGCCATTAACAGTTGCAATTGGCTTTATCTCACTCCTGAAGTTCTTTGACACAAACGCCCATTAGTTCTCATCATCCTCAGAGATTTCTGCAGCTGTTATTTTAGACTGAGCATCAAAAACCTCCTCAGAAAGATTAAATGGCACTTTTTAGCTTATCTGAAACAAATGCGTCATTATACAGTAAGTGCTAGGCTGGATTTTTGTGGGTAGTATGAATGTGGGTGAACTGAACAGTGGAAGCCAGGCTGAAAAAACTAATAAATAAATAAATAAAACCATGTGCCCTCTGGGAATATATGTGCGTTACACTTGAGAAATGTGAAAGCTAACATAGTAACTGTGTGTTGTTGAGTTTTTTTCTTCCTCTTCCTTTGCTCTCTATTACACGGTGTCGGGAAATAGGAAAAAAAAAAAGCCCCAGGAGGGTTGCAGACACCTTCGTGCTATATGTTAGCCTCTGAAGTGAAGTGCTTGCTAGTGCAGGCTTTGTGTAAGACTGCTTTTTCTTTAAGAACTAGGTCCTTATTTTCAATCTGACATTTTCTTTGTGGAACTTTTTGTGGATTGTAATATTCACAATATTATAACTATAAAACATTATTACTATTCTAAATGAAAAGTTTTAAATATGAATCGTTTGACATTTTTGTTTCTACTGCAGTCCAGATACTGTACTTAACTTAATTAATTTGAGGACGATATTATTCTTACTGAACTGGGCTGCATTTATAAATGTTATTTGTGGCATTTTTATTGATAGAGGCAGAGGACAGGACATGATGTGGGACCTTTTTAAGGTTCATAAGCATTACTAAATACTAACTGAGGAATACAGATGTGTATTATACCTTCTGATTATTGACAGCAATTAAGCAATTAAGGTTCTTTAGATTATAAAAAGGCACAAAAGATATGGTTCTTTAAAGAACCTTTGACTGAATGGTTCTTTGTAGGTCTATATCGCTCTGAGGAACCATTTAAAGAACCTTTATTTTTAAGAGTAATGCAATTTCAATTCTGCATCTGTAAAATGACTTCACAAGCTACTCTTATTTAGATTTTTCTTAACTCACCTTTTAAAAATAGTTATGTTACAAGCTGCTAACTAAAACATGTCTAACTACCTGATGTTATCTAGTGTTTTAAGTGTATAATCATCTGGTCATACAGTTTAATTCTTCGATTAGAACGTCTGTCTGACAAGAAAGACCTAAATTGGTATGACAGTATTAAATTGAATTTGATGTTTCAAAAAATACTTGAAAACACTCGTTTACATAGTTATGAACAGCAACATTTAAATTCACATCTTGCTTCAAAAAAGAAAATGCTGGGTTAAACTGAATCAGTGAATTATTTATCTGATCAGTGAATTATTTATTTAAATGAACGTGAATGAACTGGTTGACAAAAATTAAATCATTTTTCCAGTGTTATATATATATGAGCTTCAGCTTGCTCTACTGTATATTTATAATTGTTTTCTTTTTTTTCTTTTTCTTTTTTGACAAAAAAAACTAAATTAGCATATTAGAATGTTTTCTGAAGAATCCTGTGAAACTGAAATTACATTTTAAAAAGAGATAATATTAATGTTATCATTTAAAAAAACAGCGTAAGTACTTTTATTTAGTTATTTTCTATCACTGGTGTGACGCTGTATAGTTGAAGAGGTATTGTTGCTCATAGAATACTGTCCATGCTCCTTTGCGCCCTCAGGAGCATTATGGGCATATGAACTCTGCTCAAGCCCCCAATTCCCATCTGCAGCAGATTTACAGCATTCCAGCCCTTGTGCCTTTCTGCGCTGAACTCGACCGCTACCAGACCCTCTATGTGCAGAGAATGGTGGGTGTGACGGATGGTCGAGCTGACCCTGATGAAAGACCAAATCGACAATTCCCGCTGAAGCCCTTCATCATAATCGCCAGCAGAAGAGGATAAAGGCCAGGACGAGTTATAGGTAAAAAAGACAAGGCTGTGAATCACCAGCGCCTGTGCTGTCGAGAAGGTGTCAGTGATCCAGACAGGCCTGTGAAATGGCACTTCCATGACCAGCCACCATGGTTCAAGGGCTTGTGTGAAACTGACTGTGAAACATAAATCGCAATCTTGTATCTTAGGGAAATTTTCGCTTATCGAAGTACACGAGTAGAAACCATTTCAGCTTTGCAGTTAAAATGGAGCTTGCACTCCAATTCCCTAGTGGAACTTTTTTTCCCCCAAGTATCTGTACTTTATCAGACTGTTTTTATTTCCGGAAACTTCACTACATTAAAAAGTGTAAAATAGCTGACTTTTTGCCACACTCTGATCACTACTTTTACTTTTGAAACTTAAAAGGGTCAGTTCATCCGAATTGAAAATTCTATCATCTGTCATGAACGCACCTTCAAGTCATTCCAAACCTATATGATTTTCTTTCTTCTGTGTAGCACAAAGGAAGATATTCTGACGAATGTATGTCACCAGGGTTTGAAATGAACACCCTCCCACACACTAAATGCGGGTACAAATCGGCTATGGTGGTAACGCTGTCAAATCACTAGTCAATTTGGCAACTTATTTTTTGTTAATTATGTTTACTCATCATTTTCTTGGGAAAGTTCATTTAAGCCACATCTGCACAGATTTAGCATAAATACTGAAATTGAGTCATCGTGATGTATTAAATAAAGCCTTACTGCACAGCATCTGTGCATATCTAGATTTAACCATACCCAGTAAATAACAGTCCAGCGGGCGCACTGTTTTACTTTACATTTAAAGCAATAATAAAGAATCAAAAAAGGACTGAAAACTCACAGCGTGTGTACAACCAGATGCAAGTGGATTGACAAAATACAATAAAATCAGTGATGCTGTATACACTGTATGTGGTGCAAAACAACAAATTCCTACAGTAAACTGATGCCTCATTCTATTTATGGCGTACTGACACAAAGTTCAAGTCTTCCTATGCCCACTTTTTCATGTCCAGTGTGGACAGCTGCAAGCTGTTGTTGGTTTATATCTTTTTTTTTTGGCTAGCAGAAGTTATGAACAGCCGGTAACTTAATGTAGTAGCCAAATTAGCTGGTGACTGAAAAAGTTAAATTCACACCGTTTGTCACATAATGAAAAACAGGTTTGGAAAGAAATCTGGGTAAGTAAATGATAACAGAATTTTCTTTTTTTCGTGGGTTAACTAGCTCTTTAATAGGTTAGTTCACCCAAAAAATTAAATGCAATCATTAATTACTCACCCTCATGTCCATCTTCACAACAAAAATTAAGATATTCATCTGATATTCATCTGTCCCTCCATAGACAGCAATACTACTGAAATAATCCCAGATTCAGAAACGTAGGAAAAACACTGGTAAAACTGGAAAAAAGCGGATCAATTTAAGTTTTGCAATGCTAGGAGAAAAAAAAAGTATTCTAGGAGCACAGAAAAACCAACAAAAGTTGATCCACTTGATTTTACTGCAGTTTTTAGTACGTTTCTGGATGTTCTGATCATAGCAGCAATTTGGCACTCCAGTCACATCATATTAATTTCTACAAATATTTATACTATATTTATATTTATACAAAACTTTATACGCTATTTGTTTTACAGTATTAAACATGAAAAGCAGTGTCACTTGTATCATATGAATAATACATACCATGATAATATCATATACCCTTATATTTATGGCTAAATAATTATATGGCTAATTAATAACAACATTTTCAGATTTGGGTGAACTATCTCTTTTAAAGTATCTGTGCTTAATTCAGATACATGTTTTGTGTTGTCCTGAAGTACTACTCAGTTTCTCCCTGCCGCTCGTATTCTGCTCTGCAGATGCTACATGACAGGTGTGAGGGCTTTTAGGGTACTGTTGCTAAATGATCTCTGCTGTATGGGATGCTCTTTTCTTGTCCATCTTACTTGAGAGGCAAGTTTTGATAGGTCAAGCACAGTGTGAAGACTGGTTGCTTCATTGTTGAGGATGAACTTCCTGTGAACCTCACAGCCTGTTTTTGAAGTAACCAAACAAAAACTGAATTCTGACAGGGACTCGTGTTTGATCACAAAGCTCCAGATACAGAATCCAATCTGGCTGGAACTTATCTGGGCTCGTAAGGATGCCGTTGAGGATCTAACCAAGCTTAGCAGGGCACTTATCATCCTCGCTTTAATCCTGGCACAAGAGAGTGGATCAGAGGAGCATGAGCAGTAATAAAGATTAATCATCCAATAGAATTAATCAATAACACGGCCCAGGTACAAAGCACAGGGCAGAGTTAGAGATGCGCAAATGGGAAGAAGTGTTTCTGTCACAGCTTAGCCAATCAGAAGCAAACAATTTTGAGTGCTAAAAGCACCCATCAGGATTGACAATGCTCAAACGAATATTTAAATTAGAGGGCTTTATTTAAAATGCTAATGAGAGAGTTATCCATATTCAGTGGAAGGAGCTTGTTCAAGGTCATTGGAGAGCACAGGGAATCTGCATTACAGCTATGTAATTAGAGATGCGTCAGAGTTTAAATTGTTGCTCTTTCTGTGGCGTTCAGGAGGAAAAGAGCTCATTACTGTAATTAGCTGTTTTACTGGCATGGTTCTGCTCTCTGCCATGTGACCATACGTTTGTAGCTTAAAGCATCAATGTGTTGCTTCACATACTGCAGCTGTTTAGAGCAGGTTGAGCCTTAAGGAATATGGATGTTGCATATCCCAAGTGTTTAAATTTAAAAATATATTTTTAATGAGTACGTTTGAGAATTTAGTTGTACTTAAGAACTGTACCAGTAGAATGTACTTGTATGTCATGTTCTGTCAGCTTTTCATGATGTTGATGATGATGATGATGATAATTATTTAATAGCTGCTAGCAGCAATTGTGGGGCCAGGCCCATTAAGGCTATTTTGGGCTTATTTGAACTTTGAATTTTATTTGGATACTTTTAAATAGTGTATAGCTCCCATGGTTTAACACTGAATTTGTTGAAAATTTTCAAAGCAATAGCCTTTTGCTTCACATATCATGCTACGCATACACTTTGGTTTATTTAGAAATATGAATTTAATTTTATTTAGATATTATTTATTTATTATTTATTTTAAAAATAATTTTCATAATTTATTATTGCTTATTTAGATTACTTAGAAAAGCACAGCCTCTAGAAAAGATGCAAATTCAACATTAATTCTCATCAGAATGAATTTGCGGGTCTGGAAATGTGCGACGCCAGAATCAAACCCATGACCTGCAAGGTTCGGAGCCAGCGGCTTAGCAGAGTGCGCCACTCAGTTGATTCACATTTGTCACGCTGCAGAAGTTCGGAAGTTATAAGGGTTTGTGCAAGAATTGTTATATCTCTGAAACAGTAGGTGACGCTGTGTTCAAACTTCATATGTACCTCCAGGACATTGCGTTGATGATGCATAGTGATTTTTGTGCAGATATGTCAAATGGTTTAAAAGATATTGCAATTTATGTCCATCTGAGCCAATTTTGAAAAGAATTGGATTCATTTTGAAGGAGGAGTAGCGATTAGACTGAATACTGTACTTTTCAAAATGGCCGCTACTGTAATGGGTGGAGTCTTAATGTAAGCTATTGGATGTTATCAGCATGATGAGAGGAATCATGTGTGTGTACTAAGTTATTTTTTTTCTAGAATTAGGGGTTCAGGAGTTATTAGCATTTTAATATGGAATTTTTGAACTAGTGGTGGCGCTATAGAGTTGGTTCTAGGGACCCCAAAGTTGGTCAGATCACTATTCATGGCCATCAAGTGTGCCAAATTTGATAATTTTCCTATTTTCCCTTCATAGGGCTGCCATAGACTCCCAGTGGCCAAGAAGAAGAAGAAGAAGAAAAAACGTACAGATAAAACTCCACTATTTTCTCTCCTATAGTTAAACCGTTGAGTTTTGTTTTTTTGTTTTTTTTAATCCATCTCCAGGTACTCATTTTGCTGTAAAAATCAAGGAACTTTGCTGCTGTGCCATGGGTTCAAAAGGAGCAATGATATTACGCAGCACCTACTGTAGTCCTCAGAAATTTCAGGCACTGTGTAATATCTAGTGCTATCGCCAGACCCAGAAATTGACTGAATAGATTAGAAAATGGTAAAAATAGTGGAACCTTCCTTTTTAATACTGTAAGACTTATGATTAAGTTTAGGGCTGAGTTCAAGTTTAAACAACTTTCTTATAATTTACCACTAATTTTAGTGATATTTTAGAGCTGTGTTTAGGGTTTGGGCTATGTTTGTTTGATAGGAATATGCTAATATGTTCAGGAACACTCTTTCAGGTGTCAAGTATAAATCTAAAATGTGATGAACAATGAAAGGTGATATTTTCTGACACTTAAGAGACATGGGACATTGGGATGAGTATCACAGCTGTAGCTGGTATAAGAAACATTATAGTCCCCTTTGTCTCAGTTAATCTTAAAAAAGGTTTTAGACCAAAAGTGTGTTCGTGAAGTTTGTACAAACTATGTTCTCCTCCTCATCTGCAGTGACTTCCAAAACGTATAAATCATGTCCGCATATTCCAATTTTAAATACACAAACTCTTCATTGATCACAGTGGAAATGGACATATGCAAATGTTTTATGGCCCCTTTAATTCAGTAATTGAAAGACCATTTCAGCTAAATGAGTGCCACTCAGAAAGGCTCCCACTCAGGTGAAACACTGATAATGGCCCCTAACTGCTTCCTGGACTCTGGCCCAAGTGGCCAAAGAAAACTCCATTTTCATTTTAGGACTTAAATATTAGCGCAGCAGTTCCCTCTCGATTAGCTCGTAACTAATCAAGTGTGCAACCTCATGCTGCTAATTTATGAGCTAACCCACAATGCAAGGCTGAAGAGCCTGGCTGGAGTGCTTAACCAGGAAACTTAAAGAGAAAATTTTATTATCAAACTTGCATTAGGAAATGAAGCAGAAAATGTTGGTGAAGCTAATAGCCTTCTGTTTTAAAGA
The DNA here is from genome assembly GCA_032357445.1 of Enteromius radiatus. NCBI lineage: Eukaryota > Metazoa > Chordata > Actinopteri > Cypriniformes > Cyprinidae > Enteromius > Enteromius radiatus. Next base: position 13,540,591 of record JAUCMS010000153.1, on the reverse strand, counting down.
ATATTCTTTGTTCAGTTCTCTGCAGCTGTGACTAAATGTGTTTTTATTATAATATAGAGTGCAATATCATTTATATGAAGCCATAATGGAATTATGGTATATGATGGTAATATTTAGAGGGATTAAAATTTATTTTTTGATTCTCCAGAAGAAACTTGCAGTTTCTTTCTGCACATAAATATTGAAACTCCGTATTTCAGCTGTCTAATTGTCATACAAGTGTTCTGTTTGATGCATCATGTTAAGGTTACTTGAAATTTCATTATTACTCACTTTTATAACTCACTATTATATTTTGAAGAACTGGTTCTGTCTGTATAATGAAAGTCAGTTGGGTCCAAAGCAACATTGCATTACATAGATAAACAGCACTAAGACATTCTTCAAAATATCTTCTTTTGTGTTCTGCAGTAGAAAGTGAAACAGGTCAGGAATTACTTGAAGGTGAAAAAAATGATTTACATTTTCACTTTAATATCTGTTCTATGTAAGCCTTTTTTTTCTCAGAATTGCATGATACATCTCACAATTCGGACTTATTTTAGAATTGTGAGACATAATTGTGAGTTATAAAGTCAGAATTGAGAGAGATGAAGTCAGAATTGCTTATTAAAAGATATAAACTCGAATTCTGAGAACATAGCTTTTCTTTCCCTCAAAATTGGACTTTATATCCCACAGTCCTGAGAGAAAAAGTCAGAATTGTGAGATAAAAAGTCGCAATAAATCTTTATTTATTTATTTTTATTCAGTGACATGGAAACTGCTTCCGTATTTTTCTCGGCAAAAAAAAAAGGTAGAAAAGAAAAAAAAGTTCAACACATGCATTTTCAAATGTTATCCCACAATGCAAAATTTAAGGAACTAAGATATTATAGTTGCCTGCAGTAAACATTTTCACAGAAGAAGAGCTCACCAGTGTTATGGATGTGGTTAATTATACTAGTCCAGAGTGATAAACTATTCTAATTTTGCACAATCTGAGATAAAAGTCTTCCTCCAGTGCTTCCTTAATTATTCCTAACCGTTTATTTATTTATTTATTTTTGGTTTATGTTTATTCTTATTCACTAAGATAAGCTTGAATGGACCGCAAGCTGTTACCAGCCCCTCGAGCCACTGGTGGTGTTCAGTGATTATCAATTGCAGTTTTTCTTCAGACCTCCTGGGGGAGTTTTGACATCTAATTAGCAGTAGCAATAATAGTAGAAGATATTAATCAAGAAGGTCTGAAATACCTGGAGAAAGCTATCTGTTTGCATTCCCATTCATCTCAATTGCAGATGCGTATGTGACCTGCATGCTAACGTCTTTGACCCCCAGGGTCTCTTTTTTTTTTTCTAAGCAAGTCACCTGAGCTGTAAATGCCATGTAACTAATCAATCTGTAGCTTCAATAAAATGGCATTATGATAATGCTAACTGACTTAAAGCACCTTCAGTGACTGTCCACTAGGAGTTGTGAGATCTGATAGACAGCAGACAAAATAAATGAACGTCCATTTCACGCTTTGATAAAACATCACTGTGCTATAATATTTATTATTTATATGTTACTAGTAAAAAACTAACTTTATTTCACCTGAATGCAAAGCTACTTTTGAATTTTTTTGTAGTCATATTATTCTAGTTACCATATGGTTACAAGATCTACCAACTGGGTTTGTTGTAATCCATTTTAATATTAAGACAATTTACCTTTTATGTGGTCCTGACCTAATAATCTATAATAATCACTCTCATTGAGTTAAAAGCATCACAGTATCCCCTAAATCTGTGCCACTTCATGCATTAAAGTGAACAAATATATCATACTGTACATATTTTTCTGAGCTCACCTTACATTACACCAATACACTCATAACCTGTAATGGCCACAATTTAATGCACAAATAAATCCACAGCCATTTACCTTCGTACTCTTTTTCATATATAGTACATGATGTATTGTATATCAATGTGCTGTCGCATTTTAAATAACGTTTGCACATATTGCTAAACCCAGACAATGAAAATGGCACCAAAAAGCTCCAAATAAACCACTTTTCTCTTGGAATTAAAATGATAAAGGATGCTAACATTGTGCTCTTTGATGTCCAACACAAACACTGATGAAATCGGGAAAAATGTGTTTCTTGAGCTTTATAAGGCTTGCATTGCACACCCTTCATACTTCACAGGCTTTTCATTTAGCCTCCGTTTAGATATGGTGTTTCAAATAACCTACACATGCAACAGATTTCCAGTTGAAGGCTAATAGCCTCCATCCTCATGCATCCTGAGATATAAAAACAAGTGCAATGGCCTTATGGTGGGATTGTGGACACCTTACTCAGCCAACATAGATTAGTGGAAAACAGGGACATCCTCAGACATAAAGGACAACGACTAATCACCCCATAAAACAAAACATCCTCATTCAACTCGACACTTTAATACTTTATTTGAACGGCTGGCGCCCATAATTGAATTGGCCATGGTGTATTGGTGGGGCAGAATTTACTGGCTCTGAGCAGTAGTCTGCATGATGGGAGTCAGAGAGGTTACCTTTTATCCCCAAAGATTGCCCATTACAGGGGCTAAGTGGCTTTTTTATGGCTGCCTCTTCACTGTTGCCCAGGTCTGAACTGGATGGAGGACTTAAAGGACTTCTTATGGTCTGGGGGTGTTGTTTAAAGAGGATCAAGGGAATGATGGCTCTCTTGCTGCACTCCGTCAACGTTATCAGCCTTCTATATCTTATGAGTCGCTCACCTTTTAGCGTCTCTTTATCCCGGCTTTGTGTAGAGATAAAACACTGGTTCTATCGTAAAAGGAGGCTCGATTGGATCTGTGATGTCCACATTAGGGGGTGAAAGAAGACATTAAAGTTTTCCTGGCAAGCTTGCACTCTTTGTCTGAGTGGAGATTGGATGGACTCAATTTTTTTACGTTTTTATCCTCGGGATGTTTGGATGATATGGAGTTCGCTATAACCTTCATTAAGGGCTTCACTGAATAAAGCAAGCAACAGTGACTTAACACACAAACTTTTGGGTACTGAACAAGTTTGTTAGTTTAGTAATGGTGCAAAGAACAGGTAATGGGTTGGTTTTGCACTAATAACCAAGATGTTTGGTCAATAATATTGAACATAAACAGTTGTATGTGTCTAGACTAACTATAATTTCATATCTAGGTTAACTTGAATGCCAGATACTAACACTAGTTATTAGATTTTGTGTTAGCTGTAAGAGTTTGGTGGTTGGCACATGAAGTGTCTAATAGATTTTTTTTATTTTTTTTTATTAATTAGCTGATTAATATAGCTTAAGGATTAATCTTATTTCAGTTAATTCATATGTTGGGCTCACTGTAGACTTTTTCTGTAAACATGCTATTATTCAGAGATAATATAATCAGTAATATAAAGTTATTCAGATGTATTAATGCATATTAAAGGGATGATAGCTTTGCTTAAAAGTTTGCTTTTTTTGAGATACAGTGGTTTAATATAATTTAAGTTTTACAGTCGCCTGCAGCCACCCACATGGTCTCCAAAACTGGGCTTAAATTCATTATAAGGGATTTAATCTTTCTCGTTTTCCATTTATTAATGATACAGCTGCATTTGGTACATACAGCATACATTTTTCATTACACCAAACGTAGGCAGGTAGCTCATTAGTAGTGTGTGATTAATGAAGAAAAATGTAAGAAATGTTAAAATTGCGCCGGGTCTCCCTTATTTCATTCCCAAAACAAGGCATATTTTGAGAAACCCAGAGTTTAGAAGGTAAAGCAACAAATTTGGTGGAACGAGCTTGCTTTTTTTTTTTTCTCAGCTACTCAAGACTGCCAGCAGTATTTTCATACCAGTCCTCTCTTGCTGCCAGTAAGAGCTTCCTTATGCTACTCATGGTGGAGCATTATGCCAATGGCAGCCACTGCAGCAGCCAGACGAACAGACAAGTTACTGTAAAAATGTCTCTGTTGGCAGACGTTTCAGCCAGGCACTCAACTGAATTTCATAGAGAACCTCTGCCAGTCGGCAGTGCTTCTTACATTGGCAAGACAAATTGCTATTTCCTCTAGCCTCTGCTAAATTAGCCTCTGCAGGATGATCTCCCCATAAACATGCGCCTTCCACGCTGGAAGACTTACACTCGGTTGTGAAAATGCATTATCCTGTCTGACACTAAGCCAGAAAGAAAATAACTTTTTTTTTTTTTTTGAGACCTGGTACCTTAATTTATAACTTAAGCATGAGCTGTTAGGGTACTGATGGAGAATTGGGTTTAATGTGTAAAAACTTTGATTTATTTATTTACTTTTTCATTTCTGGACTGGGAAAGAAATTGGGCGTTTTGAAGATTATTAAATGTTTTCCTATTACAGAGTGCTCTGGAATATCTGATTGAGTTTATACTCGCTTCATAGTAGATGACATTTAACTACAGTAAAAAACTAAGTTCAGTGTACTTATTGTGTTCATATTGTATTGCAGAACACCTTTGCTGCTATTGAGCTGGGATAGGGGTAAGTTTAGGGACAGATTTGTTGGCGAAGCCTTCAGATTAGTTGGGTAGGATTAAGTGTGGGTTAAGGAGTAAGGGATGGGTTAGTGTAATAACAGAAATTAACTACAGATATAATAATTACATGTAGGTATTTAACTATTAAATACAGTGTAAAACATGCATGTACACAAAAAGTGCTTTGAACCAAATGATTAATTTAAATTTAAGTGCATAGTAGTTATATAAAACGGGGCCTTGATTCTGATTGGTCAGTTGGTAGTCTTGCTAGCTAATGTCTCTGTAAGTGCTGCTTTTTTTCCTCAGATATTAATTTAAACCATATAAATAAGGAGATAAATTATAATATACTCCTTTGGGGTTGGTATCACAATGTTGCCTTATACGATATTAAATCAAGGTGTTTATTTCAAAAGACTTTTTTTATTATATGATTTTTTTGCTATTTTTGTCCATAGTAATTGTAGTTTTTCAGTCATTGATGAACATGCTGTATGCAAATGATAGATTGAAGAGTGTACTGTAAGAATTTAACATGAGCTGTGACTCTTCGATTAAGCCATGTGTTGTTTTTCAGTGCCGTTTAGTAAAGCTGCTGTGGGCTTGCTGACTCTAGCAAAGACCGAACCTATCCGCACTTCCTTGACTCCTAAAACCGGCTACAATCTGGTTGTGAATTAACAGGCGATGTGTAAACGCCAGCTGCCAGTATGCTAATGCTGTAAAAGTATGCACAGTCACAGATCAGCTTTTCCTGTGTGTGTGTACGCGTAATCTCTTCAATGCATGCATGGGTATGTGCGAGAGCCCACTTCTAGGTTCAGGTGGAATCATTGACACTGCACTTAATCAAACAAAATTCCATCTGTTTTACCTTACCACTAACTTAACATATTTGTGTGTGTGTGTGTGTATGTACAGTATATCTGTGTGAACAGTATCCATCTTGAGGTTGTTGTGATTGGATTTCAGCCTAGATATTAATTAATCTCAACCAAGTGCATTAGGTAGAATTTTTTGGCAATTTTCCTGATATTTCCAAATATGTGTAAACATAGGAGATGCATTTGCATGTGTATTGTGTGCTTGTGTGAGTATGGGTATTAATTAGAGCAGGGCATGAGTGGTACTCAATATTGGTTTGACTGGCCCACTTCATTGGGAATATCAGGCCTGTTAATTTGCCTCAAAGTGTATTTTAGGTATGTTTGAAAGGTTTCATCATAACAATACTAATCTCTTGGCTCATTATGGTTACTTAGAAGTAAAGTATTAGATCGTTTGACATTTACTTTTAGAAAATATCAGATAAATAAACTACTGCTGAAACATTTGAGGTAAGAAAGATTAAATAAAAGCTCTTATGCTCAACCAAGCTCAATTTGCTTGATTAAAAAAATAATAATAATAAAATAAAAAATAATATATATATATATATATATATATATATAATTATGTTAAATAATTTCTTATTATGTTGAAAAGATTGTGCTGATTATTACCTTTTCTCAAGATTTTTTGATGTATGGAAATCTTTTAGAACATTATTAATATCTTTACTGTCACTTCTGATGTGTCTTTGCTGAATAAAAACATTACATTTTTTTTTTTAATTCACAAATAAAATGAACAAAATAATCTTACTGATCCCAAAGTTTTAAATGCTGCACAGAAAACTATACAGGGGTGCGTTTCCCGAACAACGATGTAACTCGCTGATTAACCATCATAGTACGATGCATTGTTTTGGAAACGAAC
>JAUCMS010000153.1:13516803-13534217 GCA_032357445.1 Enteromius radiatus | reverse complement strand
CATATTTATTAAAGCCCATATATCTTACTAACAAGAAACTATGCTTCTAACCACAGGTCCAAAGCTGTAGTTCTAACGTACATTTATGACGTTGATTGCAAATGTTTGTTTGAACTATGCTTTCGGGAAACACCAAATCGTTGAACTGTGCTGGTAACGACGGAACTTACGACCATTGTAGACTAACCATGCTTTTGGCAAAAGCACCCCAGAGCAGTACTGGAGCAGTACTCTTCAAAGGACACATTTATACATTTTAGTACTTTAGAGTAGTACATACCCTTAAAGTATTCATCTGTACCTATTAGGGGTTAAAAAAAGCTGCACATAAAGGCACTGCTCCAGGGACATGCTGTTGTACACACACACACACACACAAAAACGTAATTAACATCAAAATAATTAACATTGACAATTTATTTTTAAAGCCTACTTTACCCATATTTACTAAGGGGATAATAATTCTCACTTTAACCTTATGACACAAAATATAGCCTTTTTATATTGCAAAACTTATTTTTTAAAGACCAGACACTTTAGAGATAGCAAGTCATGCCTAGAGTTGGCTGAAACACTGATGCTTTCCACAGAAATGTAACATTTTACATAAAAGTAGAAAAAGGCTGAATTTAAATCGTAATGTGCCAAACTCACACAGGCATATCCAAAAATGCTGCACGGCTATATTAACAAAATATTGATTTGAGAAAGAGTGCAACTACATAAACGGTGGCACATTTTCTCATCAACAGTTTTGGTAATCCATTTCTACCAGCTACTTTGCTGCCATTCATAACCTCCTTGATTCCCCTTAGTCTGGTCTAACTGTGCACTGCAGACAGGAAACAATCCAGGCAATCTCCCTCTCTGCTTGAGAACAAAGTTTGTGCCTCTACTCTTTGCTGGATTGTAATCATATCACGGTGTGGGTAATTGCTATTTCCAGTTAGCTCAAGGGCAGGAAGACAAGCTTGTCATTTCCTTTTCTTTGTTGGCTGCCTGTCACAAGTTTAGTAGTTGATCACCTCCCCCAGATTCTCCTATCTGGAATCGCAATAGTCTCATATGGGCTCGCTCTCTCCTGCCTGTCTGCTAATAGGCTTCTTAGGTCTCCTAAGGGAGTGCTTAACTCTCAGTAGCCAGCCACACACTTCTGTGTCTAGGGTCACTATTAATAAAAAGATGTGCTGGGGGAGCAGAAAAGAATTTGTAGCGATAGTCACTGTTGAAGCCAACTGAGCAGATGGTTTTAAATGTGCGAGGCCACCTCACTAACCTCAACTTTTTTGACGAGAAAACGTATCCTCAGTCTAAACTCCCTGAATAAGGACCTCAATGTCAACAAGGGCCTATAAAGCATCTGTCAGTGAAGAAGATTCCAGAATAGCCAGTCAAGCTACACACAAGGGATGTGCTCCATTCAGAATTTAATTGAGCATGTCTTTTCCAATTAACTGCTGAATTTGAATTGAATTTCAACTGGGTTGCAAACTGAACAAAAAAATTGTTGTTTGAATTTGAATATAAACATATTGGATTAAAATGGTTGGGTGCTACTGTAAAAGTTTTTGCCGGGTGTAGGTATAGGGTGAGGTGCAGCAGCAATATACTATATGAAAAAGTATTTAAATGTTTTAATCTTGTAAAAGAGCACTCTTACTTTGGGTACTTAAAAAAGCAACATTTGTCAACAGAAACATCAAATTTATTTTAAAAGTTTAATACATTTCATCTTGTTTAATAAATGAACATTTGTCGATCAAAGTGGAATATCTCTTCCTTTCCGGAATCAATGTGTTGCATTTTTTTAAATCACAATTAAGTAAATTCCTCTTCCTTTCACTCCAGTACAAATTCCAATACAACTTCCTGTAGGTGTTGACAATTCAATTTAGATTCACGCTTATGAACTGGCAGGAAGCCAATTCTTCAATGACGAATTTTGCACCACGCTGCTGTGCACCATCAGCTCCTCACTGCATCATGAAAATGGCTCTTGAACTAGGCCAAGCCTGCCCTTAGAGACGGGGTACAAGAGGGTGTGTGCAGGGAGATGCTCTACGATGTGCTGAAATAGCGTACGAGAGCGTGTCGACATCCATCCTCTTCTGGGTCGCCCTCCTACCTGCCTTACTCTGCGCACCAGGGCCTTGTTGACATTTTCATCTGTGTCGCCTACAATTTATGTACGGTTAGTCTTGTGCCTGAGCACACTCCAGAACCGTGTAAATGCAAGCAGGGAGAAAAAGAACAAATTGCTTTTTTAAATTGCCCGGACAAGTATCCCACTCTTAGCCAATAAAGACAAAGTACATAGCTCAGCCCGAGGTGTGTTGCAGCGGGAGTCTATGTTTTCCCAGTCACGTAGCGTACGTGAGGTAACAAATTATTTTCCGACAACAGACCGATATGATAATGACATGAGAGGCTTAAACTGCCTCTCATATTTCTTCATAAGGAAACTAGGGCGGCAGCATAAATCAAGATCTGTTGTTATGAGGAACTGAGGCAGGCAACAGTGTGACTTCATTTACAATAAGCTGTGTGTTGATGGGAGGATGATGTGGAGAATAAACCTGTGGACCCAGACGGAGCTCTGACTCTCTGTGGGTGGTAGCGGTGTCTCGGTCTGTTTAGTGAGGTTGGCCACTGCTGTCTCGTTCATCATTGTTAACAAACCACAATGTCACCTGGCATCAGAAGGCTTCGTCAGTAAGGTTTTTTTGTGTTACTGGAAGCCTGTTTTCACCTCAGAACCAAAACTAAATGTATAATTGCAATTTTATATATTGCAATATGACTTTAAGCTACATCCCACAAGTGCTGTTTTTATTTTTTTTAATTTTTTTTTTCTTCTAACTGCAATTTTATTTTTAAAAAAGGCACTGTCTGAGTTACAGGAAAAATGACTAGTCAAAGTTTGTGTGGCATTTAAGGCGGTGGTCCTCAAACTTTTGACTCAAAAGCCATCAAATGTCCAACACCATTAATGAAAGCCCTCCATACTGACACTGATATTTCCTCTGGTAATTTTGCTGGAATTGTAATAGTGCTGCTTGTTTTATTACGGTAATATCAGAAGCATTGATTGCAACCTTATATCTTGCAAATAGAATTTTACATCCCTTAATTCCCACTTTTTTGTTATTATGACTGTATGTCTCAGAATTCATGTTTTGTTTTTGTTTTTTTGTGACTTCATATCTCGCAGTTGGATTTTTTAAAGGAAAGGGCTTTCTGAGTGACACAAAATATGCTAATCACAGTTTGTGAGAGATTAGAAGCAGTTGCCCTTATCCTTTTTTACTTAAAGACCAACAATATCGGTTTAAACCTCGATTTGTGAGCGTTAGTATTTTAAGTTTATTATAAATGCAGGCCTATTCTCCATGTTAAAGATTTATGTGTATAAAAAAGTTAATTTATGCATAACACGTGCAGTGTCTTTCAGATGCACAAAAAAGTGTAGCTTGTCAATTTTTGCATGTTTCCTGTAATAAATATTTATTTCAAAGCTTGATGAAAAGAGGAGCACCTGCAAAATGATTTATCAAGGCTGAAAATAATTTTTGTAAATGGGAAGTGCGTGTGTATTCAGTATTCAGATCGGAAAATGTGTGGATGTGTAAACAAGACGTTACTCAGCTCGTTCATTAAAAATCTGTACACGTAGAGTTTGCGGTTGTAAGAAAGCTTTGTGGTTGTTGCACGGTTTGGGTAGTTCTCTTCATTGACTTCTCGTGGTGTGCTTGGATAGGTGTGTCTTTGCTCAGAAAGGGTTAAAAATGTGAAAGGGGCGAGGAAGTGTGCTATTGTGCCTAATTGCCTATAATATGCGTTATGCAAGTGCAATTATCCAAGTGACAAATCAAAACCTTCTTTTATAATTCAAAAGTGCAGTCCATTCAGCTATAATTGTGGACTTGACCTTGGTGAAGCCAGGCATTTTAAGTGTGTGCACCAGCTGTGGAGAAGCCTGTTCCATATCCACAGCAGGAAACCGTCATTAAACATCCTATAATATGTCAGGTTTGGGAGACTAAAAGCATGTATGTATTTCATATTTTGTGCATGTTTATATGATTTGTACATGTTTAGCAAAGGCAGCTAAGCAATATAGTGCAATTTAACCTGTTACCTTTTGTGCTGGCACAAATGTATATTCATTAGCCTGCTTGTTAGTACTTTCCCTTGTGTTAACAAGCTCATAAACAAATGGCCTGTATGTTTTGCTCTCCAGTTCTGTTTGATTATAGTGAGGCAAACACAAGATAATCCTTATATCAAATAATCAATCAGAAATCCCCCGCACGGTAATAGAATTCACTTCCGTATATGTGATTGTCGTGTCTTGGTGTTTTGCATGCGCTGTAGCAGACGGTGAGCTGTAATTATCTCTGGTGTTAGACTGCTGTCAATATATATTCACGGGAGAGCCAGACCGCTTTTCTAGTGTGTGCTGATGAATTATACCATCTTTTTGTTTCCTGCGGTGTGAGTCCTCCCCAGAGCCTCTGTTCCACACCTGTCTTTAACATCACAATCTTTTTGATAAATGTACTTTGCCCCTGGATGAGAAAGCAAATGTCTGTCAAGACATCAGAAATGCTAAATGAACGTGACACTTTTTGTCTTTTCCCAGGAATGTGGTTCGTGTTTGATATCGCTGATGAAATTGGCTAGGATGTTTTGACGGATTTGTATCTCAAACAAACTCCCACCTTAACTAATTGTTTTTCTATTGTGTTGGCGCTTGATTTCCAGCCTACTTCACACCCACATGAAGTAAATGCCAAATATCTTTAATATACAGTAATGTTTACAGTTTGTAGTTTACTGACATAGTGATGTTTAATAACAAGGGTTTCGGTCATTTTAGGTCCAATTCTTGCTATTAACAAACCATTAACTACAACATTTGCCTCAATAAACTATTAATTTGCTGCTTATTAGTTAGAAAGGTTTGTCTATTGAGTATTGAGTAGGATTAAAAATGTAGAATTTGGTAATGCAGAATATCTCATTTCAAGTAATTATAACCATCCAATATGTTAATAATAGGCATGCTAAGCAACTAGTTAATTGGGAAAATTGGTCCCTATATATTTGAGTGTTGCCAGGGGTTTAATGCTAATTTAAATAGATTAAGTGCATCTGTTCTCTGTCTGATCCACATTTAAATGTCAAATTTATACGTATTTACATTTCTGGAGTGGTTATATTTTTGTACCTGCTTCAGAGTATTATTGAAAGAGTATTATTAACAGTATAATTAAAGTAGTAGTAGTAATAATAATAATTATTATTATTGTGACTTTATTTCTTACAATTGCATCTTTGTATTCCACAATTGTCACTTCAAAGCTGACGTTTACAGTATTGTCTCTATACTGTAAGTTAACTTTAACTTTAGCTTCAACTTAAGTGCAATTTTAGTGCAAACTCACAATTTATAGCACCAAATTGCATTTGTATTTCTTCAGTTATGAACCTATGTTTTACAATTGCTACTTTATATGAATTAAGTTTCATATAGAGTTTTGGGCTTTATTTCAACTTTATTTCTCACGATCACAAGTTTAGTTTCCAAAATTGCGTCATCACTGCGCTACAGCATTCCAAGTTTGAACCCCAGCTCAATTACCTTTCCCGATCCCCCCCCCCCCCCAACCCCAATTCACTTCCTGTTACCATACACTCTCCTGTCTTAATAAAGACACCAATAATAAATCTTAATTTCCCCCAATTTTAACTTTTTAGTTGACAATTGTAATATTATTTCTCATAACTAATACTGTATATCTTACATATACTTTATTTGACTTCATTGCAACATTAAACCTCAAAGCTGCAAATGTGACCCGTGTTTGTGACTATTTCTCACAACTGCAGCTTCATTAACTAATTGACTTAATTTAGATTTTAAACCCCATTAACCTGCAGAACTAGCTAGACAGGCAAACTCCAAACCACAACTGCAAATATTATATCTCACAAGTTAAATGTTATTTCTCATAATTGACACTTAATTGCTCACAATTTGGTTTGATTGCAGGTTATAGCTTCACAGTTGTGACTTCATCCTGTGTTTCTCACAATTGCCAATCTACAACTCAAAATTGCCGTTTTAATTTTTTTTTATAATTTTGACGTTATCTACACAAGTCAAACTGAAATTTTATTTGTGAACGTTTTGATTTAATCCCTCAACGACCTTTTTTTTTAGGAGGGTGAAAACAGGCTTCTATTTTGCTGTGACGGCCCATATCTCATAATTTTTCTACAATCATTCCAGAACTGTACAATGTCCTTCATATTTCTAGAAGATTCCATTCATAGTCAGAAACTCACGGCTGTGGTAGCAGGTGTTGTCCGTTCGTTTGTCATTACGGCACATTATCTTCCATCAGCCGCACACATCAGTCTTTTTTATTGTTCAGCCATGCCTGGCATTGAGATGAAAGCCACGAAAAACGTGCTCTGTCATCTGCGCTAACTGGTTCATACAAACTGACTGTTGTGTGTGTGCAGTTCAGCGCTGGGTCGGTATGCAGTGCCTGCTGTTGTCAGAGGTGAACGGGAGGTCGTTGTTTGAATGCTTGTGGTCCACTGCTTAAGGGACCTGTCAAGTCTGCTCAGTGTCAAACAGTGCTTTCACTCATGTTGTCTCTTTGTTGGACTTAAAAGTAAACTGTAATTTCTGATCTTCTAGCATCACCAAACGATATTGCAAAATGATGTCTGTATGCAAACAAGTTTCCAAACACTCCCCCTGTCTACCACTAGTGCTAGTTTTCCCACAGACTCATGCAGATGTTTGAGCTAATGATGCTGTGTCACACTATCTTCTAATCCAACATGAGCCTTCATAAAAGTCATGTGGGACGGCATAACCTGACTAACCAGTGGACTGATTTTGTATTTCTATACAATTGCCTCCCAGTCTACCACGACTCTCTTCCCAAACGGTCACCTCCGAGAGCAAGACCGCATTTATTGTGTTGCCTCCGCTCACTCTGAGGTCCTAGTAATTTGTTATATTTGTTATGTACTTCTCCTATTTCTCTAGTCATATTTAGTGTGAGTTTATTAGCAAGTGATTATTTTGTTCTCTTTAACTTGGATGGAAACGGTGCTTGGTTTCGAATGTTTTATGCAACATTCCAATTTTGTGCATAAGTTAAGTTCACAACTTTTAGAAACCCGGCTAATGCTGTTCAAGGACCACAGTTTTTAAATATTTCTACAATGCTTTTTAGAGTTTTTTTTTTTAAGTGCAGAGTTTAGATTTATTCATTATTCATTATGCATTATTCAATAAAACAGAAATAAGGTATGCAGCTTTCTCCTTTACAGCTTCATTTTTGCTCTACAAAAAGACAAGGTGTCATTGCATGTCAGCTGCATTTTCAATAACAATGTTTAACATACCTACACTGCTTACATTGTTTACCATGGTACATTGTTCTTGGAGAGAGCTGCTTTAGACATTAGTCTATACGAACATCTCTCTTTTCATGTGCCGCTACCCTTTTTTTTTTCATCAAGTTTTGCCCAGTAGTAACCACTGTACTACTTGTATGTCTACCTCTCTCCTTTTCAGTGTTGTGTTGTGTTGTGTGTGTGTGTGTGTGTGTGCATGTCCTTCACCAGTCAGGCAAAAATATAACAGCCACAACCAGGCTGATAGTTCTTCCAAATCATGGCGTTCGGCCCTGACAGCTCCAATCTCCTCTCACTTTCCCTCGTTCTCTCCCTGCCCACAGAACAAGAGAGAATGATCCGGCTGCTCTGTTTCTTATTTAAATGAAAATATTATTACATTATGCCATGTTTCATTTATCTGGAGATGGAGTCTCATAGAAATTCTCTCTCCACCGTTGCACTCTCTTTCTCTCTCTGCAGCCATAAATATATTGCCGTTTTAGGTGGTTCACTTACATTAGAAGAATGAGGCTTCGTTGATCCACTTCATGTTGTTTTTCATCTATCAATCTTTTTACGGGTGTTTTTTCAACAACAAGCACTTATATGTCCGATGGATTTGATTTTTACTAACAGAAAATATTTTTTTGTTACTTTTGCAACATTTACACACACACACACACACATATATGTATACATATATATAATATACTGTACATAATATACTGTATGTAAATATAAAGAAAATCTTTATAAATATATTGTTATCTGTAATAAAGAAATTTTATAAACTCACACATGCCAGGAAAATGTCTACCTAAATATCTATTGTGGTAACACTTTACAATAAGGTTTATTAGTTAACAACATTAGTTTTTTATTTTAAAGTCAGCAAGGCCATATGACCATAGTTGAAGAAACACCATTCAATATTCGACAGTAAGTCAAAATAGTTTTACCTATTTTTATGCGTGCAGATTCACACAGATCTAAGAAAAAAGCATACAGTATGTCAACGGTGATATATCTATAGCAGGATGATAATTGGTTTTCACTTCATGCTATACTTTTTTGATAAAGATGAGGATAAATTCTCAACCTTGTAGTTTTAAATACTTCTGTCTAATGACGGAGGGAGAGAAAGAGAGGTGTGGGGTCTGAGTGGTAGAAAATGAGTGAGCGTGAGAAAGAGAGATTCTTCCATAATTGCAAAAACACTCATTAGAGTTTTTAATTAGCTTTCTGATTTAAACTCAGGAATAATTTCTATTTTATGCTCTCTTCAATCACACGCTCTTAAACTAATGAGCTCTTCCTTGCTTTATTTCATTCCATTTAATGCCTTTGTAATTGTGCACATTTAATAAGGATTCGGAGCAAAGCATTAAGTATGTGCATTACAGAATGTGATCAGAGGAACGCGCGCACACACAGTTAATCATTAATCAGTTCTCCGCGTTAAACAGCCTCGTACAAATGATGACCGCTGCTCTGTTAGCATGCCGATGAACATTGCAATGCATGTTAATACTAACTCTGTTTATTACTAACCGCGCTGAAGCTGTGGGGTCCAAAAAGCTGTTTATATTTGTTTGCATATTATCAACAAAACAGACTTAGATTAAAAAAATGAATTTCACAATGTTTTGCTTTATTGACTACAGCACTTAAGTTACATGAACTCCACAAATCTGTTTAAAATCTATATGATCTTGTGTTCAGTGGAAGCAAGATCATCACATGATCAGTGTCACATTTATTATTTAATTATTGGGTCCATGGTGTGACATTTATGTGTTTTTATGTTTTACGTTTTTTATCTATGATTAAATTTGTTTTAAAATTAGTTAAATACCTTTTGGGTTAGTTCAGGTTGCAAAATATCATATAAACTATACATTTGCCTTGAAACATGGATTTAAGAACATTTTGAGAGATAATAACTGTAAAGATACATGCATTATATGTATCTTTATGTACACTTATACATGTATTCATGTGTAAGTAAAATATTGGTCATCATTTTAAAGGTTTCAAAAAACTATGAAAAACTTTTTAGTGTAATTGTAGACTTTTGGACCCCACTGTACACTATTAAAAATAAGGGTTCTTTTATGATATTAATGGTTCCAAGAAGATCTCTTAACATCCATGGAGCCTTTCTGTTCTGGAGGGGGAAAAAAATATTTTATTAGGGCTGCACAATTATGACGACAAATCAGAATAGTTAATTATTCGCTTAAAAATGTAGTTGCAATTTATTAATTATGATTATCAAAATTTACTTTGAATGATGTTTATGACATTGTTTGAGGAAATTTCATGTCATATTTGTATAAATATATAAAAATAAATAAACTGAAAACATTTACACTGAAAAACATATTTTTTTTAATTGCTTTGCTACAATACTAAGCCTCAAATGTCAACTATTCATTGAATCGGTTGCTGCTTTAAATTGTTAAAAAAAAACTATGCATGGTATGATAATGTTAAACTAAAACTATAGTTAAAACCAATGTAATCTGGACCTTTTTTTGTTTACGTAATAGTAGCATCTGTAATTGTAACTGTGATTAGAAATTGTATGAATTGTGCAGCCCTACTTAATTTTATTAATGTTAAAAAAAAAGAAGAAAAAAAAAACACTTTTAGAACCATTATTTTTAGGAGTGTATACGAATGCTTGTTTGTTTCTGTGCTAGTGCATGTGGCATTCACGGAAGCTATATTAGCAAACCCGTGAAGTAGCAGCTATCTTGGTTAGCACATCTTAGCACATATTTGTTGTTGTTGGTGCGGTGGATGTGAGCTGTAATGCAGAGTGCAGACTCGGGTCACAGGGGGTGTCAGGTCCCGCAGTGCACATGTCATTGGAGCTCTGTTTGCTACTGTGACTCAAGCAGAACAGGCTGTTAGCTTTGCCCTTCGCCATCTCTGAGAAACACGCTTGCAATATCTGTACCCACAACACAGGCAGGAAAGTGTGCGACATTCAAAACAAGCTCCGTCTCAGATCGGAAGGGAATGAATATCACAGCACGGCACCTGTGCCTGCCTGTTTACTGTAACAGGATGTGATGTCGAAGTTACTCTGAAAGTGGAGGCAGTGTTACAGCAAGACAATTTCTTATTCTTGTGCACTTTTGGGTCCTTGCAACATAGATCAAAAAGAGACAGAATTTTGGGGTTTTGGTGTAGACAAATATGGCCTTTGTGATGAAGGGCACTTCCTGTAGATTGACTGGTCTTGCTTTTACTGAATACCAGATATCCAGTATGACTGTATGACAGCATGAATGCAATGTTTCTTTTCAAGTAGATCTCTAAAAAGGGCAAAATCAAGTAAATTGCAATGGATTTCACAGTTTTTCAGAATGCTTTGGATGGGACTAGTTGGGCAGTGTAAATGTGGAAGTAATGTTCCTGGTTCATTTGTGGCATGATGGAAAAAAACAAAACAAAACATGTCATAAATAAATAAATAAAATTGAGGTTACGCTGGGGCATGGAGTGGATGCCGAATGTCTTTTTTTTTGTGTGTAAAATATTGCTTGGCAATCTTTTCTATGAAAATTTTACATCCTATTTGTTGCCATGACAATATAACTAATACCCTAAAATGACAACAAAAATGATATAAAGATGTACTTAAAGTTGTAACAGAAAAATGTATGTATTTGCTTTTATAAAATTAGGATCTTTACGTTTCTGCTTTTAAATCCTTTAAGTGCCCCATTTACTTCCATTGGAAGTGCTTCATTATAGCTTCAAAGAGATCAGTTGAGATGAATTTTACTCAGTTTACTGTGCCCGGTTCAGACAAATATGTTCATTATGAAAATGTCTGTCATTAATCTTGTTTTGACAATTATTACTTGTCAGTTTACTTCTTATGATGAAAATAACTTTGGTTAATTGATTCTCAGTTTCAATTCTTAACTTAAGTGTGCTTTATTGGTATGAGTAATATTTTACATTAAATATTTTACGTTAAAAGTGGAAGTTGCATGTTTTTTTAATACATGGATATACATGGATTTAGTTCATAAGAGTCAGTTGTTGTGGAAATTTCCAGGTTTTCCACTTCCTACTTTCTACAGCTTCACTGCTGATTGAAGCCCAGCCTTGAGTATTTCCTTTGATGAAATTGTAAAAATGTCACCTCTCTGCTAGTACCTTCTTTGACAGAAATTCTGAAAATGTCATTACCGTCCCATTGCCCTGTCCCTCACGGAGGCACAAATCTGTGTGATTTTCTCAGGTGGAGTATTTTAGTAAACAAACACTAGGATGGTTTGGACTGAGGGAACAGCACATAATTAGCACTTCCACTCCCACTTGGCTTTTCTTTAATAAAGTTTCACCCCATGTCAGAAAATAATTGGCTCACTCACTGTTATGCTGTTTACTTTCCCTCTGCCTCCATTGTGGTGTTAATCTCCTTTGGATAAGCAAGTTTGCATTGAAGGGTTGCTGGGAAGAGAGGTTAGAGTTGTCCCCAGACAGACTGACAGACCTACAGACAGACAGACAGGAAGAAAGGAGACATGCAGGCTGGATGCACTCATACCTGCCATGCTCCCTTCAAGCGGCTCTCTAATGGGAATACACTGAGACAGGCAAGACAGGAGGGCACAGATAAGTTTGGCTGGATGACAGCCATGCCGACAGAAAGACAGCTCTGGATCTGTAATGAAAGAGAGAGAACAGAAAGGAGTGAAGGAAAGGAGAGGTGGAAGTACATGAAGGGATGTTCCAGGACCTTAGCCGTCTCACATAATTTATCTTTTAAGCTTTAGCTTTAAGATCACATTTATGTGTTCAAAACGGTGGTGTCTTTGGAATGAAAGCATCTCTGAAATAGTCTTGTGCCTTGATGGTGAGTGATAAAAGGATAGTTCATCCGAAAATTAAGGTTTAGTGTGTATTTTCAAACCTGTGTGACTGTCTTTGTTTTGTAGAAGACAAAAGAGTTTGACAGAAGTGTTTAAATGTTGTTTTGGAATTGACTGACTGTCACTATATTGACACAAACATGGTCACTGGTACTATTCAGACAAGATTAGCCATTAGCTTGTGATGTTATGTACTGATTTGAACAAGATTAGGTTATCAGTGGTTTTCACTGTAACTAAAGCATTTGTTATTTGGATGTGGGCGTCATGATTTGATGTTCTGGGTGCATGTGGCTAGAAAACATTGGCTAGATCAGGATTTGTCTGCTAATTAATGGCAGTAATTAATTATTCATATTGAATGCTGCTGTTTAAGTGGCCTTGGTGAGGAACATTGCACATCAAATGGTTTGCTAGCTGTTATTTTACCCAGAGAAGTAAGGCAAAAATATCCAATTCCATAATAATCCAAATAAGTCCAAATTTAGCTCTAGTTTTGATACTTGGAAAGCTCAATTAGAAGTGTTTTGAAAATGATATACCATAATTACACAGATTTCTCAAAAAAAAAAAAAAAAAAAACACCTGAGGTAGTTGGAAAAACTGTAGATACTTTTTTTGATTAAAGGTTGTGTGGGAGAAGTACACAGAGATGCCTCTGTCGATTAAAATCATAAGTAATAATAAGTATATTATTATTCAAGAAATGTTTTGCTTCTGAAATAAATCTCCCAGGGCTACAGTTAGCCGAATAAAAATACAGTAATATTGTAATTTAAAATAATTCTTTTATTGTAGTTTGAAATAATGGCGAAGCTGAATCTTCAGCAGTCAATACTCCAGTCGTCAATTACAACTGACCTAGCATCAAGACAATTTTTCCTTATGCTTTGTGGCATCTAGCCTGACGAGGGTCTGTAGGGCTCAATCTATTTGTTTAAAATCCAATATAACTCAAAAACTGTGAATAAAAAGCCTATACAATGAGTCATTTAAGAGTTGTTGTGTGAATGTAGCATTGTTAAAAGAGAAAGCCACCCGGATAACAAGAGCACTCAGGGCCTACAGTATATAGAAGACAGTTCTTTCAATACCACTGTTGAACAATCATTTCCCACTTATAGTGTAACGCAATGAGAAATTGCTTCTATAAATGGATCCCTGCTGCTTTTCGTCTCATTTTAACTATATCTTGATGTGTGGAAGCTGAACGAATGACAAAAGCCCATAGAGTAATTGTCTTTGATGTGCACAGTAGACGCTGCTTAAAAGACCTGCAAATAACTGCCATTTTCAGAAACCTCCATCATCTTGATTTAAAAAAAAAATGTGCCTGTGGTGTTTTACAGTAAAAAAATAGCTGTGTTGTTTTTTTACGCGTATTTACGAAATCAATATGCATTTAAAAGAACAGATGGCATTCTGATCGTGTCATCAACATATTTCACGATGACATTTAATGCAATTTAATAGCTGTATGTATTTACATTGATGCCTGTCACGCATTCCAGGCTGTTACAGACTAATTCCATATTTGCTGTGTGTGTTCTTTGCACAGCCTTGTGTGACTTGGTATTTCTTAGTTTATGTTGGCTTTAGGTGTCTCAGAAGTACTCACAGGTGTTTTGAAAATGATAAACGCAGTTCATCGTCTCGTCTCGGTGTGTGGTGCACACATACTGAATGCGTTTTCCTCTGAAAATGTTCAAAGAATGCTTTTAAGAGTATATTGTACTGAGGGCGAGAGAGGACTTTTCTTACTTTTTATCATCGGCTACATTTTCACAATCCAGAGAAATTTTGCAGTGCTGTTATCTGCATGACTCTCAGCCAGTTTTATGAGGAAGCTTTGCTGGGTTTGATAAGGGTCCTCAGGCTGTTTTCCCTGGTGTGAGTTTGTTCATCTAGCTCAGTAGGAGAGGTCGGGCATCATCACCACCTGCTACGGCCGGTAAACCAAGGAACCAGAAAATATCTTCCTGCGATGACTTCAGAATCATTATACCTGCTAATCAAGCCGTTTCGCTAATCCAGGTAATCAGGTCAAAAAAAAAAAAAACACTCTGAAACTCTTGAAATTTTGAAAGCAAAAACCTCTTGAAAAAGAAAAGAAAAGTGGAAAGCAAATCCAACGTGACATGACATAAAAACCCAGAAACCCACGTTTTCTGTGCTTTTTATTGCAGCGTCTGTCTTTTATTTATTTTTATTATTTTATTTTTTATTTTATTTTTTTTGTAGTTTACTGTACATATTGATTCTTTACTATTAGTTAGTTGGTGGTAGGTGACATTTGAGGGAGGGGCATTCTCATTTTAGAGAGTATGTGATTGGACAAGTATTTTTAGAGTGCAAGATGAGTCATCAGTTGACTCGTTTGAGATGAGTAAAGCACAAGTGGTCACCATGAGATACATACCATTCAGAAATGTGTTCGGTGATGTCTGCCCAAAATCGCTGTATCAATTCTGTCAGGACCACTACTGTCAATATAACTTACGATTAGCATAGATTATTATAGGTTGGGGGAATGGTTCTCATAGAAAACACTAAAAAGACAACCATTATTTGATTGTGTTTCATGATTTTATATGCCAAAAATCTCTAGAGCAAGTCTGTCATGCAGTCAAGTGCAGCTGCTCAAAAGATATGTGATTTTTGTTATATATATTAGAAATGTGTTATATATTTAGACAAAGAGTTGTCTTTATTAAACTAGAAAACACAGTTTTCACAAAAAAAAATTAACTACTACTTTACACATAAACGCAATAGAATGTAATGTAATGTTACATTGAATTTATTAGCAACAAAGTACACAAGAATGAATCATGCGATATCTGTCTTTGATCTCACTGGTGTCTGACTGAACTGTACAGCTTTCTGCAGTTACTTCACTCCTCCCTTGACTGCAGCTGTTTACTCTTCCCAAGGCTTTTTAAATGAGTTTATCACTTAAAGTGAACTTTTGTAAACTTTTAGGAGTAAACTAGCATATCAATGACCCCAGAGCTAACAGGCATGGACTACAAACCACAAAACTGCCCATTTTGATTTGCTTTTTTAGTTTCCCGAACTACAACTTCTAAGCAACAGCATTTTCCTCAGGGATACTATTTGGATTCCAATAGTGTGTTACAAATATAGCCTAAGATACTTTAGATATGTCAAAATTCAAACTTCAAAAGAGCCAAAATGCTTCACGCTTGGAGGTCTAATCATTACAGGCGGCAACAACTACAGCATGTTATATATGTGAAAGCATTGTAATGGTGTGATGTTATCCTCGAGTGTGCTCTCTTCCAGGTGTAATCTAATGGTCAGGTTGGCACTGATGTGTCGTTTACTGGGCTCGGTTCACTTTAATGAAACATGAGAGAGACTGCACTGCTCTGGCTCAGGCGGCTAATTAAACCAGGCTTTTATTTCAGCTCGTCATTTGATCTGATCCAATTAAACCTGTGCCGAGCATAGCCAACATCAGCAGCACCTGGTCACACTCACTCTCCTCTTCATTAAAAAACTGTCACTGTGGTTAAAACTGGCCTAATATGTCCAGTAAATGGTGTTCGAAGAAAGCAGCCCGACAATGAGTTTAGGACAACTTTTAAGTCGTCTTACTGTCTCTTGTAATGCTGATGATGTGCTTGATGTTGGCCTTTGATGCTCTTGGGTTCTGGTTTCTTGCAGGTCAGTGAATTTCAAGGAAGAGTCAATACTGTGGAGGCATAGATTTTCCCCTCGACTACACAATCTATCTTTGCATGGATTTCCTGGAATATAATCACAGTATGATGATCTCCCTAGGACCAATGTTGAATCTTGAGTAAAACGAGTCTTTTTTTGAAATTATTTAATTTTGAAACACATTCATCCTTGCAGAGAGCCAGATGCGTTGGCACTATTGATACAAGCAATCACTTCTGTGCAGATAACCTGTCTTCTTCCAAAATAGCAAGTGGATGTGACTATTAAGATCTTCATTCTTGACTGCTGAGAATCAATATATGCTGAGTACTTTTTCCTCAAATCTTACTTTTTGAACTTTTTTATCGATTAGCATCTTTTATTGTACAGAGAAATCAGTCAGTTAAAAGTAATAAAAATGTATCCTTCCCCATGCTGCCCGACTGAAATTGAACGGTGGAGTGAGAATGATGTGTATAGTCTTTCCCCACTAGGCAAACTCATTTGGAAATTTCTATTTCACTGACAGCACGGCTTCCTGACATTTCTTTTCTCAAAACAAATCAATGTTGACATTTCCACACGCCTCCTGACCGTTAGCCTTAAGACTGGGAAGCCTTTGAGTGAAGGAAGATATTTGTATTTCCATACTTCACTCCCACTTTCGTAATCCATACTTTAACATTCTCTCTTGACTTGTGATGGCTGCTGTTTGCAGAGCCGGGGAAAGAAACCCCCCTGCTGCACTGTTTTGAATCCATGGGTTTTTAAACTTTGCATATTGAAAGTGGTATGCATGTGTGTGCTTGCTTCGCTGTATTAAGCTGATGAAAACTAAATGAAAATAATAAAGAGAGAGAAATCAGAATAAATCAAAGATGAGGTGATTTTTGTGTAGCAGCAGGAAGACATGCGAGTTCAAGGGAGGTTATAGAATGCTAGCTCAGGTCTTTTCTGCTGTGATGTACATACAGTAGTGTGAAATGATGGACGATGCCACTTCTTTTCTTTTCGTTTATATACCTAGTTATCATGAAGGCTAATTAATGAGCCAGTGAACATTTTTTTACATCCATTTTTATCATTTTCTGTGTATTCTAAGTTTTTGTTTTGTTGCCAGGGTAATGTTATCTAACTGACTAACATAGAATAGGTTTTGGCGAATTAGCAAGAATAAATGTGATTAGTGTTTAAAGCATTATTAAGAATGTGTGGAAATCAGTGGTGAAACATTTGAAAATGATAATGTTTTGCATCACATGCCATTGTTTATGAATTAATGGAGTGACTTTGGAATTTTAAAATAACTAGTATTCCTTTGAACTTCCTCTTTCAGATTTGCACTCAATACCATGTGCCTTATTTCAGTATTGTAAATTATATTGTATATTGTATTGCCTTCTT
>JAUCMS010000153.1:13479132-13516703 GCA_032357445.1 Enteromius radiatus | reverse complement strand
ATTCTCTGTATGTCCTGTACATGTGGCAGAATTGACAATAAAGTTGACTTGACTTGACTTGACTTGACTTGACTTGAACTTTCTGTTAATTAAAGAATCCAGAAAAATTGTTAATTATATATATATATATATATATATATATATATATATATTTATATACACATAATAAATATGCACAGTACCCATATACAGTAAACAAAAACTTTTAATTTGGATGTGATTAATTATTATTATTATTTATTATATATACACACACACACACACACACTCACCAGCCACTTTATTAGGCACACCTTGCTACTACCGGGTTGAACCCTCTTTTGCCTTCAGAACTGCCTTAATCCTTTGAGGCAGAGATTCATCAACTGGAAACATTTCCGAGAGATATTGGTCCATATTGACATGATAGCATCACACAGTTGCTACAGATTTGTCGGCTGCACATCCATGATGCAAATCTCCTGTTCCACCACATCCTAAGGGGCTCTATTGGATTGAGATCTGGTGACTGTGGAGGCCATTTGAGTACAGTGAACTCATTGTCATGTTCAAGAAACCAGTCTGAGATGATTCGAGCTTTATGACATGGTGCATTATCCTGCTGGAAGTAACCTTCAGAAGATGGGTACACTGTGGTCATAAAGGGATGCACATGGTCAGCAACAATACTCAGGTAGGCTGTGGCGTTGCAACAATGATCAATTAGAAATAAGGGGCACAAAGAAAAATGTCCCAAGAAAATGTCCTCCACACCATTACACTAGCACCACCACAAAAAGCAGGATGGATCCATGCTTTCTTGTTGACGCCAAATTCTGACCCTACCATCCGAATGTCGTAGCAGAAATAGAGACTCATCAGACCAGGCATTTTTCCAATATTCTATTGTCCAATTTCGGTGAGCCTGTGCGAATTGTAGCCTCAGTTTCCTGTTCTTAGCTGACACCAACAACCATGCCATGTTCAAAGTCAGTTAAATCACCTTTCTTCCCCATTCTGAAGCTCTGTTTGAACTGCAGCGGTTCGTCTTGACCATGTCAACATGCCTAAATGCATTGAGTTGCCACCATGTGATTGGCTGATCAGTAATTTGTGTCAACGAGCAGTTGGACAGGTGTGCCTAATAAAGTGGCCGGTGAGTGTGTGTGTGTGTATGTGTATAAATATTAAACAAATGCATTTTGAGCATCCTACTAAACTACGGCTGAGCGATTTAATTGTCGATTTATTCATGCGCATTTCGTCAGTAAAGGCGGTTCTTTGATTAGCAGTAAATCTCAATCAGCTGTTTTTAAAATGAGTGGCAGTTGATACACAGAGCCGTAGATCACTGGCGAGCTACGGAAATGAATCTCTTCCGATTCTGAAGATGATATTGCGTAGCTTGCCCAGCCCTATACCAAACCCAAAGTTTTTAACAGCAGTGTTCTTCATATTCCTATACTTGCCTTAGAAAACATCACAGACATATTGGAAGAAAGAAAACTTGGAAGACGAGGTCACACAGCAGCAGAAAGTGAATTTGAAAGTGATTTAAATGAAGCTCATGGCTAGGATTTTTATGCCTGTGCACGTTCACACTCATTGAGACCTGGCAAGGGATGTACAATTTTGTCAGGAACACAATTGAGATTTGCCTTAATCTGACAGACCATTTATCTTAAACTGTGCCTCAGTACGATAGCAATCTCGCGCCATTGTTCATTCTGTGCTCTACCTGACTGAACGTTGAACTTCTGCCAGATCTACGAATGCAACGAGTGTCTGCTGTCCCCTGCCGCTTGGCGGATTTGATCTGGTCCTTTTCTTCTCCTCTGGGCTTGTTTCTCGTTGTTTGTCTCTGTATTTTTCTGTATCTCTCTCCCCCCTTCCTCCCTCCGCTCCCCCTCCATCAGCAGGTTGAGTTGATGATCAGGCACAGAGCAGATGCTCCCGGCCCAAGTGGCCATCTCCTTTGACTACCCATCAGGCTGCTGAAATGGGAAACGCGGCCTCCGTGTGTGAAGAGCTCTGAGAATAATGCAGTCATTACCATTCCTGCCTGACCTGCCACAGTCACACACCCTTATGTGCTCCCCGTATCTGACACACAGAGCGCCGACCACACTAGATGCCGCACATCCAAGGACCTCAGCCACCAATGAACGCTTTCAGAGTGCAGCCTGTAAATTCGTTGAAGAGAGGGAGCAGAAAATAGACATACGGTGGAACGGGCGCATGGAGCTTTTGTAGTGGGTGAAGCATTCTTTGCGTTTGATTAGAGAGGCTAGAATGGAGAAGACTGAAATAAATGGAAGATTTACGAGCTGATTTTAGAGCTCATTCTGCAGTTGTTTTGAGGAAATGGGGTCTAGTTTGTTGGAAAATCTTTTCTGTGGAAGTTGTGAAGGCTCTTGGCTGGGCATTTACATGCTCTGGCTGCTTGGCATAGAGCTTCTCTAACAGAGTTGGAAATGTCTCCCGGCTGCCTGCATTTGTGAATGAATGCTCCGGAATCAGCATGTTCTGCTAAATTCAAAGCAGGGATATCAAAAGTGCTGGTACTGTGGTACCAGGCAAAAAAATGCACTGAACTGAAAACAAAAAAGGACCGGTTTCAATTTGGCTCACATTAATATGAATGCAGCCAAAAAATGCAATTTATTTCATTTTTTTTTCTCTCTCTCTTTTTGTTTGTTTGTTTATTTTTTTTTATAAAGATTTCTATAATTACAAATATTAAAAAATATATAATTGTGTGTGTGTGTGTGTGTGCTGTGTATATTTATTATGCATATACAGTATACTGTAAACACACTTGTGTATTTAAATGTATATATTTGTAATATAATTTATATGATATATAAATATATTCATGATATGATATATGACAGCAATATTAATTTTTGTTTGTGATAATGTCTTTTCAGCTAATATGTGTTACTTGATTTATTTTGTTGTTGTTGTTGAATTACAAAACTTCATGCAGAGCATAATTGACATGGTATTCTTTTAATTTAATTGGCTTAAAATTAGATTTCTATAATGCATTCACTTTTCTTGCATATTACTTTTTTTGCTAATGAATAATAAGAATCTCAATCCTGCTACTAGCTAGTATATGCAAATAATATGTATTTTCCTGGAGTTTCCAGACTCATGAATATGGCTTTCTTTCCAGTCATTTCACAGTTTATGGTCAAATCAAACATGTCACCTGCCTGGCAACAAAGAGGCAAACTCAGTCAGATGGAAAATCAAAGGACTGCACTCCAGTGATTGGCATTATATAGCAATTCTTTTCCCTTTTTAAACATGCTGATGGATGTCTTGTTGATACAGCACAAGCACACTCGCTTTCAGGATGAAAAATGTGATGAAAATCCATGACAAATGTGAGCCCTCTGCTTTGATTACAATGCTCTCCATTCTATTAAAAAGAACAGGCCTCCCGGCCTAGAGGAAAACTTTATTTCTCTTTCGTAACTCGAAGTTGATAGAAGTGTTTCATATTGAATATTCATATCGCCTTTTGCTATCTTACCAAATTTTAGCTTCTGATTGTTAGGATCTCTTCTGAAGGTTTAAAGAAGACACACAAGATCAATCTTTTTCCTTGGAGAAACATCTGAAAAGATTCTCCATTTGATCTTAATGCTTATTCTGTTGACCTTTGGTTAATTTGAAAGCGGTTTTCTGAGGCAGTATGGTTCATGTGAGCTTTTGATTACATAAATGTGTCTTTGCATGCTTTCTATTATAATGTATTTCTCATAGCTCCTCGTCTTTGAATAAATTGACCTCAGAGAGCTTCTCCATGTGTCTTTGGCAGACAAAGGGTTATAAATACTTCCAAAACACAGTGAAACTGGCATCTTCTCCAGGGTTGTTACAGGGATAAGTAACAACTGATTCAGACTGAGCAGTGTCAAAACAACACACGATTTTTTGGAAGACACTGCAACATTTTCATTGCAGAGGCTTTGAAAGAAAGGCATTTCGCAATCTGATACATATCGTTCCGTCTCTCATTATGTCCTCATTTCAATCCCCACTTCACTGAAGTCTTTCCCTAGTTTGTCTTCATTGTCTTCTGGAAGTGAGTGAGCCATTCATGGTAAATTAATGAAGACATTAGAGGAGGAGGAAAAGGCTTACTTGAGTATTCATTTGAGCTTGATTTGATTGTTCCCTAATTTCACCGAGACAGAGGAGGGATTCTTCTACAAGGCGAGCGAATTTGATTTCCTACGATAAAATGGCAGTTAAAGTGATTAAAGTCGTATTACAGACTCCGGAGGGAAAAACTGGAGTGTTGGATGAATTACTTGGGCGACTTGAGCAAAGCTCTGACTACATTAGAAATCCATTTGCGTATTTTGGTACAAAACTCTCCATGTGGGTCCATGTAAAAGCAGACTAAAACATGGTGATTATTCTGGGGTTGGTGAATCATTTTGAAAGATGTTACGCTATGAATTTGTTGCGTTACTTTACAGACTGTGTAGAGCAATGGATGTCGGTATAAGGAGGAACACTATAAGAATGACTGCATATTACCATGTTTAAGAGGTTAGTGTTTTCTGGTTAGCATAATCCAGTTTGCCCCTGCTGCTAGATGTTGAAAGTATCTTGCTGCAAAAAGCTTTTATTTTCTGTTGATGGCTATTCAGAAGTAGCTGCATATAGTGACAAAATGCATGCCACATATATCAAAAAAGATTTTTTTACTTGAAATGCTATATTGGGCTGATGGCACCAAATGGAACATATATAATTTATGTTCCCCTTTGTTGCCATCAGTCCAACATTTCAGCTAGCGCTGTTCTATTACCAGGTTGAAAATCTATGCACAGTTCATTGGAATTGGCTGACGCTCGGCTGGCAGGAGGGAATGTGGTTGATAAAGATAGGTTATGGCTCAGGGGGACAATTTTAAATCTGTGAGATGATTTTACTCAGATTACTACATTTTCGTCAGTGTCTTTCTCACTTTCAGATCACACTTGCAGAGGTGAATGCCTTAGATCCGGTTGTAAGAGCGTTGCTAACCAACCAAACATTCAATTCTGAATGTGGTAAGCTGTAATTTTTGTCAGTGCACACTCAATTTAACCAGGAACCATGTTTATACTCATGACACTCCGGTCATGTCCAGTATCTTACAGTACTGTAGGTGTCTTAGTGTAGAATTCAGCTGATGCACAGGTGTGCTTATGATGTCAAAATGTGCATAGCCAGTCATATTTCAAATGACGATTTAAATTAATTACATCTTTTGTAATTAAAGTATTTTGCTTTTAACTCAAAGGGTTATATATTGTGGCACGTCTGTTTTAGCACTAAAACCAGAGTAATAGTAGCCATTTGCATGAATTATCCTATCCAAGAAAATAATAAAACAAGCAACTTTTATCTATGAGGCCTTTATTTTGCAGGTATATCCAAAAATAGGTATTACTGCATGGGTTTGTGATATGCATTACTTTCTGGGTTAAATATCTGTCAAATTTGACTATATCACTGTTACCAGAATATAAAATGATTCATGCACTGGTAAAAGATTTTGACCTATAAACCTATAAAAGATTTTGACCTATAGACCTATAAAATACAGTTTTCAAAGGATAGTTTACACCAACTTTCTTCCTTCAGAACACACATAAAACCTGAAAACTGAAAGAACAAAAGCCACTGGGGTCCAAAACAACACTGAACCACAAAATTTGCAGTGAGGCTTTAGAAGAACTGGAGTGTTGGATGAATTACTTGAGAGACTTGAGCAAAGCTCTGACTATTAGAAATCCATTTGTAGAATTTGGTATAAAATTCTCCATGTGGGTCCATGTAAAAGCAGAATAAAACATTGGTTAATGGTGATTATTCTAAGGTTGGTGAAAAAGATGTTACGCTATCAAGTAATTACATTACAATACAGACTGTGTGAGCAGTGGATGTTAGTATAAGGTAAAACATTTAAAGAAACTTATTGTTGCATATTGTTTAAGAGGTTAACAACACTGGACCATAGAAGAACTTTCTTTTTTTTTGCTTCCACGAAAAAGCTTTCTTTGAACAGCTTTTAAAAAAAAACATTTCTGGTCATTTTCTTGTGTGTTCCACAGAAAAAATGTAAGTCCTAAATGTTTGGAATGACATAAGTGAGTAAATAATGAACATTTTATTATTATTTTTTTTTTCTTTTTAGGTGAACTATCCATTTAAAGTAAAAAAAAAAAAAAATGACTGTACAAATTGGCTGTGTGGCCCTTGAGGCGAAAGTGGTCCTTCAATGTGGCCTCAGAGCTTTCCAAAATCGAGTCGCCCAGCCCTGTACCATCCTTTGGCCGATTTCTTTTCCGCTAAGGACTTTTACGCCAGACCAGTTCAGCTTTAGCATAATTGCCCTGAGGGAGAACTTGATCCTCTGGGGAGGCCAAGCAGGATGGGAGACCTCATGCGAAGACTGGAAACGATTAAGTGAGAGTCTAGCTGTGAGGAACGACCCCTGCGAGAGGTTACTGTGTAGGTGAGTGATGGGGGCAGGCCTGTTCCGCTCCGGCTCTGCCAGTTTCTGAATGCCTGTGTGAGGGCTGGTAACAGGGTCAGCACGTTGGTGTGAAGTGGGCCGACTGCTTTTGGATCCTGTTCAAGTTTGTAGTGCCTGCTTAGAAGAGGCAGGCCCTCAGCCAATGTTTTGAGGACAAATCTGCAGAGCAGAGTTTTTTTCTGCACGTCGAACCATCAGTGATTTTTGTATTGTAAAGTGCTGCCTTTCGAGTGGCCCTCTAAGGGGAGCAGAAATGCTTAGCAATAGCCTTGCTTTCACTGTCCTGCCTTTGCAGGTGTTTAGTCTATAGCATATAGTGTGGGTGGTTAAGTTGTTATGAAAGGCCAAAGTCATCCAAAAATCGTTCAGTCAACCCGCTGCCCTCAAAGTGGGTGGTTGAGCCAATGCAAAGAGACAGGCTTATTTTGGAAAACAGACAATATATTTGCAGTTCTGAACTGTTTATAGCCTAGTGCCGTGTTGGTGCAGCTGGTGTCGAAAGTGGTCCGGAGAGCATCTAACTGTGTTAGAGAGCAGATGATGATTTTTAAGTGCATCTGTGGCACTGCTGACCTGGAGGAGAGAGGTTGAGAGAGATGAGCGCTGGCTTTTGACACTCTCAGGTGGGGGTGAGCTTGGCGTGGGCCGCGGTGATGTGGGGTCCATGTGTGGGTGAGTGAAGGGCTGCCAAGCCCCAGCTGCTAAGTGTGCCCTCGAGGGTTACAGAGAGGCCAGAGGAAATGAGGAGCGAAGTGTGTTATTTTGAAATATGTTTGGTATACTGAACATTTCACGGCCTTAATGCAAATGAACGAATTCATAGTGTATTTAATGATTTTTGCTGTAATTCTGAGGTTTTACGGTGCTTACAAAGAAGCAGTGGATTGATTTCTTCAAACATTCAGATTAGGAGTAAACCTTCTGGAATAAATTCATGCCAGACCACTTAACATAGTGTAAAGACCGCATTCAAACATTGCTTTATAGATAATTTTAGTCAGGTTTGGATTTTTTAAACAGTTTTTTTGTTAATATTTAAAGAAATAGCTGTCCGGGGAGAGGGCTCACAGTGCTAGGGTTATTTGCGAGGAGCAAAACGGCTCACCACCTGGCCCGAACCCCGCATGCTCACCCCGGAGGAAAGATAAACAAATGGTGGAGTAGGGTGGAGAAGGGATGCTAAGAATGAGATGCCTGAGGAAGGGGGCTTGTACTATTTGTAGGAAGTATCTCTCGCTCTGATAGAATGACAAGATGATAGGATGATTAGAAGGATGAGGAGTTTGCAAACATTGTTGAAAGAATTGCTTTAAGAATAGTTTGTTGCATAATTTGACAAAACCTTTAGAACCTTATTTTTTTTTAAAAAGCTGTCGGGATTGGATATTTTACTGTTTTTAAAGTTATTATTTTAATTAAAATTTTTAATTGAAGGTTAAAAGCCTGCATCTAAGGCAGTTTACTACAAAACAGTTAAATGTTAATTAAACTATTTTCAATTAATCATTCGATGACCAAAAAAACCCAAAACAAATCTGAATAGCTTTTTTATCTTTTTTTTGCTATAAACTGAAGCCCAACCTGTTTGAATTGGATCCGTCGCACTAACAGTGTCTAGCCCGACTTTGTTCAGCTTTTTATCCCTGAATCTTTGACCTCTGTTTCTGTTCTTCTTGGCTACCTTCTCTTTTTCACAACCCATTGAACTGTTTCACTCTGTTAACTCCATCATTCATACATTTTACAGCGAGCTCATTGTATCTCCCCGCCACCCTTTTCTCATTTATCACCAGCCGTCTACCTCTCCTCTTTTTCACACATGGCCTCAATGCGCTCCCTCATTTGTATTTGAGACCTGATCTCTTTGATTTATGACTTTATGCATTCAGTTTTCCAGTATACTCTTCTTTTTCCCCCGCAAGGCTGCATTACTGCAGATTAGAAAATAGAAGAACGCACATCACTTTCCTCTGCTCTAATGTATCAATTCCCCGAAGCCATTACGTCAAGGTCATGTTCGCCGCTACACCGCCACCGATGATAACTCCCTAGGACTCTGCAGAGTACTTGACAGGTGTACGTGTTGGTGTGTGTATTCCTGTCCTCTCCGAGCAGATGGACCACCATGGGCCACAGCCCGTCGCACAGAGCCTCGTGCGAAGCCATTCATCCATCAGGCTCTGTACATCTAATCCTCTCCGCTCTGCTGTTAAGATGCTTAAAGCTGGAGGGAGGCATGAGCTCCGTGTGTGAGTCTCTCAATCCACAGATATTGCAGAGGGGGGAGACTGCTGGCGCTGCATGCTAGTGAAGAGGGATGCATCATTGACTTCATCTCTATCTGCACCTTTCCAAGGCCAGTGTGGCATGTCGATGCAGGAGCTCATTTGTGGCTCTCTTTGGAATATCAGAATAAACAAGCATGCGGTGTAGGGAAGGGGATGAGAGTGGGATTTAATAAAAAGGTGTCTGGCTTAGGGCACTGGAGATGGGCCAGGAAGTGGCTGGAAGACTGACGGTGGGGGAGTGACTCAGAGCTTTAAGAAACTGAGCGGGAACAGTAATTGTACTGTAAATCAACAGCTGGAATTGTGTGGGGGAGCTTGGTATATGAAGCTGTTGGAAGTAGTGGAAGTGCTATAGTGAATTGTAAATTTGCAGAAAACATACTCTAAGGTGTATGACGGTATAGGGAGCACAGAGGCAAACCTGAAGCACAATGTCGCTACATGTTTGAATCCCAGCTCATGGACCTTTCCCCATCTCCCACCTTTCTTCCATTTCACTTCCACTTACATCTTACATTTCACATCTTTATCCAAAAAAAGAAAAAAAGAATTTACAGAAAAGATGTTTATCATGCTACAGATGAATTCTGTGTCAACTAAGTGATGTTCATTTACAATTCTGGAAGAAAGTGTATCACTGATTCCATAAAAATATTAAGCAGCACAACTGTTTGCAACAATGACGATGATAAGAATGTTTCTTGAGCATCAAATTAGCGTTTTTTTTATTCTTTTTTGAAGTGACTAGCATAAAAACTGCTGATTTTTTTATCCGTATTAAAGTAAAGTAAAAAATAAATCAAATAGAAAGGCTATTTTACATTTTAATAATTTTTTGACAATATTATAGTTTTTACTGGATTTTTATGCAATTTTTGAGACGTCTTTAAGAAACATTTTAAAGTTATATCGACACCAAACTTTTAAACAGTAGTGTATATTATTGTGATCTAATGACGTGATTAATATTATTATCATTGAAATATGTATAAACGTATATTAAACTGTCTGGTGATATACAGGCAATTTTCTATAATCATTGTCATCATCATTACTATACAGTATTCTGAGCCATCTGCATTTGAAAAATGCTTAGTACTGTTTTGCATACAAATAATTTTGGAGTTGATTAAAATGCATTAGTAGCTCGCATGCATTAGTAAATCATTTCTTGTTAGAAAATCTCTTTATGTTTTATTGCCACAGTTAGCATGAATTTCCTATTAAATAAGGTGTTTGTCCGCATGATATGAGTTGGATTTGTGCTTGTAGTTATATAGGTGTAAACCTAAACTACAATGCATGGCAATTTATGACTACTTTGTTAGTTACACCATTGACTTTCAAAATGTTACTTTTTCAAACAATTACTTTATTGTCAACAGTAGGTGTAAGATAATAGTTTAAACATGTGCAATAAAGTGTTTGAGTCGAGAAACTCAATTTTTCTGGGAAGATTTAAACAGGTGGTGGCTCCACATAAAAATATTCTTTTGTGTGTGTGTGTGTGTGTGTGTGTGTGTGTGTTTTTTTTCCGTTTCATCCAAGTAATATGTGCATTTAAAAAATGTCCATATAGTAAAAAGTCAGCATTTAGCTCAATTACTTCTAAGTAGCCTTCTTTAGATATAAAGTATTAGAACTCCTTGGCACAAACCAGTTGTGTACTGTACGTAGTTCATCATAGACACTGAATAGAAACAACCTCAACCTTTAATCCAGTTTGAATGAGCAGTACCTGCCTGCCTCTGCATCTGTCAGAACATTGCTTATGTTATTTATTCTCTGCTGTGGATGTATTCTCAGCCAAGCACTGCCTGACTGAGTTGTACCCTTTATCTAAATGACCCTTTAAACACTCCATGAAGCAATTCAAGCTTTTCATGAGAAACAGATTAAAACTCACTCATGCCCTAAATCAATTTATCAGCATTCGGCTGAGACGGCTAATTAACCCCTACTGTTTCTACCGAGAACCTCTTCATTTGTTAACAAGTGCATGTAAACACCCACCCACCCATCCATCCATCCATCCACCCGCATGCAGATGTGAACGTGGCCGACACGATACACCTCTACATCCCGTTTTACTCTGCCTGCTGCTCGCTCCACCTCACCAGAAGGACCCACTGTGTTCCTGCTGGGCTGTATGTGTATGTGTGCTGTTCTGCGCTGTAATCTCGGTAGGTTTCCATGGCTCACTTGGTGATAAGTAGAAGTGGTAAATGGATATACTTTTTGTCCTTGTCACCAGATTCATCTCTGGTTCCGTTATCCTCCCTACCCTCAACTCAGCGGGTATATGAGTTTCAAATGCCATATGCAGTGTGGGTGTGTGTGTGTGTGTGAGACAGTTGTCTTGTTTGGTCTAACACTTCGATGCACACTTGCGGGTCGACACGGCTCTCGAAAGCCGATGTTGTGAGCACAGTTTAATCCCAAAGAGCAAAGGAAGCAGATATACTGGTATAAATCAATAGATCCTCAAGGCTGTGTGCAACTGAAATGCCAGCACTGTTGTTAGGAGTGTGTGTGTGTATGCGTGTGTGTGGGTAGGTGGGTGTGATCATATATCCATCCACTTCATCATTTGCTAATCTACTGAGCAGAATGCATTCTGGACACGTAAGCGCTAAGACAAGGTGACAGCCATTGAATTTCCTCACCGTTCAAGGTTGCAAATCACTTATGGGTATATGAGAACCAGCAAATGTCAAATAAAGTACAACAACGCAGCATTTGAAAGTCTTTAACACACACACGACCGTGTCAAGCAATCAATATATCTTCGGCCCTCGATTTGTCAGGTATTTCATGTTATTTTGTGCATCGTCTTTACCTGCTTTAAGCTGCAATCTTCTGCTGTGCTCTATTGTGCAATTCTCCAGGCAATCTTTATTGACATGCTGTAACTATTTGACGAACTGATCTGTTAAAGTATACCTTGTGTGACAGCTGTAATATCAGCACTTCTACTCGCTGACACGTTTTCCTGCTGCGCGGTTGTGATATCCCTGTAATAACATTCTTCTGGCTTTTGTGACAATTAATTCTGGTGGCTCTCCGTCTTTGGACAATCAGAAATATGCCGTTGTTGTTGTTGGAGGTCGATTTAGGAAACCTATAGTTTTGATCTAGTTTGGCACAGCATTGATTATTTCTCATACAGTAGTTATTCAGTGGCGTTCTGTTTGGTTTGTGTACTCAGAGAGTGCTTGGATCCCTCTTAAAGCCGGAGTGAGAACTGTGATGATTGAATTCAAGTATTGATTCTGACCTAAATTTGTTTTTTGATGGATATTTTCTGTCAGAAATGAGAGGAGTGCAAGCAGGGTGCGGAATTGACAATTTACAATGGGATTTTATTTGACTGTTTTCATTTTTTTTTATTTTTCTATTTCTATTTATTTTATGTTGCATGTTTGTGTCAAACAGACCAGGTTATTGAATTACTCGCAGCACCATAAACAAGATCTAGTCTCTGAAACAAGACCTGTCGCAAAACATGAGGACACATCGACTACATTCACACAGCAGCAGAAGGCAAGCAAAGACAGAATGAGAGTGATTTCTGTGATTGAAGTGACTCATTTAAAAGGATAGTTCACAGAGAAGAAATGATATTGTAGATTTAGAAAAATATCTCAAATGTTTTTTGTCCATGTGAGTTTTTTTATCCAGTGAACTCAAAGATTCTTTTCACCAAAGTGAGTCACTGAACTAATTAATTCTATTCTATTCTGATTCTATTATGATTCTATCATTACACCATTAGGGGGCAACCGGTGAGACAAATGATGTATTCAGCATGTTGGTTGCACTGTCTGTGACCCTACACTTCAGTCTTCAATGTCACATGATTCTTCATAAATGTGTTCAATAATCATTTTTATTATCAGTGTTGAAAAAGTTGTTCTGTTCATATTTGTGGAAGCCATGAACCGTGTCTGTGTTGAGAAAAAAAACCCCAAAACTTTTCTGACCCAAAATGTTCAAACAACTACAGTAAATGCATGATTATAATGCAATTCTTTATCAAGTCGCATTTGATTAACTTTTCAAACTCTCATTTGATGTTAGGCAGGTGTTCATTTCTGACCTTGAGTAGAACAGAGAAAAGGAGAACAGCAGAACAAACCCATTCACAAATCATAGATCCCTTTATTGATTACTCGACATACTCCAGTGTGCTGAAGTTCGAACTTCAAACAGCCCTTTGTTGAAATAGATGATAACCCAGCTCTGTACACCACAAAGGACAATTGAAAGCATATTTTTAAACATCCCTGAATGCATCGTTGGCCTGAACGTTTTAAATAGACCTTGGATATTTGCTGGGAACACACTAAAAATGCTATCGGTTATGCCTGCTTCACGCTTCTCGCTGGATTTTCTGCAATGCTCTTTAAACATTAATAGCGCCAAATGTCAGGCCTCCCACCCTTCCATCTTCCTGTGTGTTTGGATTCTCCGCAGTCCCTAATCCTGTTACTGGATTACAAGTTTTATTCCTCTCCATTTCTTCTGTTCCATTTCCCATGCACCCAAACACTGCAGTGCTTTAGGAGGCCAGTATGAGGATTAGCATAGCATTACTGAGGTGTGAAACCACATAGCTATGGTACCACTGGGTAAAGAAACCACAGAGGATCCTTAGCGCAGCAGAAATGTATATTCAGTCCACGTGTTACCTAAAAGCAAAAATATTCTTAAGGGTGTATTGCAGGCTATTTTCATTTGATTCTTTGTGCTTCTCTTTATGTTTTAGTTTATTCATTGTGTTAGAATACTATGCACACATGTGTACTATAAACCTGTTTACTACAAAAGGAACTGGCCATAATTTATTGACATTTTGTGACATGAAAATCAATATATTTGCACTGGAGAAAGCAATATTATAAATTCAGTACATTTTTATTTGAGCTACTTTAGCTGAAATCAACGGTTTTCAGTTAAAACGTCTTAATTATATATTTGTTGTTGTTTTTACATACATGCAGCTTTTCTCTTCACAACTTATGTTTAGTTGATGGCCTGGAGCCATGTGGATTGCTTGTTGGATTATTTTGATGCTTTTATTCATACTCACTCTGACAGCACCCATTCACTGCAGATGATCCATTGTTGAGAAAGTGATGTAATGCAAAATTTCTCCAAATCTCCTCTGATGATGAAACTAACTCATCTACATCTTGAATGACATAAGGATGAATGCTTTTTTCAGCTAATTTTCTTTTATGGCTGAACTATTCCTTTAAAGAGACTTAGATGGAGGTATGTTGCATTATCAGTGAGACTGAATCAAAAGAAGAGTTTTGGCCTTCAAATGACCCTGAGCTGAAAAAACTTAAAAGCAGACCCGCACACCCACCCACACACACACTCAGAAATCATCCTTTTCTTAGACATCTTTCTTTCGAGACTGTCCAAGGGCTTCTTCATCTTAATGAATGCACCTTAGAGCTTTAACACTGTGTAGGTCATAATATTTATTAAGTACAGTATACAGATGTATACTCTTAAATTGACTTTTGAATATCATCTGTACAATAACTAAGTCAATGCTAGGGGCGTAGCAGGCATTAGAACACTTTAAGAAATCTCTAAGTGCACTTAATTTTTAAGCAGACAGCATTAAGGGTGGTCTTCTGTAAAGCCATCAACTTGTCTTTACTACTACATTTTCATGCATGGTAATTTAGTGTGACTATTAAATCGATTTAGAGCTGCAATTATGTTCTATAATTAAAACAGGCCAGACTTTTGACTATCGGCATAAATTACAATATCATTATTACAATATCGGCATATTGCAGCTTATTCTGCAACAAAGTGAAGGTTTGTATAAATTATGGCACAGTGCTCTGTTCTGCTGAGATTTTCAAAGACATTATACCTGTCTATCTAGGGCTGGGCGATATATAACGAACGATATATTATGCGCATCTCATCAGTAAAGCCGTTTCTTTGATTAGCTGTAAATCTCCATCAGCTGTTTTCAAAAGGAATGCCAGCTTATGAACAGAGCCGTAGATCAGTGACAAGCTACGCCATTGCATCAACCGTCAAACTCAACGTGTATCTTGTCACTGATCTACGGCTCTGTTCATAAACTGGTGCTGCATTTGAAAACAGCTGATGGAGATTTCCCGGCTTTACTGACGAGATGCGCATAATATATTGTTCAATATATATTGCCCAGCCCTATATCTGTCTGTCTATCCATCTACTGTATCTCTCTGTCTGTCTATCCATCTATCTGTCTGTCTGTCTACCCATCTATCCATCTGCCTGTCTGTCCATCTATCCATCTATCTATCTGTCTGTGCGTCTGTCTGTCTGTGTGTGTGTGTGTGTGTCTGTCTGTCTGTCTGTGCGTCTATCCGTCTGTTTATTCATCTGTTTGTCTATGTATCCGTCTGTTTGTCTATCCGTCTGTCTGTCTGTCTGTCTGTTTATGGCTGTATCTTAACACCTATAAATATAAATTGCCACTTTTTCAAGGTAATATTGTAAAATAAAAATGTCAGTGTCATAAGTCTTAAGGGGCCATTCAGAGTACAGAGTACCCTTCAAGTTCTCTTGATGATGGTCACTTTTGAACTGAACTGGTTCTATGACAGGTGGGGTAGTAAGAAGTTTTTGGTGATGTCAGCTGTAAAGCCAAGTCATTCCAGAGGTGAGGAATGTTATTATATTTTGATAAGCGATTACAAAGACCAAGATTTTGACAGGAGTTTTGTCTTGCTCTGTGATCGCACAATACTCCTGTATTCTGCCATTTTTCATAGCTTGAGAAAGACTGGCAGCCCTAACATTAGCCACCGACCGCACAGAAAACCCACTGAAGTGCACACTTCATACATGTCACTGAGGTGACAGGTGTTGACATGCTTGATGTCCACTGCAGTTTTTAGGAACACACAACACCAAAATGTGAGGGTATAGAAACTTAGAAAGTGGTTGTCAGACTTTTAAATAAGCAATTATACAAGTTTGTTAGCTTTATTGTGAGCTTGCTTACAGAAAAAGAAAACTCATTTAGGTGTGTCATACTTTCTAAACATTTCATTTTTAATCTTGTCCATCACTCTGTAGTAACTCTTGCTGGTTGGCCTCATTTTTAGTGCGTCTCTCTTTTCTTCTTTTTCTTATTTAATGTGTTTGGTGCAGTGTTCCGTTGTATTCTCTGAAGTCCGACCGAGAGAGACTGACGTTCAGAGTTGCGGATGACGATGTTCACTCGTTCTGGCTCAATGAAGAGAACTGATCTGAGCAGAAACCAAAAGCAACAATATTGATCCATTTGCCTTGTGGTTTTATGAATTATTTGGAGCTATCTAAAGATACAGAAACCCCACACTTGCTACTATTAGGATGTGGCACCAAGCTTAAGACTGAGTTGCACAACACACAATAAATTGACTTGAGGTTCAACTTAGACTCAGAAGAAAAATATTTCCTGTGAATATTACAACGCTGTTCAGACTCGAGTATTTCTCATGCACTCTCTGACGCTGGTAAGATTATACAATCTTTTGTGGCTCACAGCAGGTAGTGAGATAATACATTTTATGATAGCAAATCATAAAATAAACCCTATTTGTCAAATTTATTTTATATTTATTTCTATTGAGTGACATTTTGCTAGAAAGAATTTAATATTTTGGATGATTAACTATTTAGGATGCATGGTAGTAAATCTGAAATGATTCAAGTACTTTTCCACTGATACATATGACCTAAATGAACAAAAAGCCTGTATGCAATTAGTTTTCTGTGACAGGATTTATGGCTGAGTAGATATAACCTTGCATATTAGTGAAAAACACTGTCAAAACATCATTCTGCTTTTGCTCTTATTTTTGAATATTTTTTTTTAGTTATGAATTCACCAATGATTTGATTTAGTCTCAGTATACAGCTAACATTTTAGTACAACCTTCAACCAGTGGCTGATGCGAGAATGTGTACGGTCGATATTTGAGCTCAACATTGTCTTCATATTGATTCTACTGCTCTGACAGTAGTGAGAGAGGAAAGTTTTCTAGACGCAGAATGAATAAACTTTCAAATGGACTTTGAATTTATGTGCTGAGCTATTAAAAAAGACCTTGATGTAGTGATTGTGAGGTTATTTGCATCTTATTCCCTCAATATAAAAGCCGGCAGAATTTGCATGCGTGTTTGAACCGAGGGGAAAATTCTGTCTCTGGAGGGCTTGTTGAGTTAATATATTAAAGGAAAAAAACATCTTTATCTTCCATTAGCCTGAGACTGTGAAATCAAACCTCTGCCAATATAAGCATTTTTAGCTGTGCTGTTGTTTCATGACCTTTGATGCCCTTAAAGCCGCAATTACTTTATGCATCTACTTTCCAATTACATTTGTGTCCCTATTATGGGTTATGAAAAGTTCATATTTTGGTTTTGGGAGTCCCCAACAACAGGTTGGCAGACATGCAAGGTTAAAAACACTTTCATTGTCTTAATATATGCATTCATTTCTACCTTATTTGCTTAATGACTCCCAAACGATTCGTTTAACTATAAACTTTTTCCAAACTTTTCTTTCTTATGCCATTAATCTGCGATGATTGGTACCGTTGCTCTCATTATCCTGCCTGTAATGACTGATAAGGTAGCGTATGTGTGAGCCAGTGCTTTGTGTACGGTGTAATCGAGCAAACAGCATTTTCAGACCAATGTGAAAAGTCCAACAAGTGGGTGGGCTATATGCTAATGTTTCATCTTGACATGAACATAAAACAGCTTGGGATTCGTTTTAAAAATGACTCGTTTCAATGATTCAGAGTCGACTCTTTCTTTTGAGAGACAGCTTTATATACACTG
This sequence comes from Enteromius radiatus, assembly GCA_032357445.1. Taxonomy (NCBI): domain Eukaryota; kingdom Metazoa; phylum Chordata; class Actinopteri; order Cypriniformes; family Cyprinidae; genus Enteromius; species Enteromius radiatus. The sequence goes on along the minus strand of JAUCMS010000153.1, from coordinate 13,499,030 downwards.
ACTGCACTTTCAGATTTAAAACTTAGCTGGATATTTTCATTAACATAAAGGTGTTTTACACACTGCATGAATGGTAATTTAAAAAAATTCATAATAATAGGGGCAGTTTAAAGTCAACGTGAGCCGTTTTATTTCTGCAATAAAAACATTTTTGTTTGTTGTTCGATTCATTGGTGCATAAAATAAATCTAAATGTGTTATTTAAAAAAATAGAAAAAGTTTTTATATATATATTGTAAATAATGAAAAGCATGTATTCCTCATAAATATTTAAATAATATTTTCATTTCGAAATGTCATAATTACAATGTAAATGTTGAATTTCCATTCAAATGAGAATATTTCTTGCAAAAGCAATTTACAGATAGTCTCCAAAGCTCTTACTATTTCTTGAACGCTCGTCTTTCTGTCTTTTGTTTTTTTTTCTCTTTCTTTCTATTTCTCCCTCTCTCTGCGCAATTGCTGAGCCAGCAATTTTCTCTCTCTATGCTTGTTTCTGACTATATGCAGATTTCCCACAATTCTCCTTGTTGTGTTTTCAAGCTGACTGATTATAGCAGGTGGGCCAGTGGCATCGTCGCCATCTACGCATTTAGATGAATGCACATTATAGAGATGTATCTGCATATTATAGAGATGCATCTTTGTACCATTCAGCCAATCTCATTTAGTTTTGTGTATCATTAGTCAAAGTGATGCAGATTAAAATCCTGCTACTGTGCAAACGAATGATTAAACACTCTGAGCTGTTCGAGTTCCATTTAAAGGACAACAGGGTCCTTTCGTTCAAGCTCATTAGTTACATTACGGGACACGAGCGGGATTTACAGCTATCTTCGGCTCCTGCGGAGAAGAAGGTAAATAATGGATAAGGTGATGGTGGTTGGGTGGGTTGTGGTTGCAAGTCAGTGGGCGTGTGAGGCTGGAGATTCGTTTTGCAGACAGGTGCCCTGCGGTATTCAGCTCTTTGACCTTCTCACATGAAAGTGTCTAATAGCTGACTTACCTCCTGTATTATTTACCGCTAAATGACTGCGCTGCCAAATCAGCTCGCAAGGCAATTAAACCTTCACGTAGACTGGAATCCCCTTCCCTTGCTGACCCAGTAGCTTAATTGGGGGTCCATAATCACGCTCATTTCCTGTTCTCTGAAATACAATTACACCTGTGGCTCTGCCCTTTTAAACCAGGTCTGATCTCCACACGCATCACACCGGCTCAATTCGTCTAATTTATCAACCACGCAAGACAATAGGATTACACCCTGCTGAACAGACTCACAGCCCGTTAATGATTCTCATGAAAATCATTTGCAGCTGAGATGAAGCTGTAAAAATGATTAAAGATGTTAGAAAAAGAAGTGAATTTGGGGGGAATTTAGACAGGTTTTTAATTTGCCTACAGCTGCACTTCACAAAGTGTGGGGTTGAGGTATTAAAAGAAGGCCAAGGGAGGCCAGCCTAGCTCAGGGTGAATTTTCATTTTGTGCCGACTTGTGCTGTCTGTTCTCTAAATCTTTTTGAACAATTCATCCAAGTTTCTTTGTTTTTTTTTTTTTTCTCAGTAATTTGTGTCAAAATGTCTCTTTCTCTGTCTGGTGAAACAGCTAGTGTCTTTGTGGTGACACATGCTGGACTTCTTCAGCTACAGTATGTAGCTTCATTCTTACAGGTGACTTAAAAAAATAGCTCCATCTCCATCTAACCAATTACTGATGGATAGTACCTTTCCGGCAGAAGAAGAAAATATTGACACTACTTCCAGGGCATTGCATAATCCTAATTGTACTACCGTGAAAATTATGTTGAATTAACTTTTTTTTGTTATTTGAGGGGACAAAATAATGCTACTTAGTTTTTTAGAGAACTTTCACTTCACTACCTTTGTTTATTTTATGTTTTTGGATTTTTTTAAAGCCATTGGTATGTTTATAACTAAAATGTTTGTGTATTTTTCCAACAGTAGTGATGTCAAATTTTCTTTATTGTAGTCTTACTTGCTGTATTCACTTTATTTTTGCATTTAGCTAAAATAATGGGAACAAAATAAAGTTCCTTAGCAAAATGTGCAGAAATGTCGAAATTAATTACAAATCCTTGATTTTATTCACCATTGTTCGTTTTCTGCCCCAGAAATGTAAATGTCGTTCTTGAAATATTCAGTGAAGGAGAGAAAATGTTTCAGGTGTACTGTATTAAGTATGCACCTGGCTGTGGTTCTCATAGGTGGAGAAGGTCCAAGGGTGCAGGACCAGGTGGCCTGAACGAGTGACACAGTAATGGATTCATGGCAACGGTGGCGCAGTAAGCACCAGGTGCAGCTCATCACCGCTAGAGCCAGTGTTATTGCATTTCCGCTTCCATCCTCTCAGGCACACATTGCTGTTGTGAAGCTGAACGTGGGCCAGTGATAGAAGACAGAGGGTGGCTAAATCCCAATTTGCATATAATCCCTTCTATATAGTATAAAAGGGTTGGATAAGTACATTCCAACTTTTTAAAGTGTCACTGTTACTGTATGTGATGTAGTACTGCTAATAAGGTACTGTTTTACCAGTACCTCATTCTTTTTGGAAGGCTCCTACAAATGGCTAAAAACATGTATCCATGTTACAAATACAAACTGTTTGCAATAAAGGAGTCTGTGGTGAATGCAGACATTTATATTTTTCTTTTACTACACACTAAAAAGTACTTTTGATGCATGCAAATCGAGTTTCGTGCAATGACTGGAGGGTGTGAAGTTCCCGCGTCACACTGGCCATGTGTGAAATGGCTTTCTTTAGAATTGGGTTCCTGGACTTTAGAAGATCTAGTGCCCAGAGTCTGACGGGCCAGAAGGGGAGAAGAAATAGGAAGATTAGGAGACAGAATGACAGAGAGAAACATCTGTGGTGAGGGAGAATGAGTGGAGGAAGAATGTCGGAGGACAGGTTGGGCATAACTCTGCGTGTGGTGAGGGATATAAACTGTCCGGCAGGCAAGATTCTGTGGGCCTGAGGGATGAGAGGAGAGCTTGTGTTCTGATAGGATGTGATAACTACCGTATATCAACCACTACTAGATCAATACTACAGCACTACTGCACATACAAAAGCCGCCGTGGCCCCATACACACCATAAAACACTAAACAACACTAACTCCAGCAAGTGATCAATCTCATCTCTGTCCGTGATGTGAGGGATCAATATCACCCAATACCCTGAAACAATCTTATCTGCATTTTATATTTGAAATAGCCATTTTTATAGTCCATATTCCAATAAATCAGTTGCTCAAACATACATAATGTATTTTAATGAATGTTTTTGTAATGGTTACATATTTTAGTTTTAACTAAAGGTAGTCTAGGCATTTTTCTTAGGAACATATCTGTGTGTGTGTATATAAATATATAATATATATGCTGGTTCAAAGTCTCTTTGCATCCTGATAGCAATCAATGATGTAATGTTTTTGGGTTGCAATCGATACGACAAACTTGTTTCTTTAGAAAGGTAGAGATGCTACACTGCAGTATTTTTTAATGTGTTAACCCTTTTATCGAATGTAGCCTACTTATACCTGTTTAGACATGCCTTGTGTTGGGACGTGTGTGATGTGTGAAAGGGATGTATACAAAGGTTGCTCAAAAACATGTATGTTTTGTTTGATTTTTCTTTTTTTTTTTTGCGCTAGCCTTCAGGAAATAAATTGAGATTTTACAGGATGTTATATCTAAACTTCCAGTGAACAAGTGCAATATGACATTGGCATGGAAAAACACTGTTAAGAAAGACAACTTTGAAGGAATTAATGCTCAAGGGAAAACCCATCCTGCTTTGCTCTGTAACAAGTTAGGTTGTTAGTTTAGAAATGTGTACTCTTACAGAAGCAAACTTTAGATTACTGGCATATGGTCTGGTTCAAATTCCATATTATTCTGTCCAAGAACGCCCACTCAGACAATATAGTGCCTTATTTACCATGGGCTTGGTGCAATTAAAGTTACACTATTACTGCCCACGGAAAGCAGGCGGTAAACAGAAGTTTCAAAGTTGAATGTTCTTGTACATTTTATAGTGATCATGGTCTGCAGGGATTCATGACATGAAGAACGTTATAAATGAGTTGTGTAGCCATGGTTTTTTTTACAGTTTAATAAATCAGTTGAGATGCCCACAGAACCTTTCTTAAACACCCTGCATCACATTAGCAGATTTATATAAACTTTACTTACTTTGGGTGTTAATTAGTGTCCATAATTAATTATTAATGAAAGAAGTGCAAATGTATCCAAAGGTTTGTCACGAAACAGTAGATGGCGCAGTCTGATAGTCTAAATTCAATCTGACATATACATCATCACATGGCATGGCTAATGTTTTTTATTCTTATTTTTGTCAGCTGTCAGTAAGCTCGCTGCTCAACAATTAAAATACTTGGCTAGTGCTTGTTGTAGCTCCTCCACCTTCCCCAGCTCCACCTGTAGATCTGCTACAGGGTGATTCACGTATGCTACATTCTACAGTATATGTGCAGCAGCAGTATTTCTTACATGTTTACAGCAGCATGTTGTGGAGGGATTGGCAGTAATAGCATAAACCTCAGGCTGAAGAAAAAGTACATTTAGAATAGAATACAGAAGAAAGTTCAATACTCTTCAGCGATTAAAAAAACAATGAAGCACAGTCATCTTTGCTTGTAAGTATGGTTGAACTGGATTATTGAAAGGTCAGCAGCAAAGACATTCATTAATAAAATGAGATTAGATACATTTGTGTATTTTAATTATTGCAGGTTTGCATCATATTCTGAGTTTATTTTAATTCATTTTGATGAATACTAAATCAGTTTTTTTGAACATGAGATGCACACTAATGCACATTCCCATTTTGGTCAGTCCTTTGTCAGTCAATAAAGAAGAAAACAAAGTAACTGGCGTTACTGGTTATTTGGAAAAGTAATATTATTACGCATAATATTTGTAATGCATTACTCCGAACACTGCCAGAGAGTGGCGCTAAAACACACGTTTAATATGTGACTGTGACACGATCAGAATTCAAATATCCAGTGAGTGTCGCTAAAGATTAATGCTCTATCATGTTGGAAATATCCCCTTCACCAAACCCAAACTTAAACCTACCCGATAGTCTTAACAAATGCAAAAATAATTTAAAAACGTATTTGCTGATGCAGCCATGCTATTTTTACTTCCTTATGCCGAGTTGAGTTTTGTTTTGCTTTTTACAACCTACAGTAAGTGCAACACCGTATCACGTGAGCTACTAAGTAAACTGACTAAACTCATACATGTGAAGCTGTATACTGTATGTGACGACAACGTTAAAAAATATCAGTTTTCAAACCGTGCAGGATGTTAAAAATGTTTCAACATAACATTTTGCAACTAAGTATGTGAAAATTAGCCTTTATTAATCAAACCTGTATCTGTAAATCATACTTTTGTGTGAAAAGGAATAAAAGTTGTGAGAGTTGCACTGCCTCTAGTGTTCATTTCAACTGGAAACTGCAGTGATTCATATGTATAGGTATGTTGTTTTCAGATTTGTAGAAATGTATGAAGAGGCACGTATTTCCAGTGAGCCTAGGTTGTTAATTTGACTCAGATTGGAGATGCAAGCTTTGTGCAAGAATAAACATTCGTGAAAGAAATGTGTTAGCAATCAAATGTGCCAAATAAAGAATTACAAGAATTAGATTTGTGCCACCTCATGGGTAATTTATACCACAATTGTAGAATGGCTAATACTGAATGCCATAATTTGAGCAAATACTAGAGCATCCATTTCCAAGTGGCTGTAAACAAACTGGATCTTGTGTGTCAACCTACAGGTAAACATTTCATTTTCTATGCCAATGCTAATATCATCAAAGCAGACCGGTCTAGAATGAAAATGGTTTTGATGCAGGCACAAAGAGCAAGAAATAGGACACCCAGCAGAAATGGGAAGCCCTCAGTGCTTAATTGCCTGGAGGAAAAGGGAAAGCAGAGGGAAATTACAGTGTTCCGTTATTGCGACCCATACGGACAGACGTGTAGCTGTCAGGAAGCAGTGAGGTGTGTGTGACGCTACACTGACGGACTGCCTCTCTGACAGCCTAATCTCCATCAACCTGTCTGTCTCTGCTGTCACACCTCCACTGGAGCTCTCTCTCTTTCTCTCACACATTTCTTTCCCACCTTTTTTTTTTTTTTGCCCACAATTCTCACCACATCACACTTTTCGTTTTCTTGCTCATGGCCTTTTTTTAGTGCCTACCTAATAAGAAGTTTGAGTTTTTAAAAAACTGCTGATGCACACTTTCTTTCAGTCTCGAGCCCAAATAAACAAATATCACTTGGGATATGTTGGAATAGGTTATTTTGGTCCCGATTCCCCTATCAAGACAAAGCGTTTGGTCTACCACTGAAATTAAATATTGATTTGCATGGTACAAACTATTCATTTTTGTGTATACCCATTGTACTCCATGCTTTACTGCCAGATAAACATGATTTGTGTAGAATATGAACTAGTTTAAGAGGAAATCTTCATGACTTGATCAACGATTCTCATTGTGATGGTAAAAACCTTTGTTTATGCAAAATACATTTGCACACTGCATGATGGGCTACTTTATGCCGTTTAGGATAAGTTTCAATTTATTGCTTTTTCAGTTTATTTTCTCCATTAAGGCAGTGGCTTCAACGAGGGGAAAATGAAATGCTTTAATTCATATCTAGGGGCTTTAATTTGTCTAAGTACATAAAATCTTAGGAAAGCTGGCCAAAGACAGGGTACCGTTTAATGAGAAAATTGTTGTTTTGCACTTTGGCGTTATAGGCATGATAACTTTGAGTATTAACGTTTTTTTTTAGGAAGCACATTAAACCACCTGTCTTTTTCTCAAGCTTCTAGTAGAGGTGTGAAAAGCGCTGATTTTTCCAAAACATTTCATTTGCCCCTTGGCGACAAAGAGGTAGTTCAAAATTGCTGATGTTTTATGGTTCAAATTATGGCTTTCAGGTTGAACAAAGGGTTTATATAGGCATAACCACCTGCAAAATTGCAAACAAACTCTCATTTTCCAGTCACATCTTGTCAAGCTTTAGTGTACATGGATAACGTGTATGCCTGCTGCCTTATCCCTATGATAAATAGACTGCTGGAACAATAAATAACCCCCCTGGAGGGCAAGAATAGCAAGCCAACATGACAATCATACCATAATTATGCATCTTGCTGCACAAGTTAACATGTTTTTACTTAAGCATATCCTAAACGCTCATCATCTTGCAGTTCAGGAGAAATCCATGCAAAATACAGTGCTTTTTTAAGTAATAAAGATTTTATTGAAGTGTTCCAAGATTACAGTGCATCTTGTGTCATAATTTTATTTGTAACTAAATTGGCTTAATAAGCTAATTCAATTATCTCTGTTTCTTTTTTAATTCAAAGGTGCTAAGATTTATCTCGCCTGTTGCTTCACTGATTCTAGCATGATATTTATATTAATCTCACTAAAGCCAGCAAATTAAATAAACTTCAAGCTATAACCAATCATGTGTTTAATGATCCGTCGCAGTCTGAGCCAAATGCTATATCACATGTTAAGACATTCATTGGGTAATAGTCATTGTATTGCCAGACGCCTACACTTCACTTGCCAGAGAGTTAAGCTTAAGACACATAATCACATCGGACCAATGCTATGAATATAAGCAACAGGATAAGTTTTTGCGGTACGATATGATGCCAGCTCTGAAAATTTAGTATGTCTCGTTAATTAAACACACCTGAGTCAGATCATCAGCTCACTGGTACAGATTTTAAAGTCTGAAATGGCTGTTGGTGAGGCTCCAGGAATGCAGTTGTGGCAGGCCATACAGGTTATTTGCAGCAAGTTTGGGTTGCACTTTATTTTAAGGTGTCCTTGTTACAATGTAATTATACATTTAAGTACTATAAAATATTATTTAATTACATGTACTTACTGCATGGATTGGGTTAGGATTAGAGTTTGGTTCAGGGTTACTTTTTTTTTAATTAAGCATAATTAATTGTTGTTATTATAATAAGTAATAGCAAGGATGTTCATTTAACACCATTGTTGTATCCAATTACTGTAAATTCCTATAAAAAATCCTACAGTTTGAATTGAGATGCAGTAGTAGAGAGGATGCAGAATTACTATTTGAATTTAAGAAAATATAATAAAAATGAAGTGAAATTCCAAGAAATTAAGGCTGAATGAATCTTGTTGACATTACCATTCTTATTTCTAATTCTATGGTGCATACAGTAAATGCATAAGAATTAATAAATGAATGAATGAATGCTCCTTAAACTTTCTGTGTTTAAAGAAAAATCCTGAAAAATGTATTGGTTTCCACCAAAATAAAAATATGACTATTTTTACTGTATTTTTAACAAATAAATTTAGCCTTGGTGAGCTTAAGAGGCTTCTTTTAAAAATGTTTATCAAAATCTTACCAACCCCAAACATTTAAATGGCATATGTATGATTCTTTAAGTTCCTCTTCCTGATGTTCCAATTAAACTTTGTGTGGAAGGCCAGTTTGATTCTGAATTTGCTCAGCTCTGCTTAGAGTTATTATTCTGACAGTCAACAAAGAGCTTTAGCTTTTTTCAACAAATGATTGGTTTAAAAGCTGTAAAATCTACCAAATTCCTGTTTGAAATCACTCACATGAATACCACAGTTGACTTTCTAAAACATACGTCTGAGTGAGTGAGATGATGTTTATGAGGTATATGGAGTCTGCAGTAACTGCCTTGTCCCACTTACCATTTGAACAGTTCCATCTAAATGCCAGCATGAGTACCATTTCCTCTAGCCCTGAGAGGGCCTGGGCCATTTTACACTCCACGAACAATGGGAGATCTCATCATACACATGTTGAGTCGATTTGACCGGGCTTCTGCATCACAGAGGTCATGTTTCCCATCAGGACGCTCCCTGTGCTCGATGTCGCCGTGACCCTGGGATTGAAAGGGATTGAGGAGAGGTCATGAAGCAAGAGCAGCGTGCGCTAATAATCATATTTCTGAGAGGAGCAGCAGGGTCACTGAGCTGCTGTCTAATCAGGGAGATTTTTGGAGTTGATTCTCTGGTCAGAACTCCCAGTGTGCTCCGCTTTCTCAAAATCCTTTGAGTGTTGAACTCTTAACCCTATCCAGAATGAGCCGTAGTGCTTTGCAGGTGATATGGAAGAGCCAGAGTGAGTGAATGTGATCCAGATGGGCCGCAAGAACTTCAGAGGATGTGATATCTCGTTGGTGTTTTCGGTCTTGGCTCGATTGCTCGGTTAGAGCCTGAGTTTGATTCCAGCGCCCTCCCTCTGCCCCCGCAGGTCCCATTTCACATTATTATTTGGCATCATCATTTTTTGCATCATCAATATATATAACACTAAGCATTAGCAGCATAATTTTTCTTATACTGTATCTAAGTAACAAAAGAAAAATGGAAGCATTACTTTTTTGCAATTGTTGTTATTCAGTTTCTTCAGCTGTTTCAGTTCCTTTGGTTGTACTACCAGAATGTAACACTATGACATTTGCGTCACTAATGGACAAAGAATGGGAGCTGTGCTGCCTGCGGAAAGTCATTTCAGAAGAGACAAAAACAATATGAAATGCAATATACTACAGGCAAATTAAAGTCCTGCATCAACAAGATAGCTCACTTTCAAAAATGATGCCAAATTACATTCATACAAATTGCAAACCATAGATTCCACAAAAGCAGCACCCTTAAAACCTGTTGTTGTCAAGTGTACTTGTGGTTGTGTGTGTGTGTGTGTGGCAAGTTTTATTTACTGGTAATTTGTAAGGTATATAGTATGAGATGATATACAACAGTATGTAATCCTGCATGTTTATTTCTCCTTTTTAACCTACTCCTTTTAATTTAAAAGCGTATTCGCTGATGCAGCCATGTTATTTTTACTTCCTTATGCTGATTTGAGCTGTTTTGATGAACCGTTTTACACAGGATTCAAACCTGTAAACCAGTAAACCAACGGAACTAGAAAACTCATACAGTACATAATAAGCTGTATATGTGACGACAACGTTCAAAAGTATCAGTTTTCAAACTGTGAAGGATGTTAAAAGTGTTTTGAAGTCATGTCATAACACTACATTCTGCAACTAACTGTGTGACAATTAGGCTTTTAATCAAAAATGTATCTGTAAATCATACTTTTGTTTAAAAAGGAATAAAATTTTTGGGAGTGTTACTGCCTCTAGTGTTCATTTCAACTGGAAACTGCAACGGTTTGTAGTATACTGTAGGTACTGTATGTATATTTCCAATGAGCCTAGGTTATATTTTTTTACATTCAGGTTATTTTGGTGTCATATAAGTCTTACTTAATATTTAAAAACATTTTTTATTGATGTGATTTACTGGTATCAGACATTTTTATTTATTGGCCGTTTTTGTGCTTGCTTATTTTACCTTTTGCCTCTTACTTTAAATGAAACCTTTTTTTTTTGTCCCCAAAAAAACTGCAACTTACATTGTTGCCTATTTATTTATTTTAATTTTTTCAATTTGTTAAGTTAGTTATAGTGTTGTTCTAGGCAGTGGACCAGCAAGGCCACCAAGACTGATGAAGCTGTTCCTCCACGGAAGCAATGCTTAAATTTAGTTAAGAGGCACATCATCACTTCATAAAGGCTAACTGCATTCAGAGCACATCATAGACTTCACAGCTGTTAATGAAAACACAAAGAGATTGGTTTCAGTGATATATAATGCATAAAGTGTCAACCATCATTTATTATTTGTAAACCTCGGTGCATGTTCTTGTTAAGCACTGTATTAGTAGCAGAGCAGAACATTGATAAAGCTGTGGAGAGGGTTTGCCGTGACCCTGCATCTTATCTGCTCTCTGCCACTGAGATGAGGGTTAAGAGGGTGGCTAACAAGCGCACATTTTTGTTTTCTTGTTTAAGTTACATTCTGGAGAAAGGGTTACTGCTTTCTCTTGAGAGGCCATTAGCTGTGGCTGTGTAAAAGTGAAAAAATTTGGCATGTAAGAATGAATGTTTCCATCTTTCTGGACATAGTGTGTCTGTCTTTCCATCTATCTGTGGTGCAATACTTTAATAATAATACAGTTTTGTTTGTAATTTTCTAATTATTATGTGAGAAGTTAATATGTATTTTAATAGGGTTGACGATTTGTTTGAACTAGACAAATTTGTCACATTAACTAAACCAAAAGAAAAAGATAAACTGTATTTATGAGTAGTTTTTTGTGTAAATCCTTGTAGTCTGTTTAATTAAAATCTTTAAACACAAGCTGAGATTAAACCTGAAGGAAACTAATTTCTAAGAACACCCACTGTACAGTAATAAGCAAATATAATAATTATGTATCTGTATATCTTTAGCTGAGAGCAGATGAAGCACATAGCGTAAAAAAAAATAAAGGCTTCCCTTAGGAAAGTAAACATTGTTAACAAAACAATAGTGCTATTATGTAGACAAAACTAGTGCTGAAGAATGCTGACACACATCTCTCGCTGATAGATTACTTGAAACTGTATTCAATATATCAAGTGGATTTACAGCAGGAACAGACATGATTTCCTAAAGAATGGAACAAACTTAATTAAGCTGTTTCTTCTGGATAGAGGTTTTGTTCGGGGACTTAAGCAATAATTGTTGTTTAGAGAGATAACGAAACAGCTGTAACGGCACATCTCTGTACATTTACAGTGATTTATCTGAAGAATAGGTTTAGAAAAATGCTCCAGAGAGAGAGAAATGCAATGAGGCCACTGCCAGAAGGACAAATGAGAGCTTTCCTTCAATGTGATTAATCTGTATGCACACTCAACAAATCTCCATCAGCCGAGAAATAGGGCAGTTATAAAAAGTCGAAACTAGCCACACATGACGGAATATGGCAACATTGATCTCATTTTTGTCACTTTAAGACGAGTCTGTTTATCACAATGTTTATTCCAAACACTTTGTCATGTGGCATAAGGCCGTTTTTATGTCGTACTTGGCTTGTGGATAGTTCCTGTCAACAAAAAAAGGTAACTCTATAACCTTTCAAATATGAATGAAAAAAAATAAATCTCATCATATTCAGGCACTTTGGTAATTATAACTTGATTATTTACACACTGGAAATGAAATTAACAGAATTCCCTGCAGGACGGAAAAAATATTGGAAGTATTTCAATATTTAAAAGAAGGATTTAACAGAAGGACATCAACTTGAAATTAATTTATTATTTTAATAAATAAATTGTAATAAAATTGTAACATTTTTGTTCAAACAGGGTAGAACAAGTTTTAGAGAAGACAAACAACTGATACCACAGAACAAGACAGAATTAAACAAGCCCATCGACATTTTGTTCGTTCTAGAAATGATGAAATGATGAAGTATAACTTTCTAAAAGTACGATGAACTGGGTTTTATTATTTGACAGATGAACAGGATGTGTTTTTGAGTTATTTAAAAGAAATTCAAATTATAATCCATACATTAATATTTAAAATAATAATAATCCCAAGAAAATATTTAGTTTGAAACATTGTGAATAGAGATATGGGAGAAATCTGGAATAAGTTTATAGTTTTTAATTTTAAGCGTTTTAGAAGAAAGTAGTGAAAAATTTTATTTCACTAGTTCCCACTTCCTCAGCGACAAAAGATAGCTTGTTTGGCGGATGACAGGCAGGGAGCCCGGCGGTCTCCGAGCCCTAGGAGTTTTAACCCAGCCTGGCCCGCGCGAGCCCCCCCCCAGCGGAAGCGGTGAACCAGGAATCGATGGGGACCCCTTGGGAGGAAGAGTCTTGGCTTAGGAGGTGGAGGGGGAGGAGGCGACAGACAAAAAACGCAGAAGCCCAGGAGTGGAGATAGGCTGTATTTAAGGTGAAGGACAGAAGATTCGCGGGGCAATCAGGGTTGATGAGATTGGTGGCAGCTGCAAGTCGTTCGTTCGTGGAATCTCCTGAAACTTGATTAATAGCTTAATCATCTTTTCATTCATACATTGTTCTCTATTTTGAGATATTGTGCTAAAAATTATTATTATTATTTTATTTATCTTTCAAAAATCTTTTTTTTTTTTTTTAGCATCCAGCATATGGTTAAGATGTTAAATGTTCCGACATAAAAATAAAACAATTGATTGGTGGCAATAATGTGAAATCCTAATTGCAACACTATAATGCAAAGGCACTTGTTTACAAATAAAGGTCACACAAGAAGCAGAGAAGTGGTTAATGTCTGATGGGTGTAATGACAGATTTACGAAGGATCAGTTACTAGTTTACTAGTTGTGTTATTTATGAAGCAGAGAACGAGTGCAGGATAGAGATAGACATGGCGAGAAAGACGCCAAGAGACAAGGCACCCTTGCATGGAGTAGAATATCAAATGCTGTGAGAAGAATGATTGCGTATTCTTCTCAGGCTTTTGCTTAGTGAGACTGGCAGCAGAGATTTGTGATTGGTGATCAGAGATACGCTAGAGTCCATGATCGAAGCGCCCGAATTCTGTCATTATTTATTTGTATTATTTTGTTCCAGTTCCATATGCTGTTCAAATTCAGTGCCACAGAAAAGGAGAATTTTAAAGTATCTTCTTGCCATGTAATGATACAGAAAGGGGGGGAGTTAGATTCAACACCAGAAACATAAAAATAATGCTATAATGCTTTCATGAATAGGCTACATCCTAAAATGTAATTACAATTAACATTAAGCTACACTTGAAAATGTAATTGTTAATGTGCATTTGTTAATTTTCTTACCCATTTTAAGCCATCATCAAGTGCTTGTGAAATCTTAAGATTGTGATAATGATTCCATAATAAGCAGACACATGCACTTTAATAACGCTACACTACGCTACAAATACCTTGTCATAGGCTAATTGCTTTCATATTTCATGTGTAGAAAAATGTTTCACTCATTTTTTTGGACAGAAGATATAGGCTATCTGGGATACTCTTCTGGGTCACCATTTTCACCCATTTCTGCAACAGCATCTGCTCTGGTCACTGGATCCTAGCTCAAATCTTATTGGTCAGAGCATGTTTTCACTTAAGTGACTGGTTGTAAAAAAATTAAATAAAAAAAGAGTCCTTGCACGAATGTTTGCGGTCGATGCGGAAGCATCCATAGAAATCAATTGATCATTGCATCTAATATTCGTTTCACATTTTTGTGCTCAGTGTGGAATGGTCTTAACATACAATCATTTAAAAAATGCTGGATTCGTTTATTTTCAATGAAACTAAACATGCTTTTAGCACCACTCTCTGGACATTTGACACATACTTTTATGAAAAAATTTCATATCAAGACATACTGTGTTTTATCAGTTCATCCATTCCCTGGGAATCAAACCCATTACTTTAGCAATGTTGGCACCTTGCTATACTGTTTAATTTACAGAAACAGTCTTGTCCCACATACCTTATTCTTAGTTGCATGCAATGTATTTTTTCCCCATAGAGTATTGTTTGTGTTTACAGAATAGGGTGGTGTGGTAAAGGTGTGAAATGGGGTGAAAGAGACAAGCTGATTCCATTCTCCTCCTTTCCCCTCCTTCCTTTCACATTCCTCTGACAGGCTGTGGTATCGCAGTAGCGGCAATGAATGGATTTGGCGTGTTTAGGGCGCATCAGAAAAAATGGGATTTTATGCAAATGCATCTTGACACGGGGGCGGGGGAGCACAATCGGCATGTAAACTTGGCAAACGCACAACTGGGCTTATTTCACACTGGGAGACTCAGATTAGCTGTATATTAATAATCCTTCTTTTTGGACAGAAATGAATGTGAAGGGAGATAATGGAGGCGAGGCAGAGGTAGAATATCCCATATTGATATTTGCATCTGAATCTGTTCTTGACACTGAATAGCCAGCATGCTAAAAGGAAGCCCATAATAACCCAATCTCAGTGTGAGGAAAACAATTGCACGAGCTAATGAAATGATAGCTGTCCCGCCTTTTCTGTGAGACCTAGCGTTATCCCATTAACTAGCTTGTTTATGTCACTGGGGTTGTTTGGTGACGGAATGAATGTTTCATAACATGGAAGACTAAAATAAGTATGGGGAAAATATGTTAAATATAATAGACTGTTAGCCAGTCATTACGTAAAAAAAAAGAATATCTTTTAAGTTTTCTTGCGTCCCTCTCTTTGACTATTGTGGTCTCTTGTTCTTCTGAGTGATGTTTTCATTTTCTTGCCGTGACTGGAGACTCTTCGCCTCTAGCCATCTTTCAAAAAGTTTATCTTCTACATAAAAGTAATACCAAAGTCTCACAGGGCAAGATTGCTACTGTGATCATTTACTGTGCCAATTAGCTATTCCGACTTGCATTTTTATGACAACACAAAGAAACTTGAAAGGAATCGTTTGGGAGATGTGTTTCTTAGGTCAGTTATGCAGAATTACGTGAATAAGCACCCGTTGCTCAGAATAATTACGTAACCTACTGTATACTATAATTAACCGATTGAAAGAACAAGTATTCCAAAAGAGCATTTTTACAGATTTCTGTCAACTTGAAAATGTGTAAATTGGATGAGCTACAGAAGGTCTACAGGATAGCACTGAATGTCATTTTAGAATCGAGTTCAAATATCTTTCCTTGGTCACATCAGCTGCCTCGCTGTAATGCAAAAGCAGTTTCCTCACAGTCTTTACACTTCTCAGCTGGTGCAAAACGTTTGATTTTTGATTTTTTTTTTTCCCAATCCATTGACTGACAAAGAGGAGAGACGTCAATACATGTTGAGGAAAAAATGTAGTAGAGACATAAGGGCATGAAGTAGATTGGATTCAAACCCGCACTGAACACATGACCTGTTTAAATTCAGTCTTTTCATCATGGGTTTTCAGGTGAAGCTGTATAAAACCGAACCAGAAGATTCTTTTTCTTCATACGCTCAAGGTCTTTCTTTGTACTTCAGTATGAGAGTGTGTGCTTCTAGGGAGGTTAAGCAGTTGCCCTTTGTGTGTGTGCGCAGGCACACGCCTTGAAATTACCTTTAATAGAATGAGAAAGTAATGCATGCCTCTGTTTATCCTGCTTATTGTTCTATAACTACAGTAGCTGTCTGAATAACAAATGCAGGCAGTTGAGCGCAATACAACTACACATTCATTACAGTGATGCGTACCACACACAAGCACAGTCATTTATAGATCCATGTCAGAGGTTCTTAGCCTCTGTTTTGAGCAAACATTAACCTTTCTCTCTCGGTGTATGTCTTTTTTAATACTTCTTTCATCTCTGTCCATTTCTCACACTCATCGACATATTCAAGCAAACACACACTTATTAGCCTGTATATTAGCAAAGAGAGCATGTTTCTCCAGCTCTGGCTGCCATGATGATGAGTATGCAGATTACCCATCTGCTGCTAGGCCTCGCTCTCCAATCTATCTCTGCTTCACTTTCTCTTGGCCTCTGATTAGTAAAGCTCATTGGAAGGCCATCTGTCTTTCAAAGTTGAATAGGTTGCTACAAAGCATGTGCCCAAGTTGAATTGCTTTAGACTGTGGAAATTTTTGTGTTTGTATCATGAGGGAAGGAGGTTCCTGAAGCTCTGTCTTAGTCTGGATCAAAAAACTTTCGAATTGATTTCACTGCCATTTTCTACAGAGTAAAGTAGTTTTATTGCTCATGTGCAGGTCAGATTTCAGTGGACTTCTCATTTATTTTACAGTGAAGTATATTCAAATATTTCTGAAAATGTCTTACAGGTATATTCAGTAAATAGAAACAAACGATGAAATCTTTGGCATTCGATATGAATATACAGCTGTAAAGCTATTGAGAATAGTTGGTGTTAATAAAGATTTCATCATGTAAGACATTGTCTTTTGTAGAACCCTACAAACATGTATGAGTTTACCTTAAAAGCTCAATTTTACAGAAAAGGGGAAACTTTGTATTAATGTCCTTTTTTATTAGGCAAACTTAATATTATATTATTATTTTTTTTTATTAAATGCCATAGCTGTTTAGAAAAAAACAACTGATGTTTTGATGTTTGTGAAATCATTCTAGGATTTTAGAATTGCATTTTTTATGGCAACCTCTGATGTCTTTAAAGTCTTGTTGTGCCTTGACTTGAACATCATGTTTAAAGAGTTAGCAGCCAACAGGATAAAGCCAGGCTTTGCGTTTCAAAACATTTCAAGACATGTCTCACACCATGTCTGCCATCACTGTTTGGAAATTCTCATCTAGAATCCTCGAATATGTTGCCGTAACCAAGTCATATATTTTTCTGAGGCTCAGCCTTGTGTGCCCTCGCAGTGCACTGCCACACTACTGGACAGATAACAAGTTTATCCTTCTTTATAGTCAAACTTCACAGAGGGCCCAGTCAAGCACACAGACAACTAAACCTCTTAGTGTCCTCTCAACCAACCGAGCCTGACACTGGCACTGCTGCTGATGCAGTCAAGCATGTGGCCGTGCAGCGAATCACTGGCACAGACCTTTCAGATAGATAGGCACATGTTATGACATCTACTGTCCATGACTGCTCTCAGGGAGGCCTCGCAAATTCTCTGACATCTTGAGACTCTGTCTGAGCTGAACCATTGAAGAGTCCTAGAAAGTAATTAGTGCAGGAACATGCTTCATTACTGTCCTTTTGTTTGATATAGGATAATTGATATGATATTTTAGAATTGCTGGCCATAGGTAATGTTGAGAACAGAACTGGAAAAGGAAACCCTCATTTAATTCTACTACTGCAGATGATTTTATAAAATGTTATTTTATACAAGCATATATATATATATATATATATATATATAAAGAGTTCAAATGCAAAAGCCTTAAGTGCCATCTGATTTTTTTTTCTTAAGTTATTTCACTTCAATGGCAATGAGAAGTACCTATTCATTGGCAATAATATGAAATTACTGAGCCTACACATAGGAGCCTGATAAAATGCAAATATTTTAGCAGGCATATATATAATTAAAACAATTAAAATATAATATATGTTATTAATTCATTTATTTACTTTTTTTTTTTTTTTTCTCCGAAGAGGTAAAAGTAACGTTCTGGTTCTACTTAATTACTCTCTAGTAGCATCTTGTCTATTACCATACAACATCTGAGTTATTATGTTTGTCTTCTACAGAGCTGTTTTAGCTTAATTTGATTTAATTTTATAATTCAATCATTTTTCAAGACCTCAATGCTGTTATTAAACCGAATTAAATCAACATTGAACTGAGTAAAAGCTTAACAGCACTGTTGTCTTGACAGAGCTGCTTTACAGCAGAAATTGGATTTGTCTCATATTTGAATTTTTTCATTGATCTGATACTTTTTGAATATAATGCTATGTGTATTGTATAAAGTATAGAAATAAAGGTGACCTGACAAAAGCGCTCAATAAATAAGCATGAATTTTTTTAAGTGGGACTAGTTTTCTATATGGATTAACCTCTGTTTTTCCAGTGTAATTACTTTAAGTGGAACGTGACCCTTGTAAACATTTCCAATCTATCCTGCGTAAATGTTTTTCTGTGGTTATCGACATTGTGCCAAAACTGTTGTCGATAGAGCTTAACTTCTATTGAACCCAGTACATTCCTTTAAGTATACACACCCTACAACTCATACACCGTATTTATTAATGCTGTAAATGTTCATTTCTTGGCCATTCAGACTTCAGTGCCTGGAAACTTGTTTAAATGGAGCCATGATAAACGAGTGCCCAGAAACTGTCACTACAAAGTTACACAGTTTCCTTCACCACAGGGTCAAACCCTTCAATTACTACTCGATAACAGTGCAAGTAAACCTGCAATTCTGAGAGTGTGGGAAGGCTGAGTGGTGTGATGAGGTTACAAGAGTGCAACCGGCCAGATTAAGATGTGGCTGGGTCAGCGCAAGGGTATACGTTCACCTTCTTACTCTTTTGCTGGCTTTAAGTATGCAGTGAGATCTATTATTCTGCCAATAATCCAAGCCGTAATGGAGAAAGCAAGCAAGGGAAGCAAGAATTTAAGATGATCAAAATAAGCATTCAAAGTCATGTTAAAACAGCTGAGGAATTGCAGCCCATGAATATGACACTGTTGGCTTCAAATTTGATATTTTCATCTGACCAGATCTCAGTGGCAAGAATTTCTCGAGAGTGCTCAGAGAAATTACTTTTTTCCTCAGAAATGTCACGTTCCTTTGGTGAAATGATTCCTTTAATCCACAGAAAGAGCGGGAGGTTAATTTGCAATGCTTTTGTGTATTGTAATCAACACCCTTCATTTGCATAAAGCCCTGCGGGGTGTAAAGATCTCCAGGAGATTGTGAGGAAATGCTTAGACAGACAGTGCTTTGTAGATAAAGAGAAACATCATTCCAGTCAGTAATGTGAGCATGTGTGATTTAAACAGTTACATTTAGAGGGACAGGGACCACTGTCAGCTTTCCTTGCTAATGATTTCCTAGCCTCTGAATCTCCAGCACCTTTATTCTGTTTGTTAACCTGATCATCAATTAGTAAAACAGACAGATTTCTGGGAAAGTGTGGAAAATTAGTGGAAATAATGTGTATCATATCTGCCTTTAATATTTTATTATTCAATCATGGCTTATGCAAGTCACAAAATTCACACCAAACATGCAATTCACACCACAGATGATAACTAGCGGTTTTAAAAATCATTTTATTCTATCAGAATAAAAAAGTGATAACAATAACACATAGTTGTTATCTGTTGCAATACTTTTTTTTTATTTTTTACATTAAAAAACAACATTGAGCTGATGTATGTGTACATAAGTACTTAAAGGTGCCATAGAATGCATTGAGAGAATATTTTAAATTGTTGTCTGATATGTACATAGAAGGTATGTAGCT
>JAUCMS010000153.1:13466637-13479032 GCA_032357445.1 Enteromius radiatus | reverse complement strand
TTTTGCAAACACTTGATTTCTATAAGAAGTAGGAAACGATGGTGTTTGAGTCTCACAGTATGTTATGTCCATGTACTGAACTGTTATTATTCAACCATGCCCAGGTAAATTCAGTTTTGCATTCTATGGCACCTTTAAGATAAGCGACATCGTAATATGTGTTGGTTATGAACACTAATATACATGTAGCTGGTTTTGGTCAGTGAATTTTTATTGTAGGTAATAGCCAGGAATGTTTTACAATACACAATGTTCCTCATTTGTAAATATTTTTGCCTCAGTAGAGTTTGCATTTAGCCACTTACACAAAGCAGTAAAAATACCACACAAACTCACTCCTCGCTGTTTTTTAAACTGACAACCTTTTTGACAAGTGTCTTCGGAGGAAGTTTTGCACCCCTCCCTTTTCCATAGTTTACTCTCACTCTTGTTTTGTGCCCTGTAGCAGCAGCTGTTCCAATACACTGCATTTCAGAGGAAGTTTGACTCTTGTGCCTCACGGCAACTGTGACTCATACCAGAACCATCACTGTTTGTTGCTTAGCTCAAAACCATAAATCACATCCTCGCGCCTCACATACAAAATCAGTAGTCACACTATAGCTCACCTGCAACTTTTAGTTGATGTGTTTTTTGACTCTTAGGCCCTGTCTCAAATGGCAGCGTAAACCCCCACGCTCTTCAGCACTTTTGTGACACAGTGCTGCTTTGACTGTTAGATACATGTCTGGACGCATAACAGCCGCAAAGGGCGAATGGGACACCCTTCTTCAAACTCGGAAGTGTCCTGGAAGTTTCAAGTATATCTAATAAGACCTTGATCAGCGACTTCAGGTGTGTTTGATTAGGGTTGGAGCTAAACTCCTTTGTATGCGGTGCATATTTTTTTTCCACACTTGCGTTAATAGATCAGAACTTACTGTATGTGTTTGCGGTCAAGCAGTGCGCTCCAGTACTGTCATGCAGCGCTCATTTCTGCGTGGAGTCTATTTTTGCTGTGCTGCACACACTAAATTAGCACTGTTCATGGTAAAAATGCACATGAATGGAGTGTAATGTAATGTAAAGTCTACTGTTTCACAGTCAACACATGACTTTTTGACTAGATTTAAAATAAAGAAAAGTGCACTTTTTAGATAAACAGCAATAATGGCATTTGTGGAGGCAGGAATACAAAGTTGGATTTAGTGAGTTTAAACATGAATATGTAAGATTGTACGGTATTACTGTACTGTGACAAAAGAGAATCACAATGCTGAAAAACTATTTCAACACCTGAGGCAGTGCCACAAAGAAAAAAAAACATACACAGGGTTTCTTTTATTTAATGTTTTATGTTTGTTCTAGAGACTTGTTACAGCTTTTTGATTTTAATTGATTTTCATTTTCATTCAAAATTCACACTGAATACCTTTATAACTGTAAAGCATGTCTATATGTCATCATATAAATATGTCTATATGAATCATTTATTATTAAAATTGAAATCACAAAATGTATTTTAATGAAAAAAAAAAAAGTCCTACTTGATGGACACAAGCAGGGTTGTTTGGTTTTTATACTGACACCTGTTGGCCGTTAGAATCACTTTCGTAAAAAAAAAATTCCAGCTGATGAAGAATACAAACTTTGACACCCAATCAAAATCCATACTGCTTTAACAAGCTCAAGAATTAAAAGCGACAGACAAACAAGTTTCACTTAGAATAAACAGACTATAATAAACATAATAAATAACCTCATCATTATAGTAATTTTCATAGTTATCGATGTTATTGTGAACGGGACTTAACTGTCAATGGCTACTGTATATGGCATATTAATTTAGTGGGACTCATACGAATAACACAGCTTTTTCAAGAAGACCGATACAACTTGAGTCTCTATTTCATGTGATTTCATTTTAATCATATTCCTGATTGCTATTCAGCACCTAAGGTCTATTAATTTCTCTATGTGTAAAACTTTTTTTAATTAGCCAAAAATGACTAAGTGCACCTTTAAGATGACCAGCCATTCTTTAGCATGCTCTACATTACAGCCACAGGGAACTCTGGGCTTATTGTAGCAGCCCAGACTTGGCACAGCATTGCTGATAAGGCACATTTTCATTAAATTCAGAATCGATTCAGTTATTATTAAACCTCTTTTCATTATTTTCTTCCATTTCTCAATACTGGCAGTGCACATCCCATCCCAGCAGAGATCAATGCATTTTGGGTAGAGTGTATAGCCTCAGAAGGCCAGTACAGGTTAACGGCTTGAATTTCAGCAAGTAAATCCTGGCATTTAAAGTCACTGTAGTTTGAGTTGCCAATTGCTTATTCGTTGTAAGTGTCGGGGTTGTAATAAGGTGATGGTTTTTGTTCGTAAGTATAAGCGACTCGCAGAGAATGATCCAGAGATGTTTAGAAATTCACATGGAGATCTCAAAGTAGGGGGTTTAGAATGAATAATTGACGCCTGTGCTGTTAAATGCCTTGGGATGTTTCGCTTATTAAACATGATGTGTTGTGGGCTATCACAAGAGGCTTATATTTCGGATTTATTAAAAATACATGCACTTTTGTAGAGTGGGTACAATGTTTGTAAGGTGAACGCCTGAAACTTTATCCATTATTGAGCATGAAACTTGGCATTTTAGAGATTCTCTGATCCACAGAGAAGAGAAGCTTTTCATCTCCTCATGAAGTCAGATCTGTTTTCTTGGCTTGTTAAAAACAATTCGTTCTCCTTATTTGTGCATTCGCAGTTTGCTTACTTTCCCTCGCTGTCCCCTCTGTTTGATTCATGTATGTTTTAGATTTTTGCTTTCCATAAACAATCTCCCACAAGCCGTGACACATAATTCAGAGTGATGAAGAGGGACATAGGTTGCCACAGGGAATGAGTCTGTTGTCATTATTAATTACACATTGGTGAGAATAGTTGGTTTCACAGCTCATAATTATTAACCAGGGACACTATGGGGTGTAATTATGCCATAAACATGAGGTCTTATCAACATTACTCTCTCTCTGTGCTTTATATTCCCCTGCCAGGCATTGTATTAATGTTCTGTCACAGCTGGCTTATTTGTGTAGCTTACCTACATGTTTGCGTAATGTTTAGGGAGTGTTGCAGCAGAAGGGGGGGGGGGGTGTTGTTTACGTTAGTGTGACTGTGGCTGTTTATGCATTATACTCTTCATGATCAGTGACATAAAGATAAGTGAGCGGCCAGTTAGAATAACAACTTTTAACTTGCAGTATAGAAGTTTTATTTTTTTAAATAAAGAAGGTAGTTAGAATGCCCCTAAAATTCAAGATATGGGGCAAAAATTCCCCTGTTTGAGTTTTGTTAGTTTATAATATTGTTTTATTGTGTAAATTGACTGTTTTGCTAAATTTTGCCAACTTTTCGTCTACGACACACAGCGGCGTTTCACGTTTTGAACAAATTGGGTGAATCATTTAGCTTTGAACCATTGCCCATAGGTGTGTTGGTTTTAAAGTTTATGATCGGTGTATGACATCAAAGTGCAGCGAAACCGATTTAAAAGCATGCAGAGTCGTCTGCTCTTGCTGTACTTTGATGTCACACACCAGTCGGTCTGATGATGATGATGATCCGCTTCAAGTCGAACAAGCCTAATGATTCAATGGACCATTCATAAAGAACCATTTACTTCACTCAGTCATTACTACAGTCATTAGAACGATTCAAATGAATGAATAAATGACTCGATGACTTAATCATTATGACATTTACCACCACCTACTTGCAGTTTTACTTTATTATTTAGAGTATCATTTCATTAAAGAAATTATTTCATATTTCCATAGTAATGATAATAATAAAAAATTATGTCCGTTTGATGCTTTATGCAACAATGACTTTTAAATTATTTTTTGGGAGTAATTTGCAATTAATATGCCATTTAATTAGATTAATTAATCACCACACCATGTAATTAATTAGATTATATATCACAGTTCCCTCTAAAATATTAAGAAACAAAACTTTTTTTTTATCTGCTTTCTCATCATAGAAATATGGAAATTACATTATAGAATCTACATTATAGAAAAACTCAATAAATCCAAACAACTTTTTGCAGCTTTGCTTTTTTTATCCAAGCTGTAAAATGTCATTGAACTTCGAATAGCACACAATCAAAATAGCATCATAAAAGTTATTATCCATACAAAATTGTCCACATAACCACTCCAAACAACATCATCTGAACTTCCAAGCATCAAACAGGTGAAACGTTAGCAGTCCTGTCAGAAATTATGGCATATTTAAAGTGACTCTAGGTACAGTATGCACTTTTTCTCTGGCAGTTATCACTGGCTTTTTATCTGTAAAACTGACAGATTGGTCGACCTCTATTCAAGTTTTTGGCATTTTGCATTCTTGGCATTTTGGATATTGTTGAAGAGTTTTTTCCCGCTCTCCTTACTTCCACTGACATATGGTCTGTTGCCACTGCATTACTCTAGTCTTTCGTGCATCTGGAATACTGGATCTGTTTGATCCATGACTTTCTCTTGTGCCCGCTCGCTTTATTAAACCGCCACACCTGTTCCAGAGAGGTTCGGAGTGCGATTCGATTTCCCATGGGCCGTTTTATAAATAGCTTTTCTTTCAGAACTCTGTAGCTGATGGTGTGAGGAGCTAAAGAAGATCTCAGTGACTCACTCCTGCTTTGTTTCACTGCGTGCATGCTTCTGGGCCGACTGATGGGTTGATACAAGTGTCAGAAGTGAGATCTGCCTGTCTGCTGCATGATTCAGTGCAGCAGGGGCCCTCCGCTCAGCCTCGTCCCCTGAGACACTGCGGACTGAGAGATGGTAAATAAAAAGGAGGTGTCGTATTGGAGATAACGTAGGTTTTACTGCTAATATCCGTCTCAGGGAGGGCGGCTGGAACGGTTAATAAAACAGAGAAATGAAACTGTCACGATATCTTAGTGCTCTTGGTGGGGCTGATGCTGTCTCTCTTCCAGTTTTGATACTCATTTGTTATTCATGATTCACACTCTTTTTTCCTGTGTGCAGTAGCTCCATATGCATTGAGGATAACATGAGCAATTCATGCAGGATATAATACCTGGATGGATGCATAAATTAAATATAATTCTAAGTATTATTATAGTTGATGTTATTGATAAATATTATTATTGTTGTTGTTTTTATTATTTTTGGATGGCTAGAGGGATTGGAGTAATAGTAATAATAATGATGATGATTATTATTGCACTTTATTTTGCTGTGTTGTTAATCACTCAAAGTAATATTATGAGCAATATTAATTAACTGCATGTACCTACTGTAGGTTACGGTTATGGTTTGGTTTAGGGTTAGTTACTTAATTATACATAATTATACATCATTTACTTTAATTATGCTAATTAAGTTAATAGATACATGTAGCAGTTATGCCACCCTAAAAAAAGTGTTTAAAATTGTATTATTGTTATCATTATCCATCCAAAACATAATAATAGCAATAAGAACCATTCAATTCAATAGCTTTTAATAAGCAAGGATGTGAATTTTCTTCTAATGGTTCTCTTTTTATCTATGGTTTTTAAAATGGTCATATTGAATATGTATTTTTGCATAGTTCCTTTGCATTTTTGTTTAGAGTTGAATGTGAAAAGCCTTTTGAATGCTAATAAAATATAATCATAAAAGCCTGAAGTTACATACAGAAAAATTAAAAGCAAAACAATTATGCAAAAAATATATATATACTAATATAGTTATATAATTATAGTTGTTTTTTATTATTATTTTACTATGTGTATTTTCAATTACCTTTACAGTGCTACAAACTGTAACTGATTTAATGATTTAATTATTGTGGTAATTAATTAATTCAGAAAATTGATTTATGATGTTGATTGGTAATGATATAGAGGCCTTAGCTTGCACTACAGTTTTAGCTACAGGATTTATGTCACTTGATTATATACTGTACCTGTTACCGCTTTGCCCTCAGCACTTGTGATTTGGTTTTTGTTACTGTATACATCACTTTAATTTAGTGCCTGCACACTGCTGCTCTGAATCCTCATGACAGAAAATTATGTAGAAAGCCACTATTTTCTCTCCCTGTGTGGAGGGAAGATGGATGAATGTGGCCTCACGTGTCACACGCTGCTGTGCATCAGTGTTCCGGAGCGCCGTCAGAAACATGCAGCCCGCTCTCCTTCGCTCTCCTCTCTCTCTATTAGCCTGATGGATTGACCATTTGTCCTGAACACTGGCCCAAAACCGCACACGCAACTTGCAAGCCAAGCATCCATTTACAGCTTCAAAGTCTATTTAAGGTGGTGAGGCTCTTCAGTTATTCAGCGCCACACTGGGTTACATATGGGGTTAAATAGACATTCTGTTACACTGATGGCTTAACGTCACAAGTCCTACATGGAGGAGAAGAACAGCGTGGCATATTACTTTCTCAAGCAGTTCTTTAGCACGATAAGTGACACTTAGGCAGGTGTGACAATAACAGAGTCCTAGCGAGTCTTCAACAGAGTGTCATTTGAGAGACCATTTATTGCCATGGAGGTGACGGGGGTATTGATGCAATAACATAAAATCATTTGTCTTTCCCATTGCTCCATTTTCTACCTTTGACCTCATAGTGTGGTTTAACCAAATCCTCATTCACAATTTACATGATAAACACACATCTTACCTCTTCCAAAGGCAGATACAGTACATGATGGACATTCACATTAAATTAGTTCCCTCAAATATATAGAAATATATCAAATTTTCTTATCTCATTTCACTTACCATTTTTCATTCTTTGCTATATGTGTGCGCTTTGATGAGCCCTTTTATTTCTGCTCTTCAGTGTTACTATCTTTATATTGTTTTCTTCTCTTCTCTTATATTTGATCTCATTTCTTATGGATTATAATTTCTCTTTGAACTTTGTTCCAGAAGAATATTAAATGTATGAGAGTAATACAAAGTACAGCGATGTACATCAAATCTAAGCTCCATTGATGTTTTGTTCATTTTGATGTTAAGCACATTGTATTGTAGTTTTAATCAGATTCTTTTCTTTACATTTAATTATTTTTGATTTGATATAATGCTATAATCTTACTGAGATAGTTATGGGCCCACAGGCATTGTTAAACCTTATTTTTGAGAGGTTTTCGGTCCTTTTTTGGGGGGTCTAATTTGATAAAAACACAACGTACAAACTGTGAATTTGATTTTCTTTTGGTTTTTTGCACCCCTTAGATTCCAGATTTTCAAAAATAGTCCTATACTAACAAATCATACAGCAATAGAAAGCTTCTGTTGACTAGTTTTGTGGTCCAGGGCCACACATTTTGAAATATTACTGGGTTTTTCAGTCCTACTTCTTACAGACATGAAATGTAAATTGACAAATTGCAGCTTGTCTTTTTTGTCCCTGTGTTTCTGCCTTGGTGTTGTCCTTGCTTTAATTTGGTTCCTCTACTTGATTTTATACTTATAACTGCTTGTTTTCTCAGCCATTTCAGCACATCATGAAATTTTAACTCCACTTAATTGTTCCTTGTATTAAGAATGATATAATTGAATATTCATATGTTTCTCAGATTGGTTGGATCATAACAAAAGCGGCATCTGTTGAGTATAGTCTTGACAACCGCGCCACTTCATTACGATTTTCTGGGACACCAAATCCCTGCATTTCTCGCAAAGATGCAGTCTTACCCGTATCCTGTTTGATCATGCGATTTGATTGGCGGCATACTGTGCTTTGTTTGTTTGGTCTTTCCTATTTTCTGCCTAGTTAACTCACAGCTCGGAAAACAGCGCTGTAAAGATTTTTGATGGAACCAGTAAAAGCAGAATCAGGGCAGAGACAGTATTTTATGCACACAGCCACTCAGCTGTCGGCGGTGATGAGTTGAGGATTATATTAAATCCTCAAGATTATGAGGAAAGAGTGAGCAACATCTACTTCAACCGTCTCACTGGTTGGTCCCATTAAAAAAAAAAAGAGAGAGAGAGAGAGAAATAACTAAGAAGGAAGCTCCATCAACTATAAATACCACAATATCTCACTGCTCTATAATAAGCTGAGGACATATCCCAGACTACCGAGTGTTTCCATGGTCTCTGCTGCTGTTGCTGGGCAGGTGTTTTCAGCTGGAGATATTGCGCTCAAGCAAACGCCTTCCTTTATGGAAAGAGATGCAGCCCCCACAGCACAGAGTCAATAAAGTGTCGAAGATGAGTTTGTGTTTTCCACATGGCCCGGGTCACTCCTGAAGCGAGCTGCTCACAGAGGGTAATTATGCCTCTAAGATAACAGTGTATATTCTATTTCATATCACACTCAGATGTTGATACAGTTCTCCTGAGATGAGCTCTAGGTCGTCCTCTAAAAATCTTAAGGATATCCTTAAAGAAATCTGTGTTTCTATCTCTCCATCCATACAGCTATCAATCAAGTTATTTGTTGTTGTATTTATCCGTCAATAGATCTATTTGTTTATCTATCTATCTATCTATCTATCTATCTATCTATCTATCTATCTATCTATCTATCTATCTATCTATCTATCATCTTATTATCTTTATCTGTTGTTATATCCATTTGAGTAGATGGGTAAATTCTCTTAGTAAGACTTTATAAGACCTTCTTAGTTATTTCTCTTTGTTTCATTTTACTAAAATAATATTATCCTACTGGAAAAATATGAATAACCCATTACACATTTTATGCTCGTGTTGTTGCATCCCAATTATTTTAGGGTTGAAGATCGAGTCAAAATATCTAATAGCAGTCTTAGCTTGCAAACATAATTGCACCTCATCACATTATTCACCGTTTGCTGTTCTTGTGCTTTGGGTCAAGAATAATATTTAAGGCATTTTTATGCTAGATAACTCATTAAAATATAATGGTGATTAATGGGAATGTGCAATGTGGTTGATGTTGCTGTGACAAAATGAATATGTAAAAATAAAATTAATGTTTTATAACTTTTCTTTATGCACTAAGTGTTTAGTGATCCATTTGTGTATCTCTTTCTATTTGTCTTGATTTTTGTAGATTCATACTGACTAATATTTTTTTGCAAATGATCATCTGTTTTGAGACTGGTCATATTATGTTTTCTAATCCTGCTGCAAATGCAAGAAAATCTGCCTTTCACCATGTGACCTGTTTTCTAGTAAGAGGTCCTGCTGGTGAATGCTGTAATCAGATCTTAACACCCCCTGCTGCTTCAGACTAGTAATATGAGGGTTTCTTCTGGTATACGCTGCATCTAAATGGGCCTGAGCAGCACTGTTTACTATAAGCTGTAGGACTTCTGCTAGTACTGGTTAGAAAATCAAACCTAACACAGTTTTCTTGTTTCCTTTTCATTGCTTCCTTCGGTCACTAACTGTATCAGGTGGTGGATCACTTGGAAGTTGCTGCATAGTTTCGCTTGAAGTACACTTCTGCTCAAATTTCTCAGTTCATGTCACAGGAAACCAATTGTTTTTTCGTTGTGTGGCTTTCTCTCTGAATGCTCTTTTAGAAGTGAAATATGTATTTTCAGACATAAAATAATAACGTTGTCACACATGATTTTAGAATACTCCTTCCATCTACCTCTGTTTGGATGTACAGATTACCCTGCCTCAAATTCACACTGTTTGTTGAGCCAATGTTACAGTGTCATGAAGCAGATTTTAATGAATAAATTTGTATTTAAATTAGCGTTTTGAAATATTTTTTGCAGATGCAGATGCAAAGCTAAATTTTTTCGTTACTTCAGTCTTCAGTGTCACATGATCATGTAGAAATCATTATTTTTCTCATTTTCTGCTCAAACATTTTATTTTCATTTGCAATTTTAAAAATTGTTGCCCTGCTTTATATTTTTTCTTAAACCATGATTTATTAATTCCATTTTATTATCATTTTATTTTTATTTATTTATTCATTATTATTTTTAATTTTTGAAGTGCTGCATTTAATTCTTCCTGGCTGAATATAATTCTTAATTTCCTCCCATAATTTCTTTTTTTTTTTTTTTTACATTTCCTTATATATTTTTTGTAGTATATATATCTATTATTTCATGAGTTCCCACTTCCTCATTTATAAATATTGTAAGCATGCTTGGCGTGCTGTCCGGGGAGGAGGCTGGGAGCCCTGCGGACCCAAGCCCTAAGGCAGGGGTCACCAAGTTCGGTCCTGGAGGGCCGGTGTCCCTGTAGGGTTTACCTCCAACCCTAATTAAACAAACCTGAAGCAGTTAATCAAGGTCTTAATAGGTATAATTGAAACTTACAGGCAGGTGTTGAGGCAAGTTGGAGCTAAACTCTGCAGAACACCGGCCCTCCAGGACTAAGTCTGATGACCGCTGCCCTAGGGGTTTAACCCCTAGGAGGGAGAGGGCTGGGCAGAGCCCGGTGTCCGGCCTGGTCCCTGCGGGAAAGTGGGTAGGGGCCGTAGATTGCTTGCGTAGGACTTCTAGCGATGCAGACCATAGTGGGCAAATTGGCCGATAATAGGAGAAAGATGCGAAAGGACTCTGGACCGGATTACTAGATTACTAGGTGTCCCTGACCAAGCAAGCCAAAGGCGACAGCAAAACACCACATGGGAGAAAAAAAAACCTTAGCTCTGATAGGGTAATCAGGTAATAGGGAGATTGGAGGCAGCTGTGATTAATCATTCGTACATGCGCCTCCCGAAATTAGTTTGCAAACTTATTTGTTATTTATTACAGAACAGAAATATATAGCAATTTTTTTTTCTCCTTATTAGCCATATATGTAACATCTGAAACGATTTTGCATGCTTAACGTGTTTGGTAAGTGGAAAAATCAGCTGTTGAACTTTCAAATATCATTAAACCTTTAATTGATACAGGAGTAAACATAATCAGGATAAACTAATCAGGTTTTCCATATTTAAACGATGTCAGTCCTCTTCATGATGATGATCTCATCTCTTTCGATGACCCTTCCTTTGCCTTTTCCAGGGTTCTAAGTTGTTCACCGCTCTGATTGGTTGTTCGCTCGTACCGAAATCAAACTGGCAATCAGTGTAGACAAAAACAAACATTTAATGTAACCTGAGCCTGCGCCACAGGGCCAGTCTGCGTTCCATCCAATCAGTGTCCAATGAGCTCAATCCCAGAGAGGCCTCCTTCCTCCCCTGCGAGTCCCGCTCCACAAATCACACGATGACGGCATGGGATCCGGTGACTTTGCCGTATATCACAGCCCGTGTGAGGGCACGCTCAATCAACGTCATTATCCTCCCCTGCTCGGAGGAGGGCAGCCATTTTAACTGCACTGATTATGCTAATCTGGTGACAGGGGACCACCCTCGGTTGATGTAGTGGCTTATTAATATTTACTGACAGCGTCCCAGCACGAGGGAGTGTGTGACATAGCACTGGATCTGTTGGGAGTGCCGACACACAGCCACACTGTGTTTACATCCCTTCCTTTCTGATGTTCTACAAACTGTTCAATTACCGTTACAAAAAGGAAAACACTGGAACATTTGGATATTTATCATTTAGCCACTAGGCTCACAGGAGGACGACTTTGAGGGGTCCTTTGCTGTACGGACATGTAAGCGAGTTGAAGGGGATAAAGGAATGTATCTGCGTGACAGGTTTCATTTTTGAGGAGGGCTGAAGCGATAGACCGCCGGTGGGGTGTGAGAAAGAAGATTGAAGAGTGAAGAGAGAAATGTATTTATTTGTGTCAGTGCTACACAAGCATGGTGAGCATTCCTCACTGTTTGTTCGGGGCTGACAAATAGCACAGTCCTCCTGGCACAGACTGATTGACAGTATTGAAGACTGTGTGAGACATCAACAGTGTGTCTACAGAGGAGACAGCTTAAGTCAATCTGTCTTCAACTGTAGAATAAGGAAACAGGCCTCAGAATTATGTTGAAGGGATCAGTACACCCAAAAATAATACGTACTGTCATCATTTGCTTACCTTTATATTTTTTTCTATCCCATGAATTGTTGTTTTAGTATTGTTTACATGCTGTTTATGTGGTATTTCTTAATATTTTGGTAACATTAGTTAATGAATTAACCAAAATTATCTAACGTAGACTGATATTTGTTACAGTGTTATCAATCTGTTCATGGTTCATGTCAGCTTTAGACCTTTAAATAATGTTAACAGATGCAACTTTGTATTAATAAATGTAGAAATTAATAAATACTTCAAATTTACTTTTCCGAGTTCAGTGTTTACCAGTGGAACCTTATCGTACCTTAGTGTTACTAAATATTTAAAATTAGCTCTTATATATATATATATATATATATACACGGGTCCTTCGCAAAAAAATTATCATATTGTGATAAAGTTCATTATTTTCTGTAATGTACTGATAAACAGTAGACTTTCATG
>JAUCMS010000153.1:13405639-13447627 GCA_032357445.1 Enteromius radiatus | reverse complement strand
TGAAATAAACCAGGAAATCAAACCAAGAGAGCAAAAACAAAGAAAGACATCAAACACAACAACCCAAGAATGTTACAGATGCATAGAAAAATCAATGTTGTTGCCGATAATTCGGTACATGTAAAGATATAAATTTTATTAAATAGCATACAATTGCATTCAATAGTTTTGGGGGGAAAATATTAAAGTCTATTTTACTCTTTAAGGCTGCATTTATTAGAAAAAGTTGTAAAATATTGTTTAAAAAAAAAACAAAGAACAGCATTTATTTGAGATATATTTTATATACATCCCGGGAATAAATGTAAATGTCTTTACTGTCAGTTTCAAGCAGTCTGTTGCTTCCTCATTGAATAAAATTATTCATATTTTTAATAATTAAGAAAAAAAAATCTCACTGACCCACTTTTTTTTAACAAAAGTATAAATCCAGTAATTGAATAAGTATCGCATTTGACATGATCAAATCCATATTAATATTCTTTGAAATCCTATCTGAAACACTAAATGAAAGGGACACTACTGTTTATTCCCATGAGAAATATTTGAACGTAAGCAACATTTGCTTTCTATTAAATCTCATCACTGCCTCAGAGGAGCAATTAAGATGTTAAACAGATCTGAGTGGTTTTTACTCCAGTAGATTTTTGTACTTCAAAATAACTGTTTTATTGTCATTTTTATTTGTAGCTGAATTATTAGCCTTTGAACGTGTGTAATTGTTGATGCTAAAGGTCAATCCAGTCTGTGTTAGATAGTTTTCTGGCCAGATTTGATGTCTTAATGCCCAATTGTGTCTCACATTAGCAGAGCTGTTTCAGTTGGGCATGCGTATCTGGGAATAGGTTAAATTAAATTACTGCCTTTGGAAAATAGGCATCGATTGGCAAGAAAGTCAATGATAATCTTGTTGGAACCAGTGCATGACAGCCCAGTGCTGTGCAGTGTGTGTGTGTGTGTGTGTGCGTGCATCTGTGTGCTTCTTTCATGACTCTTACCACAATACCCTATAGTGTGTGTGCACCGCATGTAAAAGGTGAAGGGATAGTTAATTGAGAAATTTTCATACAGTAAAAGCTCACGTTAACCTTAAAA
Organism: Enteromius radiatus; assembly: GCA_032357445.1. Lineage (NCBI taxonomy): Eukaryota > Metazoa > Chordata > Actinopteri > Cypriniformes > Cyprinidae > Enteromius > Enteromius radiatus. The sequence continues at coordinate 13,446,532 of JAUCMS010000153.1, read as the reverse complement.
AAGGATTGCAAAAAGGTTTTTTTCACACTTTTAAAAGTTGGTCAAGCCTTATGAAGTGATAAAATACAATTGTGTGTCAAAAAGACCAAATAAAAGTTGTTATTCACCGATGAGTTTCATCTTAGTAAGTTAAACTCAAGAACCATATCAGTCTGAATTCTTTTTGAAAGAATCATTTATCTGCAAATCACTCTTGATTCATGGCTGAATCAGTCATGACTTGCTCTCTCTGGCACATTCACAAATGAATGAGAAATGTTCAATTTCTTTCTCAAACAAAGCTATCGTCTGACTTCACAAGACTTATACAGTTGTGAGAAGATATGGTTGCCAAGTCATATAGGTCAGTTTTATGCTACTATTACTCTGATTTTAAGAGTCTTCAAAATTTCCCCTTTTGTGTTTTTACAGAAGACAAAAGCCAGATAGATTTGGAACGGCATGGTGATGAGTTAAATCTCCCTTTAAATATGGAAAAAAGTACAATTGTAAGATCAAATTCAGAGAAAAGATAAAAAGCGACAAGGCTGCAGTGCCCTGGATGTGATCTTTGAGCTGCCCACTCACACAGACACCCTCATTATCAGCAGTTCAATTGTAGGACTTCCTCCAAGGTTAAAACTATTTAACCCTGGAGAGCGGATGAAGCTTGGTGTGAGATTGAAGCCCAGCTGTAATGATGATGATCCCCATCAGGACCTCTGCGGCTGTCATTTCATCAGCAAAAAAAACCCCACTTATTTGTGCTTTAAAGCACCCTTGCAGGAGTAATGCACATCATGATGCTCTGAAGACAAATGGCAAATGGCAAAACAATCGTGGCATTAATTTGAACTTGGCTGTCAGCAGTTTGGGTTTCCCTAATGAATGACCCATAATGTGCAGGGGAAAAGCAAATAGTGTGTGCGTTTATGATTTCTAATAGAGAATGAGAGGGATGTGTTAATATACTGCCAAGTCAGGCTGAAAGTGACCATGAATAAAACATCCATTTAATCTAATCTTTTTACCCCGGCGCACACTCCATTAAATTGTGTTATGTCTTTAAACCAGTCACAACTCAAAATGATGCCTTTTTTTCAGACAGGATGGCTCCATCCATTCCCTAAACCAGAAAATTGCAAAAGGGAACAAAAGTGCTGTATTTAAAAATCGGTGTAGGAAGTTTGCAGAAGAACATTGCTGCCTATTATTGAAAGTATTCGAACGTCATTCCCTCTCAGGTGAATTACCTCATTCTGAAGGGCATGGCGGAATAATTTCTGAATGAGTCGAAATTGGGTTAGGTTCAGTCTGAAATGACTTTATCACTTTCCAGTTCTCTGCAGAGATGGAAATATAAAAATTCTCACTCAAATCATTGCACATTCCCATAATAGACCATGCCGATGAAAATCGTTATCTGACTGACCCTGGAGTTCACATATAGAGCTTTAATAGACACACACACACTCATATTCTTTCAGCTGTAAACAGTCACTGTACAAAGATAAGTCGACTCTTTTCATGAATATGAACTCTGAAAAAACAAATTAATTGTGAGAATGTTAGTGGAAGTTTGTTTGAGGGCATCCAGGCCCACCTCTTGTTTGACCCCAAGGTCTTTCTCCATTGACCTTTCACTATATAATTAAGTAGACTGCTCAGGATTTATTGATTTCGACACAGAGGGTAGCTGAAGTATTTATTCTTTTTTTTTTTTTTCTGGCTTGTGAGGAGGCATTTTGAATGCGATCACGTTGTTGATGATCTGTATGCGCTGGAGATGAAGGTGAGTGAATAAAGAGTTAGTTCTATCTACTGCTGTGCCTGTGTGTGTTGGAATATAAATGAAAACTCACTACATTACAGGATAATACAGCATTTGTGTTGTCATATACTCTAAATCTGCCAATTTTTCAGCGTGACCAGACTTTGAAGTCAGAGTCTCGTGAAAATCTCATGAAAACAGCATTTGAGCTTTCATTTAGCTCGATGGCTGCCACATGCCGTCAACCAGCATTTCCCAGGAAGTGAGAACATGCTGATTGCTTGTGAATGAGTATATCATTTGAAAAAGTATTTGTTGAGACTAGAACATTTAAGAAATAACATGAACACTTCCAAGAGATTTTACACTGAAAAATTAGAAATGACAAGTTTGTGTATTAGTATAATTCAAAGGTGATAAACACCATGCAACATTTTTTTTTTTCCCAACAGTTCCACCGGTCATCTCTGTGCCGCAGCAGTCCTTTAATGCCACTGCGGACTATGGAGAATCTGTGACCTTCACCTGCCGGGCCTACGGCTCACCTGAACCTGATGTTACCTGGTACAGGTATGACAAACTTATCACCACTGCTGCAAAATCAGAGCGTATGGATGAATTAATTACAATTATTTAGAAATAAAATGCATAGTATACCTTCTGGTTTTTCCTCCCCTTGGAAATCAAGAGTTTTAATGTGTCAAGGTGTCATGCAAAAACTGAAAAGGAGCAGGAACTGGAGAACAGGGATGAGAAAGAGCTGTGATGATGGGGAATGGACATGTTTTTGGACACGATTTGAGTGACAGCAGTGCAATGCGTTGATTACAGGCTCTCAATCATTGTAATTACCTCCAGCTTGGATGAGAATGAGCACGATGAAAGCAATCCCTGCCGAGCATTCTCACACGTTGACCTTTAATGAATGAGCCTAACCAAACCACTCGCTGATACACTGGGACATGACAAAAGCACCACCAATTACATTACGGCTGCTAAAACCTGATAGTTTCTTTTCATTTTGCATCTGTGCCAAAAAAAGGACTGCAGAGGAAGTAAAGTGTATTAATTAAAAAATAATAATTCAATTAAGTTAAATTAAATAATGCTATAAATATATATAAATATAGAGGTTTAAATATACTTAATGCTGCCTAACTGACCACATTTTTTTAACAGTGAGCAACGTTTCATTGAGCTTTTTAATGTTTGGAATTTTAGGTTTAAAAAAGATGGAAATTCATATTTAAAAAATAAAATAAAGAGTATATTTTTAAGTGTACTATGAAATAATTGTATTTTTATTTGCTGTAATACTCACTTTTGTAATTATAATAGTATGATCACACTTTATTATTTTGTTTATTTGATAGAAGAAAAAAAACTACTAACCCTAACTACATAAATTAAGTAAAATAATACTACTTCAAAATTGTGATTTATACATGGCTGAATAAATAGGCTTTGTTAGGATATGACCATATTTGTCTGAGATACAACTATTAGACGGTAACTATATCAGTTTTAAAAAGTAAATATTGAGAAAATTGCCTTTAAAATTGTCCAAATTAAGTTCTTAGCAATGCCAATAACTAATCAGAAATTAAGTTTAAATATTTTTGTGCTAGGAAATTTACAAAATATCTTCATGGAACAGATCTTTACTTAATATCCTAATGATTTTTGGCATAAAAGAAAATTGTGTAATTTGACCCATACAATGTATTTTTGGCTATTGCCATAAATCTGCCCCAGCGACTTAAAAGCAGGGTAAGCGATTTTTCAAAAATGCTTTAGAGAACCAAGTCGGGGCCGAGTACCCAAACAATCAGCAGTAAGGGGCGTGTCTACTAATGATGTAGAGGAGAGTGTGTTCAGTGAACAGCCAAGCCGAGCGACAGAACGATAAAAACAAAAAAGGAAAATGTCTGCTTAACCATATGGCAAGAAGTAAGACCAGTGTAAATATTGGATCAGTTTTCCAGCGCTAGAGAGAACTCACTTTCAGGGTCACTTTATTTTTTCTATAGTTACAATGTGAGCACCAATCCAAATATCCAGGTGTCCTCAGTATATGAGCCCCTCTGATAATAGGCGTAATTCCAATAAGGAACAACCTGGAGACCAGAAAGTCACTACAATCACAGCCTGCATTATTAGCATTGTGCCCTTGAGCCTTGCACTTGCTTGCACCAGTGAGACTACAATTAGTGTCACTACAATTAGTGTGTTGTAATGTCCTCTGGCTGAGAAACATCTGCTCAGTTTCAAGTTTTGTTGTAAGCAGTGACTGGAATGGAGCATCCTTCTGTTTGTGTCTCTCTCTGTCTGTATAGCCAGAGAAAGCCTGATTTGATTCCCATCTCCCCATTTCCTGTAGCCACACAGGTCTCTCTGCTTTAAATAGATTTCATTTCCGTTTATTCCTTTCCTAACATTATGACAGTCTGAAGCTGCGCTGTAATTTTCTTCAAAAATATTGTATTATTGTGTATCCACCTTGACGGCATACCTATATGGTATGTATATTAAATGTAACAGAATATTTTGAAATGTTGTATCTCCATGCATGATGAATAACCCATCACCTGGTGTTTCTTTGCTTCCTACATCTGCATTATGTATAATATTTTTGATTGGCTGGTCTGGTAGATTTTCCTCTTGCTATATGAATAATACCACAGTGTTGGGAATTTAGGCTTTGTTCAGCTGACATGTGTTGTATATGTGTGCTTTGTCAGGAAGGGAGTGCAGCTTCAGGAATCGGAGCGGTATGTAATGAGAGCCCGGGGTACGACGCTCACCGTACGAAACATTCAACAGGATGACGGGGGCTCCTACACCTGCAAAGCCTCTAATAAGGCAGGAGAAGTTGAGCACGAACTGTTTCTCAAGGTTTTTGGTGAGTTTTTCAGGGGTTTACATAACTCTTCATCCACTAAATAGGATGTTACCTGTCAAACTAAGAACACTTATTGTCCTGCCAAATTATTGTTCAAATTTTGAAAGACCTAAAACCTTAACATAATTTAAAAATGAACCATCTCAAGCAACAGACTAGTATAAAATAAGAGGAAAAGGACAGAATTTGTCAGAATTAGGTTCCTATCTTATTCTTCTTTTTTCCTTTTTGTTTGTTTTATTTAATTATATATTTTTGCTCATTGCTGTGGCACGTCTCCCAGAAGTTGTTGTTGTGATGTAAAATGACCAAAATTTACAACAGCATGAACAAATCACGTTAAAAAGAACCGCATTGTTTATCATTTCACTGAATATTTTCACACTGGTGATATTGTGTTTCTTGTTCCCTTTGAGTTTTGTCTCATGTGGTAATAATTGTAGTTGTGGGTCATTGAGTATGTTTACATGTGGAGCAAAAGTATGAAAAATAAGCTCATTAGCTCATGTGTTTACATTCTGAAATTACTGGGGGAGTATATTTTTCATGTTAAAGCATAAACATTCATTCAGAGCTACAAAATAAACATTCACGTGCAGGGGTGATAGTTCTAAAAGTAAAAAGAAAAAGCAATATACACTATCGTTCCACATTTATTTGATCAAAATATTAAAAACAGTCATTTATGTTATTTCCATTAATGTTGTTACTATATGTAATTGTTTTCTGTTTTGATGTTTAAAAATGTAATTTATTCCTCTTATGGATGAATTAACTACATTTTCAGTGGCCATTAATCCAGTTTCTAATGTCACATGATTCTTTAAAAACATTCTAATATGCGTGTATGGTGCTCAAGAGTATTTCTTATTATGTTGAAAACTAAAATAAAATACTGACCCCCTGAACTTGAATGTTAGTGTACATTTAAAATAAATTAATTGTAAAAATAGATATTTCTATACATCTGTAAAAGCAATATACCCCAAGAAGCCGTGGTTTACAGTGAATTTACAGTGATTCTTTTTTTTATTAAAAAAACTATATTCCTTATGGCTAGTGCAGCAGCAGGGAACCCTGTTGTTTTTGAAAGATGATTGACAGGTACATCCCTGTGCTTCACTTTTCCAGTCCGGCCACATGACATGCTTTTCTTCCATAAACAGATGGCCTAAATAGCTTGAGAATGGGTGACATATTCTTTATGGGAGGGAATTTCGATTTCGATTTTCATGAAGCTGCCAACATTTTCTTTGATTATTCAGATAGCACCTTGTCTGCTCATGTAAATGTATGGAGATTTATTCTGTAGTCATCAGAATCCCTTCCATGTGCAAGCAAAGGGTATTCTTCAAAGCAACTCATTTAAATGAGCCTCTGTTATTGGATGAGAGTTTTGTTTTGCAAAGCGTGGTGGGAATCCGAGTTGTAACTTTCCTTTATGACCCCTGACAGCTACCAGAGCGAGGGCTGTTAGGGTTTCCACTCAGCTAGGCACGCTTCTTCTGCATTTCCTACATGCTCAAAAAACTAGTTTTTGGCTTTAATGAATGGCATCCCAAGGTTCTAGCGCTGGATTGCCTCATCACGCTTTATCTCAGCACTGTGTTGCCGTTTACTGATAAGTTTGTGGGTTTTTCCCAGCGGTGTTTTAGTAATCTTCTTAAATTATGATTATTGCTCAAAGTGTGAAATTAAACTCTTTGACATTGCGTGTCTATTGACAAATGCGTTTAAAAAGTTGTAAAAAGGTGGAATTCAGGCATATGTTTGCATGGATATGAATCATGCAGTTCCTGAAGAACATCTAAATGCAAATCAGTCTTTATCAGTAGGATTATGCTAGTTTCTTAGATTAATTGTTAGTTGATTTAATCCCTAAAGTCAACATAGCAAGCGAAAGAGATTATGCTGATAAGATTTTTCCTCACTGTTCTGCCGTTCTCTTTTATTTATCTGCTATTATTGTGCGCCCTGCGGGAAAGCATTTTTTGATGTATATTTATCAGGTTAAACGCTGTGATGGTGTCACCTCTTTGCTTGAAGGCTGCCGCTGTTGTACATCAGTTACCCTACTAATGAGCATTGCTACACAAGACAAGCCTTATCATAGATTTATGATGAGAATCTTAAGTATTCCTATGCCACACAACCCCTGCAGTTTACTAATGTTTATTTACCAGTGGGAGCCTGTTAGATTCAGATAGCAACAGATGTGTTGTGCTTGTCAATGTGCTGTCTTTTTCTGAACCTCAGACAGTAAAACGCTGACTTTTTTGCAATATTCAGTTGTTGTTTTTTTTCTCTTCCAGCTGGGTGCCCATGAAGGATTTTTGGTTGTCAGACCAGAATAGTGTTGTTGAGTCAGAGTTCAGTCTGATATTTACTGAATCGTTACCCAAGTGCAATATGTACTCTGAAAGAGAAATCTTTATTGAGTAGTAAATTATATTTCTGAGCGTACATGTGAAGACAATCAGTGATGGATATCATTTGAATATTGTAATCTAAGCTTTAGTGTTTTTTCCAGTTTCCCGTGTTTCTCTTTTGTTTCTGTCACATTTTTGTCTATTGTCCTTCTCTTGCAGTTCAGCCCCACATTACTAAGCTAAGGAATGTAACAGCTGTGGAAGGCAGCGCTGCTATGATCTCCTGCAAGGCTGAAGGGGAACCTTTGCCTGAAATCTCCTGGAGGAGAGCAAGTGATGGACACAGCTTCTCAGATGGAGATAAGGTACAATATCATTTTTACAGTAATTAATTTTTCTTTTATTTGTGTCGGGGGGATGGATGGGGGGTTCTACAAATTGTTTTTTTACATTTTTTATGTATTTACCGACACTTTTAATCGGTTTGATGCATCTAATCCAAATAAGTGTTTTTTGTTTTTGTCTTCATGTGAAGAGAGTTAATGTAATATTGTAGTAAATTTAGGACAGCAACAAGAAAGTTATGAACATCCACTGTCCTTTTTTTATTGTGTGCCATAAATTACTTTCAATAACACTTAAAGGGTTAGTTCACCCAAAAATGATAAATGAAAATTCTGTCATTAATTACTCGAATGCGTGTCGTTGCAAACCCATAAGACCTTCATCTTCGGAACACAAATTAAGATATTTTTGATGACATCAGAGAGCCATCTGTCTTGTTTACATCCAGGGGAAAGCACACACATGTGGGTAATCTGCAGATGTTTACTTCTAGAGGAAAGCGTACGCTTGCGCAGTAATATTCTCTAAAATGGCGGAAGACATAAGTCAAAGGAGAAGAATGGTTGAGTAAGTGATGTTATTTTTGTTTTCTTAGTGCAAAAAAAGTATTTTCATAGCGTTGCAAAACTGAAGTTTATTCACTGATGTCACATGGACTGTTTTACCAGGGTTTTTGCTACGTTTCTGGATCTGGGATCATTTCAGTTGTATTGCTGTCTATGGAGGGACAGATGTTTCTGTATCTGATATCATCTAAAATATCTTAATTTGTGTTCAGAAGATGAACGACGACCTTATACTGTAGGTTCTGAACAACATGTGGGTGAGTAATTAATGACAGAATTTTCTTTGTTGGGTGAACTAACCCTTTAAACATGAGATTTAGAATTAGAAAGATAAACGTTCTCCAACTTCAAAAAATGTATTTTCCACAATATTGTATTTGCAGCTTATTTCAACCACCATTTCCTCTCAGTCACTAAACAGTGCAGCACTTTACCAGCACATTAACTGCCAGATATGTGTGACGTTCGGGCTTTGCTCACGCCCACTGTAATAGTCATGGACATTAGAGGATATAATAGGCTAGCGCGGAGAGACACAGCCTTGAGGCACGCTCAGCGTATGTACCAGTTGAAGGCTGAAAAAGGCTTTCTGTGCTCCAATAATGCTCTGCATTTCCTACCGGCATGCTCCGTGTCTGTGTTAAATGCGAATGTGGCCTGCAGAATGGCAAATGCGATTGCAGCGGCCAGGCGGGAAAGATGATGAGAACAGAAACTGTCAAAGATCATTAGAATTCTGTGAAAGGTGGGTTGTTGGCATCAACAATAGAGGCAAAAGGAGCCTGACTCCAGGGAGAAACTGTGAAAAGACTCCCCATCACAGTTAATCTAGCGAGAGCTGCTTGGATAGCGATTAGAATAGCCTGCATGGCTGGGAAATGAAAGAGGATTCATACAAAGAGGTGTAGGAGAGCAGCGACGCTTGCCGCCACTCAATATGAACAAAATGAGTTTGATTTAAGCTGCTCTTTCAGAGGTGTGGGGATGTGGAGGTAAGGTAGGGGAGTTAGTCTGCTACAATTACACGGGGGCCAGGACCGAACCTGTGCTCTGAATTCAAAAGTTGCCAACAATTGATCTGGGAGCCTCTTCCCTCCCCTACCTTTTACTCTGAACGGTTAAAGTAAGTGTTCAAAATGGACACCATTCACTGCTAGGAATGAATTGAATGGTAGAGCTCTGCCGAGAGAGATTTGACATTTGCAGTCTGTGGGGGCCAATTAACAGCCTAGAGTAACATGACTCACTTGGTGTCTACATGCAGGAGAACCAAATGAAACATTTTGTGTATTAAATAGCTTAAACCAGTATTGTGTGTTTTCGTGAGATTTGCTGCTTGTCCAAGATGGTGTAAGCTAGTTTAGCTTGACTGCAGGAATGATCTAGAAAAATAAAGTCGCAATAATGTCTTCCTTTTAAAATTATGTATATTTACAGATATGCTGATGTATAAAAGTTTGGGGTCTGTAAGGTTTTTAAAATGTTTCTGAAAATGTCTCACCAAGGCTGCATTTATTTAATTGAAAATACAGTAAACACAGTAATATTCTAAAGTATACTGCTATTATTTAAAATAACTCTTTTCTGTTCTAAAGTATTTTACTGTGTAATTGATTCCTCTGATAGCAAAGCTGAATTTTCAGCAGCCATTACTACAGTCTTCAGTGTGACATGATCCTTCAGAAATAATTCTAACATGCTGATTTCATTTCTTTTTATTACAATGTTTCTAATGTCTTATTGCAATGTTATTAAAACCTAAGACCATCATATCCTTGATAGACAATGGCCTTGACCCAAATGGAAAACTTCATGTGCACTTGCGGTCTTACGGACTTACAATGGCCGCCGCATGATCGTGTCTGTCACATCCACAAGACCATAGGGTGTCCCGTTCATCATTTTAGCTTTCAGAAGGGTATTCACAAGCAATCCCTTTGTGGCCATTATGTGCTTTCGATCCACGCTTCTGCCGAGCATGCACTGGTGTAAGGTCACAGCAGACTTTAACCCAACAGTCAAAGCATCATTACAGTACGTCACAAAAGTGCAGACTCAGAAGGAGACTGCAAGGGATTAGGGTGCCATCTTGATTTGTTGTTTGCGGTGGATCGCTTTGAACTTTGAACTATTATAGTATATTCCAAAAACTAGCCAAAAGAAATAATAATAATAATAATTTGCTTAAAAAAATATTTCTTTGTTCCATGGATCATAAAAGTTAGATTTTTGAATTACATCCTGTTTGAATGAGAAGAGACAAAAAAACACTATAAAAGTATTGCAAAAGTAGTCCAAATGACTGGTCTTGTCATGCAGTTTGATAGACCGTGATTTAATTTATTCATTGAAAATCTTGACATCTAGCCATTTCAACATAGTGCTTTCATGATGAAATTGTGAGTTTGGCAAGTTTCTGGAAAAAAAGTAGTGTCTAGTTCATGAAAGAATAATTCATTTGAAAAAGGTCTTTTAAATCAATTGGTCTGAATGATTTGTTCACGAATCAAACTCACCCAGTCTTTACGTTCAATCCATGATTCGATCTGGTGTCAGTGAATACTGACTTAAATTTCTCAGTTTCTCTCTGTATGGCGTCAAAAAGCTTTAAATTAGATGCACAAATCATATGGGTTGCTTTTATGATACATTTATGACGCTTCAACGTTGAAAGCCTTTCATTGTAATTGTATAGAAAGTCAGTGTTCCAAATTTCTTCTTTTGTGTTCCACGGAAGATAGAAAGCCGTACGTGTTCGGAACAGCAGAATTTTCTTTTTTTGGCGGGTGAATTATCCCTTTAAGCTGGTGTGACCTGTTTCTTTCAGCAGGGAGCGGCAGGGAAATGGCTGTGGCTGCTGTGATGCATGTGTCAGCGTGAGCGTGGAGATTAGTGACTGACTGAGGGCAATTTTGGTCAGCTCGGATGATGAGCGGGGTGTTGAGACAGGAAGACAGGCCTCAAAACTGTCATCATGCACTGCCTCTCGTTAGCCACACTACTGCTCACTCTCACTAATCAAAACTGACACCGCCACGCATCCCTCTACTGCTTATTATGCAGTGAACACTTTAGAGGGCAGTGGGAAAAACTGAAGAGTTGATTTACATCAGAGCGGTGTTGTGGTCTCTGTGATGTCTCCTCCACTTGTGTGCTTTTAAGATTGTTAAACAGTCTGAGATCCACGTTTGTAAGAGTCTCGGACTGTTTTTAGTTCTTTAGGGAGTGACAGTGTACTGATCTATTTTGGGATTATGCTGTTCTATGGCTTTCATATCCTCTCATGGATTATATTTGTTTTGCCAGTTGTTCAAAAAGGTTTGTGTGTGTTTTACATACTAGTTTCCACAAAAAGGGATGTTTCTGTTCATTTGACAAGAGATTGCATTGCATTGTAATACTTGAATATAAAAATTATACAAATACTGATACCTCTTAAGTATTGGTGCACAAAATTATTTTTTAGTCATTTATTTAAAATTGAAAAAGTCAACTAATTTCACCAAGGCTGCATTTATTTGATTCAACAGACAGTAAAAACAGTATATAAACAGTGTTTAAATGTATATGTAATATATAGTCGATGTTTTCAACATTCATTACTCCAGTCTTTAGTGTCACATGATCTTCAGAAAGCATTCTGATAATTGGTGCTCAAGAAACATTATCAGTAGCTTCGCTGCTAAATATCTTTGTGCAAATCACAATGCATGTTTTTCAGCACTTATGAATACAACACATTTATTTAAACAGAAATCTTTAAATGTCCTGACTGTCGATTTTGATCAATTCATCCTTGCTAAAAAAAAAATAATAAAAAATTCAACCCCCACACTTTTTAACAGTTTTGAAAATTTGGATTGATTTTCTATGCTCTTAGCTTGGGATTGCAATCTCATGCTGCTTTAGAATTTGTGTACTAGAAGGTATCTCTGAAGGCGGCATAATTATGCTTCCTACCTTTTGGAGCATCCTTGGTAGCACGCGTGGAGAATTTCAGGCTGCTGTGTGAAAAAAGACGCATTTTCAGTGGCCAGATCTCTACTTATCATGCCATGAAATGCTGTGTGGATATACTGCTTGCTTTTGGCACAAACCTTGTACACAATATCACCTACGGTTATGCTAATGAACTATACTACATCTACTATCCTTTGGCAGCATTGGTGCCTTGTATCACAATACTGTTATATATATATGTTTCTGTACTCATTTACCGTGAGAAATGTGAAAGAAAAGCAAATGAAACACTTGAGGTGTGTTAAAAGCTCCTCTTCACCCTTCCTTCCTTCCCATGAATCCTTTAAAACCTCTGTCCCCATGAGTCATGCCTTAATCCCCACATCTTGCTATTACACGATTTTATATTTAATCCTACAGCCTTGACTGTCTGATTATCGGGTTTATCTGTTTTTCAAATACATGAAGTGTGTGATGGGTTTTTTTTTCAGAGTCCAGATGGCCGTGTGGAGGTGCGAGGCCGTTATGGTGAATCTATGCTGACTATTGTTGGAGTCAAGCTATCTGATTGGGGACGCTTTGACTGTGAGGCTCTCAGCAGGATTGGTGGACATCAGAAGAGCATGTTCCTGGATATTGAGTGTGAGTGGATGGAATTGGTCTCACTTTGCAGTAAACTGAATTGGGATTTGAATTTAAGTATTAGGAAAGGGAAAATTCAAGAATTGTATTTAATAAAAATAAATAAAATCATTAAATTGAACTAACATGTAACCCTGGACCAAAAAAACAGTCATACTGTTAGTAGTGTGTATATATTACATATATTTGTAGCAGTAGCCGACAGTACATATTATGGGTTAAAATTGTAGTATTAAATAGGGTATTAAAGTAAAGATCATGTTGTAGATATCTTGTACATTTCCTACTGTAAATATATAAAAATTGAATTGCTAAGAACTTCATTTGGACATCTTTAAAGGCAATTTTCTCAATATTAAAAATGTCTTTGTACCCTCAGATTTCCAAATATTAGTACATCCAAAAGTACATCAATGGGAAGCTTTTTTTATTCAGCTTTTAGATTAAAAATTGATACTTATGACTGGTTTGATCCAGGGTCACATATTTATTCACTGAAATGTTGGTTGGTTATTTATTTAGAATTGGAGCTATTTTTCTTTATACATTTCAATAATGGCAATATTTGATTACAGTTAATTTTGTTAAGATTTGAATACACTACCATAATATGTCCACCAAATTCTTTTCAGATAATTGTATAATTATAAACATGGCGTTCTTCATTTTGTAGAAACTGTACCTTAACATGGAAGTGAATGTAGAGTTGTACGATTCTTTGTAATATTATTATACTGAATACTGAAGGGCCCTATGAAATCAGTTTTATTTTTTCCAAATTCAGTTTCAACTATTTATATACACATATAAATATAATTTAAAATAAATTATTATTTTATTATTGTCTTTATATTTATCGTTTTTGAATTTGATCAAATAAGTATTTTATCTAACATATTTATAGGTGACCTATATTCAAAATATGTACAACTACTGTATAATAATAACAAAATACAGTTTTGCTTCATTTAAATTCATCTTCCCAAAATTCTAATTCAAATTACAGTTCTGTATCCTGTATCCTTCGAATCAGAAGCAGCAGGAGGGAAGATATATATCTCATTATTGGGTGCAGTGGAACGGACCATCTAGCAGGATTGCTAATATACCCATTCATTCAGTCTCAATCCGTCACCGATGTGACACTGTGGGCTGCATCAATCTCTTTAATGGAAAAAATGGGTGTGATTGTGAGTGTGCTGTTTCTGTGTGTCTGTGTACTGTATGTGTGTGTCTTCCAGTGTGTGTGTGTGTGTGTGGGTGTACGACTGAGAAATCGCATATAATGCAGCATTTCCCAATACCACAGTACTCTCTATCCCACACCCTCTGCCTCATTGCATCTCTCTCTCAAACATACTGCCAACTGAAATCTTCCACCACCCACTGCATTGTGGGGGAAGAGGGGGTTTGAGTTTTTGCAGGTTGTTTTGAAAAATTAGAGGCAACCGGCGAGAAGTGGCTATGCTTCAGATTCAGTTTGATCAGAAGCTCATTTTACCCCACTGAAAGAGAATTCCATGATAAAGCGTTTGGTTAATGCGTATGTGGAAGCTCCTACCTGCCTGGTACATGCTAGGAATTAATTTAGGCTTCGGGCAGCTAATCTTGAGTGAGTTTTTGATGAATGACTGTTAGAAGAGCTCGGCATGCCATTACTGAGCACTCCTTTACCGTTCTTTCACAGATGCACCAAAGTTCCAGACCAACCACACTATATTTTTCTCTTGGGAAGGGAACCCGGTCAACATTAGCTGTGATGTTATGTCTAACCCTCCGGCCACAATGCTGTGGAGACGGGAAAAGTTGACCATCCCTAGTGAGGGTGCTGGAAACATGCGTGTACACAGTGCCCCTGGCAGATCACTCCTCGAGGTACAGTAATCCCACCCACTGCTGCTTCCAGGTTGCAACATTTTTCTCATTCTTTATGGATTTTTTTGTGTGTTTGCTCATCTAGATAAGAGAGCCAGGAGATTTAGACATTAATGATATCCAGGCCTTAGGCTACCGGTGGCAATTACTGTAGTTAGGAGACATGTTCAAATACATTGCTGTTTCTTACATTTTAATTACTAAAATTGGAAAGTTCTTTATTTTATTTATTTATTTAATCATGTCTTAACAGCAGTGCATTTAATTTAAATACATGTATTACAGTTTTGCTGAGACTAAGAGCACCAAAAAATGTTCACCACTTTGTCTTCATTAAAAATATTATATATAGACTTACAGTTCCTTTTAAAAATTAATTAAAAAATGTGGGGTTTTCATGAGCTGTATGCCATCAATATTAAAACAATAAAAAGGCTTGAACTACTTCAGTTGTGTGTAAATGAATCTAAAATATATGAAAGTCTAATGTTTATCAGTACAGTACAGAAAATATACCTGTATATAAATATTAAACAATGCATTATATATTTTAAATTCAAATAAATAAATGTATTAAAATTGTAATTATCAATATCATTTCATTTTAATGTAGTCATCTCATATTAATTCTGCCTTTGGATTTGTTTCAAAAACCATTATAAAGAATATGATTAAAAGGTACTGAAAAAATTGCTATTAAATACTGTATTTAAACTAAGCAAATGTTATTGTATAAAAAAATACTAATTAAATGAACTATCTACGGTATTCTAAAACTATTTTGTACAGTGTGTGCGGGTTATCATGACAATTTTAATCTTACTTTTTTTGTTTAGTTTTTTTTTTACATTTGTACAATAAACAGTTTTGGTGCTTTTACCCAGGTTTTGTGTTAAAACATTCACTTTTAGTGAGCAAATATATACACATTTGAGATCATTTGTTTTTTTTTTTAAACTATTCCCTTTCGTTTAAAGTACTAAAATATAAACTTTATTTCAAAATATTAGCAAGTGATATAGATCTCACACAGGGCAGAGAAGAATAGCAGTAGTAAACAGATGTGCCCTTTTTTGTAAACTCATCTAAACTAGACAAGACTCAACAACATTTGGTTTCTCTGGAAACAGATGTGTCCTTGGCAGTTATGTTTACCAACCAAAGATTTGTGTGCAACAAAGAAAAACGAATGCATGATCACGCTAACACAACCTTTGTCCTCAGGTTACCCCAATGTCAGACAGAGATTTTGGCCGTTACAACTGTACAGCCAGAAACAACATTGGGATGCGCTTTCAGGAGTTCATCCTAGCACAGGCAGGTGAGTGTTTACCACAGGTCCAACTAATCCATACGATTTATGCATCTGTCAGCAGCTGTGTGACAATGGTAAATGTTTTAAAAGTGTTGTTAACTACTTTTATTTTTACTTAATACTTTCTTTTGTTCCAGTTAAACATGTTGGGACACTAATATACTGTATGTCATGCATACACTCTTAAAAATAAAGGCCATATGCCATTGAAGAACCTGTTTTGTCTAAATGGTTAAATAAAAATCCTTTAAAATCTGAAGGACTTTTCTGGTCTGTTATGGTGAAAGAAGGTTCTTCCGATTATAAAAAGGAAAGAAAAAGGGTCCTTTAAAAAAGCATTGACTGAATGGTTATTTGTGGAACCAGAAATGGTTCTTTTGTGTAAAAAATTCAGAGTACTAGTGGCACAGCAGATGACTCCTTTTGAATGGCCAACAATGAAAAAACAGCCTTTTTGGGCTTAGGTAGAGGTATTTACAGTACATGCTGATCATTCAAACTGTGACCCCGGGGTTAAAAATGTCAATTTCTAGATCAACCAAAGGCATGAGTACGGGACAGGATCTGTTTGCCTGAGTATTGACAAATCGAGTGTAAGGAGCTTTCAGCAAACTATCATTATTTCAGTTCCGCTCGCTTTTGTCAAAGTCTGTCCACATACAGTACATGTAACCTCCTCATAATAATGACTTTTGTATCAGGCTGAACACCGTGTCAGTGCTAGAAGAAAACACGCTTCGATTTCAAACAGCTGGCAATAATGTGTTTTGAGTTACTCAAGCTTTGAAGAGCTTATGGCAGTAGACTTCAAATATAATGCAGATCGCTCCTACGAATTGTTGTCCAACATATTGTTGTTTAACACAATAAAAACGTGTATGTGTTTAGTTGTGTCATCTTTTATATCTCATACTAGAAGACAGGCAAAGGCAGAAGTGGATTCTGTGGCACAACTTCTCTTTTCTGTCCATCTTAGCATCGTCTTCCGTATGTCTACTGTCTTTCTCACTGGCACTTCCTCTCCATGACCTTCTATTAAGCATACAAATGTATTTCTCTCTGTCTTCCTGCTGCCTCTCCTTTTCGTTTACAATTTCTCTTTCCACCGGCGGTCTCAGCTCTCCCACTGTCATATGCTTGTTTTTCAGAGCAGTTTGTGTATTCTGGCTTGGCAAGGCAAAAAACAAAACATGAAAACCAAGCATGCAAATGGTTAAGAATGATAAAACTATTCAGTGCCATCTGTTATAAAGGGCATGCATAAGAGGTTCAGGCAGGTTACAACATGTTCTAGTATCAGATTGGCAACATGATTTGCATTACCTGATGTCTGTGATCTAATTTTGGTGCTTATGTTACGATTAAGCCTGCACTGAATCCACTTCTGAAGACAGATCATTTAAACAGATGTCATTCATAAAACTTTATGTATCACGCACGTAGTGCTTTATCAGATTTGTTCTAGTTTGATAAAGTTTCCATCTCACAGTAATAGTGTTTTGCTCTGTGTTTTACAAATTTTATCCTGTTAAAAACCATTATGTGGATGGGTTTTAGCTTGTTCCCTACAATCAGATGAAAAAAAATATATGAAAGGAAAAAAATTACAAATTGAGTTAACTTTAAGCTCTCAGCATTTTGTGGTGTTTAAAGCTGTTTTCAAGCCTTGTGAGGTGGGCCAATTAAATTTAAGCAATAGTTTATACTGGATTTTTTTTTTTTTTATATTTTTAATTATTATTTTACCAATTAGAGCCATTAGAGGCACTGTGTTATGGTTTACCATGGACTTTAATATGTAAGGATACTCTTTAGTTGTATTTAAACCACTGTAAGTTGGCTAAAGCCTGTTCTGTGATTTCATTTGATTCTTTTATTCTCTTGAAATGAATTCTTTAACCTTCATTGACATTTATTTTGTATAAGATGTGTGACACAGGCGTACACTGCAGTCATTTCTAGCTGACTGTGTTTGTGAACTGAAAGGTCTCATGCTGAGAGAGCTTGGGTTGTAAGGCCCTGAAAGCAGCTCTAACTGTGTTTTAGACACACAACCAGATCCTTTGATACTCTCAGAAACTGTGGCCTCACCACATAAATGGAGTTGTTTGTTAGTCACTCTTCCCCTGACCCATAATTTCTCTGTCACAGATGTTCCCTCAAACCCTTACTCTGTTCGGCTGAGCTCTGTGGCACAACGCGTGGCCACAGTTACCTTCACGAAGCCAGACTCTCATGGCGGTGTACCCATCAGTCACTACCTGGTCAAATACAAAGACATCAGCTCACAGGACTGGAAGGATGTGAAGTCACAGGGGATGCAGAGTAAGTACAAAGGTTGTCCACTGTTGGGTTTTATTAACGCCTGTGTTTAACCACCAAACTAATTATAGATGAAGCAGTTGTTTCCACTTACTGCTGATTATCTCTCTCTTTTCTTGAAAAGGAGCAATAAATATTTGCATTCCACAAGGATGCAGTGAACTGATCAAAACTGACAGTGCAAAAGTGCTTCCTGAAATCCTGTAAAAACACTTGAATCCTGAAATCCCATCATTGTTTCTACAAAAATATTAAGCAACGCAATTGGTTTTAACGTTTATTATAATAAGAAATGTTTCATTAGCATCATGCAACACTGAAGACTGACATAATGGCTGGTGTACAGCGTGTATGCGGCTTAAAAATAAATTAATAATTGAGAATACAGAATAAAATAAAGATAATCTTTACTGTTTACTGTTAAGACTCAGAAACATCAAAGAACCACCACAAACCTTTTTAATGGTAGTCTTGTTTGAGGAGTAAATTAATAAATCACTCAAAATCAATGTTGCTGGCGTGTTCAAAGCTGATTACTGAAATATATAATATCACTTTAATAACTTCAAATTATATTGAAGTATTTAAAAACATGTATAGTCTTGATTTGTTATTTTCATTAAGATTTAAAGAAATATTTCACCCAAAAAATAAAATGTATATCTTGCTTTCATCCGTAATACACAAAGATTCATTTTTGAAGAGCATCGTTTCCACTCTTCTTCCGTATAATGAAAGTAAAAAGGCTATCAAACTACAAAATGAAGGAAAACCGCATAAACATAAAAAAGCAGTGCACTGCATCCTAAGTGTTCTCCTCCAGTGTATATCCCACATCAAATATGGTGCCTTTGACAGCAGTGCCACTTGTAGTTCATTTCAGGTCTTAAGCAGGAACATAGCACAAACAAAATGACTTTCATTATACGTTTATCAGCTTGGCTTCAGCTTGAATCCTTCATTCCCACTACATTCTCACACACACACACACACACAAAACACATTACTTTAAAAATAAATAAATAAATAAAACTGGCCAAACTTTCAGTTCGTACTGGGGCCAAACTAGAAGAGTGAGAGAAGCTGTGGGAGATACAGCTCCAGTCTAACATACACTTACAGTGCTTAAATTGATTTTTCTTTACTCTCAACTCCAAGATGGATCTGCAAGATCTTCAAGGACACTGAACTAATATACAGTTGGGACTTACTGTAGTATGTATCATTTACATCTCTCTCTCTGTCTTTATCATTCTCTCCTTTTTTTCTACAGCAGTCGTGTTGCTTACTAACCTTGAACCCAACACAACCTACGAGGTGAGAGTAGCCGCGGTGAACGGAAAAGGTCAAGGGGAGTTCAGCCGCACAGAGAGCTTTCAAACTCTGCCCATACGTGAGTGGCCTCTGCTTTGAAGCCGTTACATTATTGCTTCATGTTGCTGCTAACCATTCAGTAAATTAGTAACCAGGTATGAATATGAATGTTTGGACCATTCATACATTATTTCGTCTTTGTTTGATATACAGGAGAGCCAAATCCCCCTTCGGTTCAGGGTCAGCGAGGAGTGGGGAAGGCATACAGGCTGGGTCTGGTCAAGCAGGATGATGGGGGAATGCCCATCCTGGAGTATATTGTCAAATACAAAACGGTAAGTGAGCTATAGCTTTAAGTATGAGAAAAAAATAATAAGAAACTAACACTATTATTCAGCTAGGCTTTGTTTCAAATAAATCTTTGTTTTGTTAAAGAATCCTGAAAAAATACATCCCACAGCTTCCAGACAATTATTAAACAGCACAAATGTTTTCAACAGTGATAACCATACGAAATGATTTTTGAGCATACATATTATTGGAATATATAGAATGATTTCTGAAACATTGTGTAACATAAACTGCATTTTTATTTATTCAAATATATTTTAAAATTGTAGTAATTGTAATCACAATATTATTGTTTTTGCTGTATTATTTATTCTAAAAATGGACTTTTTTCATGTTTGAACAAAACTGATTGTGCTTCTTTTTAGTTTAACGATTAAATAATTATCTAAATAATTAACAGTTTTGTTAAAAAAAAATGACAAGTAACAGAAAAGTGAATGTGGTCAGATTTGAACTTGTATGCCAATAATGATAGATATTAGTCTTTTTAAAAAATTATTATTTAAAAACAAGTGTTATCTTTAAATTTTATGCTTAAAAACCAGCTGATGCTTTTAAAATTCCATAAATTTATTTGGTAACGATTTACAATTAGATACATTTAGAATGAACAATAGGTTAATAACAGTATTTATTCATATTTGCTAACATTAGTTACTGTTAAAATACAGTCATTCATTGTTAGTTCACAGTGTATTAACTAATGTTTTGTTGTTAAGTAATGTTAACTAATGAACTTTATTATAAAGTGTTACAATTTATTTGAAATCCTGTGTAATAGTTCTTGAGACTTTACTGTATATACAGTAATATGAGAACACATATTTATTCATGAAACAGCACTATTTGTTTAAAGTGATTTGAGTTAAATTTTTTCAGCTGACAAAAGTATTTTAGTATACTCTAAAACAAAACATACCAAGCATAACAAGTTTTTGTTTTTGCATGGACAAACTAAGTTTGTTGTGAGAATATTATTACTGAACATTATCCCTTTACAACCACATTGATATATTCATGACTTTCACTTGTTGGGGTATTGGTTGTGTTTAACAGAACAACACTTTACAAATTGAAATGTACTTGGTCATTAACTAGCTGGAGAAAAGCAGTACTAAATGGGATCCTGTGGTTTTTTTGTTTGTGACTCTAGTGTGCTGGAATGCAGAGGGTGTTATTCAAGTAAAGAAATAGAGATGAGTGGGCGATGGTTTCAATAATGAGCAGTGAAAAAAATGTCTCTTTGTTTGAGTCCATGCCCCTTGTTTATTTCACCAGCATGTAAAGCAGAATGGAAAAAATGCTTCACTAATTCTTGCATTAGATTTTTGATTGTTTTGGGGGCTTTTCGCTCATTGACTGAACTGTTGTGTGTCAGATATGACGCCATTTAAGTGTTCTCTGGAACTGCTGCTTGGGAAAGAGAGAGTAATGTTATGTGCGGGTGAAGGGGGTCAAGTTTTGACAAACCTCTCTTGGGATAATCAGTGTCTTAAATTGGGAATTAATGCAAATTCTGGATCTCACTTACTAATAATTGGATGGATTATTTCATATTTGTACGCACATAACTTCTCATTAAAATGTTCACCTAATTCACAGCATGTACATATGCACATGAATTTGTTCTTAACTTTGTTAATGAATTTGGATTATTAAATAAAATCAACGACCTCATGTCCAAGTTTGGTCAACTGCATTAAAGCAAGCCCCAGCCACCTTGAAAGAGAGGTTTTCTGCACAACTTTTTCTTTACAGCCTTTCATCACTCAAATATACTTGCATGGGGTTCTCTAAAGACACTGTGCTCTTGTTTGAGAGCCTCCTGAGAAACAAGATCCACTGCCAAGTGCATCACTCTCAAAACCAGTTCAAAGTCAATGAACACCTTTAATACAGGAACATATAACGAGTCAGCAGCTGCCCTCCATCTCACTCCCACTTCACTTCCTGTCAGTTCTGATCTGTCCTATTGTAATACATTCTTTCTTTATTCCATTTAATATATTATTTTAAATGTAATACCTACAATCAATTACTCTTACTTAATTCAGGACAACAAAAAATGTCCATTGTTGTGTTGTATCTCAATCTGAGTTGAGTTGTTCAGTAAGGTATAGTGCATAAATGGCTGTATAGGAAAGGCTGTGTTAGGATAAGGGGCAAAAGAAATATATTGATAGCTAAAAGTATATGAAAAGCATCTGTTTGCACATAAGAACACTTTGTTATTACGCTGGTGATATTATGATCTGGTTGGGCAGTCACATACAGTCTAACTGCACAAGTTTAAACAACAGTGAAATATCCCAAAAGCCTTGAATACTTTGACTTTTTGCAGCCAATATTTGTTAATTAGAAAAGACTTAGAGTAGATATAAATTGGAGCAAGTGTCAGATCTCTAAAGAGCCTTTTTTTTTGTTCCTTGTGAATCTGTGCCAGTGTTTCACAATCAAAGTGTTTGTTTACAGATCGTGAGTTTTTCAAGTGTTGGCACACTAGCATGTTTACATGTTCACCACAACATTCTCTCTTTCTCACACAATCACACAAAACAGTTTGTTTTTCCTCTTTTGGGCCTCAGCGTCTCCTCATTTGCTTTATCTGTGTCTCACTGTCTCACTGTGTTTGGTGATGCCTCGCTTCCTCCTCGACCTTAATAGGGTCCGCTGGCATTTTTTTGTTCACTTATTTGTACACTTTCCTTTTTTCTCTTTTTATATCTCTCTCTCTCATTTGCTCTGTCTCTGATCGCCTGTGCATGTGGAGGTGAGAACAGGGGAAATGGAGATGTCACAGCCTGGGGAGACAGCTCGCCTAAGGACTGTCAACATGTGAAAGCCACATTCAACCATTTAGCCTTTAAAGAGCTGAGGCGTTTTGAAAATGTCAAAATATAAAAGCAATGACTTTTTGAAGGCAGCTAGTGTGGGCTTAGTTTCAAAATTTTAGCCTGGCAGAACAGCCAGCACACACACACACACACACACCACAGGCACTTTACACACACATGCTCAGATGCTCTGCAGGCAGGGACACAAAGAGAATAATGTATGCGTTAGAGTGTTTCAGCTGTTTAAGTGTGTGGAAAAGTTTGAAGATTAGAGAAAAAAATCTCTTTTTTTATCTGTTGCTCTAAGGAAAAAGAAGCAGGCCACTTTCATCTGCAATTCTGTCATTCACTCTCTTTGTGTGACAATTTGACAATTTGGATGAGAAAAGAGCAAGTATTGGCTTTATACTTTGAGTATAACGATAATTTAATATTTTAGAGATAGACAGAGAAGAGTGCACAAGTATTGGTTATATTCTGTACATATGAAGTGTAGCATTAGGCGCAAACTATTTGTTACATTTAACAAATAATCTTTAGTACTGCTTTACCAGCCCAAGGGGTAGCTTAAACTGCACTATGGGGGCCTGTGGACCCTTCCTCCAAAAGGCAGCTAACACCTCAGGAAGGCAAAACAGGCCTCTGATTCCATGGCAACCGACTGATAACACTGGTTTGCATATGCATGTTTATGATAGATCACTAGCTAATATCACCTCATAATATTAACACATTTGGTGTTTGGTATCTAAGGACTCATCTTCAGACGATCTAATTGAGAGTGTATGTTATATGTTGATATCTTTGCAACATTCAGTGTTTTAAGGATCTCTTCTAATTTGTATATCAACCTCCAATCCAGTGTATATGCAAATTACCATGCTTAAAACAAAGAGCCGTAAAAGTTCCCTCCAAATTATCAACACACTATTGGCTCTTTGACCCACAAGAGGTGTGACCTCAACATGTTTCAAAAGGCCCATGGTGGAGACCCGACTGGCTTTTTGCTTTTTCTGGATGCTGGACCCCCACCATCTCTCTTGTCTCCTGGCTAAGCCCCAGGACCGATGCAGCTGCATCAGGTGGGCCTAGATTCAGCACAGTCTGCAGTGTTGTGAGACACTAAGATGAGGAATTAACTCCTAACTTTTACACCAGGCCTAAGCATTGACTTTTGATGTAACTCAAGATCCATGAATCGCGACAGATCTCTCTCCCAGCTTTCCTTTCATCTACCAATCATCAGAGTCAGGACATTTTTCTTCAAACCAGAAAGAACATGATTGCCAATCCAAAACCTTGGAACCATCATGAATTCGAGACTGCATCAGACCCTCACCAACGAGGCATGTGAACTCTTGGCCTCTTGTATTTTATTGCTTATATACAGTACATATATACTGTACAAGAGGCCATGCTGTATCGTGAATAAAACAATTGCTGATTGCTGATATGTATATTATGGGGTCCCATGTTCTATATATATATATATATATATATATATATATATATAAGCGTTTCACTTTGAGTGTATAGGGTCCCAGGTTCATACAGTATCTGCTCTAATAACAATGTTTGTTTTAATGTACCCAAAGTATAAAGCCAATATTTCCTCTTTTCTCTGACAAATAATTCAGATTGTCACATAGAAAGTAATTTAACCACTATTCAAGCTCCTGCAGGTTTGCATAATAAGTTGTCTTATTTATTTATAAGCACAGTGAGAACAAAAGTGCTCTAAAGAAGACGTATCATATATGAATATCATATATTCATATGCTTGTGCAAAATTCTTAAAGACTTGTGGCTTTTGCAGGATAAAGAAGAGCAGTGGATGACAAAACTGGTTCCAGGTGTGAACGATTTCGTCTTGCTGCAACCGCTCCAGTGGAATACACAGTATGAGGTGGAAATCACTGCACGTAACGTCAAAGGCCTGTCTGAACCCACCTTTGTGAAGTTCTCCATGCCTCAGAAACCTGATATCACAGGTACACGCACTTCCACAAAACACACAGAGTACTCTGTCTCTTTTCCATAGGACAAATTGAGTCCGATTACCTACAGCACTTCATCACCCACTCACAATATCTATAGCTGAAATTATGTCTCCTATTATAATTATGTGCCATGCTACAGTTCAGCACACTTGCCACCCACCCACGCTTGATAGAGCTTGTGTATCCCACATTCACAATCAAATGTGCAGAGTAACCCACTGTAACTGTTTCTCTGTCTTAATCAGAAGCCATTTGTCAGAGGAAGCACTATCTCCCTAAGGGAAAAAATGGACGAGAATGAAATTGCCACTACAAAAATAAACCAATTATGCTTATATGTCTAACTGTTTAGCAGTTGGTGCCTCCATGTCATTGTGATTGGCTGATTGACCAAGTGCATTTTGCAGTTGGATTGCATTTGAAGTCATGCTTTTTTATGATTTTTTTTTTTTTTTAAATGGGCTTATTGTCACAATGAAATCACAAATATTCAAGAATGATTCAGAACCAATAGCTGATGATGGTGATGATCATCCAGCCAAAGGAAACAGGCAGAACAGGTCAACGGAAATAATTCCAGTTCCCCTATCAGTAATACAATACTACTGTTTTCTAATGGGTAAAACATTTTAAACGGGTCTGTCGATCATTTGTCAACTCTCAATACTCAGGAAGGAGATAATTTTTTAGAAAAAGCATGAAATTTTATAATGAAAACAAAAATAATACCTAAATGATAACCTTGTGAACCACATGATCTAACGTAAACAGAAGTGCACATTTTTCCACCTGGTAGGAAATTTATTTGGAAATATGTGAAAAAGACCATTTTAAGAGTACCGGTATTGAGATTGTGGTTTAAATGTATGCAAATATGCTTGGAAAAAACGTCATTAATGTTTTCTTTTACAGTAAGTTGTGGGTTTTTTTTCTTTTATGTACAGTATGTTGTAATTTTCTAACTTCCTGCCACTGTTTATTCCTGGATTCATTCATTATTTGATAGATGTGTGGAATAGAGAATGTGTAATGGTGTTGATGTAAGCATTTTGCTTTGAGTGTATGGGGGTCCCAGGTTCATATCTGCTCTAATAATAATGCTTGTTTTAATGAAGCAAGCAAAATTTATTTGAGTGGATTCATATTAGGAGATGCAACTGATGTCTGTAATTTCATAAAGTGGTGGGGACAACGTCCTCACAATGCCACCATATACTGCTGAAGGATAGATAGATAGATAGATAGATAGTATATAATAAACCAAATGTGCCTTGTCCTGATAAATGCTATGCTATTGACAGATGATATTTAAATTTTGTCTGGACTTGTCCAATTATATATGAAATATTCCTAGAGGCAGTGTGAGTGCATGCATGAGTGTGTGTGTTGACAGCACTGCCTCTCAGCAGCTTGGATTTACCTTGTTAATTCGATGTCATTTGTATATTCTCTCCCAACTCCTCCTCATCCTCTCCTTTTTCTCTCCCTCTCCGCCTGCACCCCTTCATCCACACTGGCCCACACTCTTATTTATAATTCTATTGTGCTTCGTCTCGTTGTTTGACTCTAAACAATCCTGCTCTCCAATTCCCACCTAATGAATTATGCAACGCATTCTGGGCCACATCGCAAATCGCTGGGCTTTTTGTTTTGCAATGAACTGCCACTAAACTTCCCTTTCTGTGTGCCTATAAACACCCTGCGATCTTTTCAATCAAACAAACCTTTACAAACGGACACTGGTTTGGACTGCTCACTCGCTCTCTGCTCGTATGTCAACATTATTGTGGCATTCACCCCTGTTTATTTTCTGACCTGCTCCCAAATAATCTGTTTATGTCATTTGCACTCTTGTAATCATCATTTCTATTAACCTGCTGCTGTGGTGTTGTGAATAAACCGCTTTTGATTCTCTGGCGTGACCGTCTGTGTGCGTAACCATCCTGTGCTGGCTCCACACACCTACTGTATGTCTTTCCCTCTTCCTTCCCATTCCCTCTCCCCTTCATCTCATTGCAGATCAGTGTTGCGAGCCCCCTCCAACCGGACGTGGACACCCCCCTGTGCAGCCCATCCATGCGGTGAACGTCTTCGGAGCTTCTCTGTCACTGTTGCTGTGCTTGTGTCTGTGCTGACATTGCTCCATCTTCACCTTGACAGGAATGAGTCCAAAAGACTAAGCCAGGGACTTTTATTTTTTTTTATTTTTTGCCCCCACCAATGGCTAGCCATGTTCATTGCCCTTTCTGGTGGAGTTATTGTCCATGCTTGTGAGATGATCTCACTATCCTGGCCACCCTCCATGCCAAAACCGGCCTCTTTGTTCTTAAAGGTCTTGCACATTATTACCCACAAAGGAAGAGGAAAAACCGAATGGCTAATTTGTTCTCTACCTGTAACAGTAGCAATCCGACCCTGAGTTTTATGTTTAATGAGCTCCTTTGTTTACAAAGAACACTATAAGCCACCAGCGTGAGGACTTTTCCATCTTCTCTGCATCCACAAGCTCTTTTGTTTTGGTTTATTATGACTATGGGAAATGTCAGCAGTTGCATCGCTTGAGAGAATGCATTTAATGATGTTGCTGATACGCGCACACAGAGATATACAACACAGCACTCATTAAATGGAGTCAAGTAGGATTTAAAATTGATATGAACACTGGTTAAACAAACTGGTTTGGTTTTAAACACTGGTATCATAAATCAAACAGGCCAACTTTCTGTTACCCATAATATGAGAAACATAAAACAAGGTTTCTCTCTCCCAGTGAGTCAAAATATAATGCACATTAATTTTCATTCTCTGGGTACACCTCTGGCAGAGATGTTGTCGTGCTACTTTATTGTAAATTCTCAGTATTGATGAGGAACAGCATGAGTAACTGGAATCATGCGCAGGCTGTGAATATGAAAATTTGCATAGAATGTTGCTGCCGTGAAGGAGATGTAGCATATGAATGCAGTGAATTGAGCTAACAGTCATTGTTATATGTAATTGTACAGGACTAAAATCAAGTCTACACTACCGTTTAAGAGTTTTGGGTCAGTAAGACAATTAATTAAGGCTGCATTTATTTGATTAAAAATACAGTTTAAAAAAAAGCTATATTGTGAAATATTCGTTTTTAAAAAATGGTTTCTGTGTTTATGCAATTGTCATTTATTCTAGTTTTGGCAAAGCTGAAATTTCAGCTTCCAATACTTTAGTCTGCAATGTCACATGATCCTTCAGAAATTATTCNNNAAAACTTTTATTTTGGATGCGATTAATCGCGATTAATCATTGCCCAGCACTAATATATATATATATATATATATATTGTAACAATGTACTGTAAATGCCTTTGTTTTCACCTTAGCTGAATAAAAGTGTCAATTTCTTAAAAAAAAATCATACTGACCTTAAATCTTTAAATGGTAGGACGAACATTTTCTTGACTTTCTGAATGCAGTATTGCAATCTTGATTTGATGAAGTGGTGTGCTGTAGGTTTACTCTTGAAGTTTATTTATTTTATGTTATCAGAAGTATACATTCTAAGATCCATTAAATGTGAAGTGCATAACAGTAGATTGTGCTTTTCTCATGCAACATGTTTGAAGAAACTGTTTGAATTCATGTCAAAAGTACCATAGAAATATGTCAGCATTTCTCAAATAAACCAGCTTACTCTCAGATTCCAAACAATAATCACGGTTTATCCTTGCACCACTAAACTAGTTAATCTAAAACACTGACACATGAAGCAGTTGTGTTCATAATTTGGTTTACCACACACATCATTGAATTATCTGAATTCTTATCTTGAACATAATAGCTCAATATATTGACTAGTAAAGCAATCAAGGAAAGATAAACATATTAAACGTGACTTTGTCAATTGTGCTATTTAGCAGAATTACTAATGACAAGGCTTTATTTTTAACTGAAGCTGTAAAAACAGGTAATAGTGATTGATCTTAAGTCTGTAAAAGATAAGACTCTGATCCTTATCATCTCTTTCAGTTGGGTTTTTTTTTCTCTCCTTTTGGAAAAAAAAAAAGGTATTGAGTTTCTAGGGGTGAAAAAAATGTAACAAACATTCCTTGGTTTTGAAGTTCAAAGCATGGAATCGCAAATTAGGATTCTATAATGTTTTGCAGTTGGGAGTTGTAAATTTTTATCATTGTACATTGTAAAAAAGGTGAGAGGTTTTTATATCCTCATGGCATACCTGACCTAATTAAGACAATCGTAAATCAATTGAAGTCAGGTCAATGGAGGCTATTAATCTTGATCATCTCTACGTGCTGCCCTCTCTATTCTCTCATTACACAGCAATAGAACATTGCGTTTCATTTATGGGCATGTCAAAAACCTCAATATTGTTCTCGTTAAAAGAAAAGGTCTGAAACCAAGTCCATTAAAGCCCTTATTTCTTAATGTGGCTTGACTTCTTATAAGATTAGAATGGCTCTTTGTTGATGGTTCCAGCTGGAAAAGGTTCCAGCAAATGAAAATGGACCTGTTGTTTTACTGCTGTCCATTACAGCTGATCACACCGACCATAAATAAACTTTTTTTGGCTTCAAGTAGAAATAAGTGAAGTCCTTCTAGCTAGCCAGAGTAAAACCATTTATTTTAAAGCCAGGTATATGAAGTTATAAATCAAAAGGTATCAGACATACCCTTAAATAACACGAGTAACAATGTGTCTCCAAATACAGAAAAAGGGAAAAACATGATTTTAAAAAATGTGTATTTTTCAGAACATACAAAGCCTTACAGGTTTGAAGGGTGAGTACATAAAGTCATTATTGCATAATGATTATGTTGAAATAAAATTAAAGAAAGATACAGAACAACATTCATTTGAAATTATGTTGTTCATACGTAACAAACTAATGAAACGGTTACTGTAATGTTAATTTTCATTGATGCACTACAAGCATCTTAGAGAATTCTATTAAAAGTATCGAAAAGTGACGTCTAATAGGTGCCACTTGACACCCATTTCATTCGTTCTGACCCATCAGTCTAACCTCATGCTGCGCAAAAACATCTTTGCCACTGATAATGGCTATCCTGACGGTAGTCGGTCTATTAATCGTTTAACGGCTTGAGGGTCCCTTCTGCTCATCAAGCATACCGTCTTAATGAGCGTCAGAGTCTTTAAACCATCATTATGGAGTCATGCTTGGCTTGTGTCCTCTGTGTAGGTAGTGCAGGGGTTGCTGGGCCAGCATAGGGTGAGGAGAGGAGGAGGGGGAGTCTTAAACTCGAGACCTTTTCCATAATGGCCAAAGCTTTAAATTACCTCAGGACAGAAGGAAGCCTTTCAGCCTGAAGATAAGAAATCTGTCTCATTTTATGAAGTGCTCCTTGGGTTTTATGGGTTGATTAGTAAAAAAGGTCCAAACTGTCACTGGTCAGCTATATGTTTTCACTTAATACAACCCAGAAAGCTATAAAAGTGCCATTTTAGGTGAGCGAGGTGGGTACTTTTGGCATTTAATAGCTTGTAACTATTTTTTTTCATGGCACATCTACGTAATGCAGTTGTCAAAACATTTGCTTTGCTGTTTATGGGGGCATCATTTCCACTGTGTTTTACTACTTAAAGTCACACAGCACTGACTAACGGTAAAAGACATGTTTGTCAGGTTTGGTCAGATGAGTGTGTTACCCCTGTCCCTGTTTGTTGCTGTTGATCGATGCCTGGTTTCGCTGCATGATTTCTTGAGTCTTGGAATGTCTATGAAAGAACATACTGTACTCTGATGAGTGTTTGCATTGATCTGCGTCAGTTGGCCTTAAAGCTTCCTTAGAAGATGTCTACTTTGGTTTGACTGATTGACATTCTCTAGAATTCTCCCTGTCCCCATGTGACATTTAAGTTATCGGGAAATTGCATTTGAAGCCCTATTTTCTTATTTAAATGATTGCATTTTTGAGTCAAGCCAAATTTTAAATGGAAAAAAAAAGCAGGTTGGAAATTTATTTTGTCCATTAGAAGTTGATTCAATCATGAAAAAAAGTTGGAACTGATAATGTCAGCCCAGAGGTGAATGTCATTTCAGAATTGGAAAAAGTTCTTATATTGTGATTCAAGATTAAAATGCATTTTTTTGCTGGAATAAGCAACAACAATAATTCGCAATGAAACCTAGAACAGGCAATATTTTACTTCTATAATACATTTTAACTTAAAGTGCAAAACACATTTTTCAATATTTCCACAGGTTATCAGGAATACTTCAGGAATCACATTATCCATATACGTATATTCCCTTTGTTGGCAATGAGAGAGGTCAAATGTTTTCTGCAAGTATTCGCAAGGTTTTCACACACGGTTGCTGGTATTTTGTCTGTCAGGCTGAAAGACCCAGCAATGCCCTTCCTGATGGAAGGAGGTTTTCACTTAAAATCTCATGATACATGGCTCCATTCATTCTTTTGTTTACATGGATCAGTCGGCCCGGTCCCGTTGCAGCTCCAAAGCATGATGTTTCCTCCCCAATGCTTCACAGCAGGTATGGTGTTCTTTGGATACAACTCAGCATTCTTTCTCCTCCAAACACGACAAATTGAGATTTTACCAAAAAGTTCTATTTTGGTTTCATCTGACCACATGACATTCTCCCAATCCTCTTCTGGATCACCCAAATGCTCTCAAGCTAACTTCAGACGGGCCTGGACATGTACCGGCTTAAGAAGAATTTGAGTCCCTGGCGGCGCAGTGTTACTGATGGTAGCCTTTGTTACTTTAGCTCTCTGCAGGTCATTCACTAGGTCTCCTGTGTGGTTCTGGGATTTTTGCTCACAGTTCTTGTGATCATTTTGATCCCATGGGGTGAGATCTTGCATGGAGCCCCAGATCGAGGGAGATTATCAGTGGTCTTGTATGTCTTCCATTTTCTAATAATTGCTCCCACAGTTGATTTCTTCACATCAAGCTGCTTACCTATTGCAGATTCAGTCTTCCCAGCCTGGTGCAGGTCTGCAATTTTATTTCTGGTGGCCTTTGAGAGCTCTTTGGTCTCGGCCATAGTGGCGTTTGGAGTGGGGCTGTTTGAGGTTATGGACAGGTGTCTTTTACACTGATAACGAGTTCAAACAGATGCCATTAATACAGGTAACGAGTGGAGGACAGAGGAGCCTCTTAGGCCATGTCCACACTAATATGTTTTCGTTTGAAAACGCAACTTTTTCTCTCTGTCTTGGACTTCCGTCCACACTGAGAAGGCATTTTTGCTCATGGAAAACGGCGCTTTTTGAAAATGCTCTCCAAAGTGGATCAATTTGAAAACGCTGTTTTCGCGTCACAGTGTAGACTGTGAAAATGGAGGCTTTCGAAAACAATGATGCATTTTAGTCATATGATGCCATCATGTGACCAATTCAACTGATGGCGGACGGCATTGTACAGCAGTTATTTTGTTTGGTCTTAATTTTACCCCAATTTTTTTAACACAGCCCTATTAAAGAAATAATATCAGTTTGTACATGCTCCAGATAGCTTTTCTCCGAAGACGTAATGTAAGTAAATAACTGGCAAATGGAAATGACAAAGATAGAATCGTCTTACGTTTCACACATGTGCAGTACAGGAATGTCAGAGTTTTCAGTAATTTTAGTGTGGATGATCAACTCCTCAAATTTTAGACAAAAACGCCGTTTTCAAATTTATGCGGATTAGTGTAGCCATAAAGAAGTTACAGGTCTGTGAGAGCCAGAAGTCTTGTTTGTTTGTAGCTGACCAAATAATTATTTTATCGAGGAATTTACCAATTAATTCATTGTGTGATTAAGGTGATTAATGTGATTTTCTGGATTTTTATATATATATATATATATATATATGTGTGTGTGTGTGTGTGTGTACAGTATGTATGAACAACATTTCAGTTTGATTGCACTTTTGAGAAAATGTAATAAAATCAAACTGTAAGGGTAATGACTGTAGCACATTGAATAATAGGCATTACTTGTTCCTGTCACAGCGCATCAAATGCATTTGCCAAACATTTACGATGCTATTCACAATGTTAGGGTGTCATTTCCATGGTATTTTACTATAATCTGAAACCCCATCATAACAGATTTACTCTGGTTTGACTGAAGTCTATTTTTAAAACTCTTCCTGTCTCCAGCTTTCAGCATTTATTGGTGTCGTAAGTCCAGAGGTAAGTGTTTGAGTGATTAAGCGGCGTAGCTCAAAGGCTGAGGTATATACAGTACTTCAACCTTGAAGAGAGTGCATTAACAGGGTCTCACACGCTCCCGCTGCCTATACTTCACGTTGGAAGTTTTTCAGTGTAGAAGTGTTTCAAACTAGAAAACCGTGATTCTGTTTAAGCCCTACTTAGTCATGTATCAGCGTGACACAGCCATTAAGTCCCACACATGATTACAAGCTTCATTACCCTGTCAATCATCTGCTGAGATCCCACCCACAGACCTCCCTTCAGTCCAGACACAATCAATCGAGCTTGAGTTATTGCTTCTCATTGCTGAGTCTCAATCACCGTTCTTACTTAATTAATTGAGTGCGTTGAACTCAGATGCGGATGGATCACGCCCATTTGTGGAACTTCAGGATAAGTGATATTAACGAGATGCTAAATTGAGCTTCTAATGATGTTATAAATCAACAACAAATCAGCTATAGGAGCGGGGACACATTTCTCAGGGAGAGCAAGGAACAAGATGGTGAAAAACAGATGTGTTGGCTGATAAGTCACAGTGGAGGTGGTCATGCATCAAAAGTAAAATCATACCAGGGTCAATAAATCGGTGGTCTTTGAAAGCAGCTTGTTCATGAAGTGATATGCTTTTGCGTTGAGACTTTTGAAAATGGTCAAACAATCATGCTGAAAAAACGATCTTCCTAATACCAAGTTTTGAGGTCATAACTGTATGGGTTAAATGAGGACAATAATAAGCGTTACATTTCCTTTTATAATGTTGATGTTGTTGTTCATAGGATTTGAAAAGTATATTTTATAGTTTTTGTTAATTTTGATAGTCAACTTTAGACATTCTGCTAACTGTAATCTTAACTAATTCTCATTAATTTGCAACTACCTGTCTACTAACTCAGAGTAGTAACCTGCAATTGATCCCTCACAGAACTATTTTTACCTGATTTAACACATGAAAAGTAGCTTTGCTGATATAAATGTATGTCTTTAGGTTAATTCATTGATGTTAAATAATATTTCTGCTTTGAATAAAACCAGACAGCTGCTGAATTGCTCGGTGGCCTCTTCTGTTTAGTATGCTTGTAGTCCTCCCATCTATAATGTGTCACTTTTCTCTCACTTGGATACGTTGTCACTTTGTCCAGATCAAAACACAGACTTTTGGGATGTTTGTGCTAATGGCAATGCTACTTTTAACAGCACATGTGATTGATGTCTTTACAGCAGCAGCATTGCCCAGAATGTTCCTTCAAAATGGATGTTTTCTTCTGAATATCTTCTCAGACAGCCTAATTTCCTCATGCAAGGTCTTTTCAGTTTAACAATGTTCCCAAAGTTACATCATTTTAAAAATAAACTCAATGCAAACTTAAATTAGGTATCTACATTTAATACATTATTAGTAGAAGATTGTTGTTATATTATGTTTAATGAATGTTTTAACTGACTTATCTTTTCATCACTTCCAAGTTCCAGGCATTGCTTTAGGCAATGACTGTTTTATTTGTTTTTTTCCGCTAATTAACCCTACATTTTTATCTCTGAGATTAGAAAATAAGCGTAGAGAGAGTGTTGTGTTGTTGAGGTGCATCATTGATGGTTATGTGTGCTTCCTGTCTCAGCAGATTCGCTGTTCAGCGGCCTAGGCCTGGGCGCAGTGGTTGGGCTGGGGTTAGCTGGCCTGCTGCTGCTGCTGGTGCTAGTGGACGTCAGCTGCTTCTTCCTGCGCCAGTGCGGCTTGCTCATGTGCATCACCCGCAAGCTCTGCAGCAAAAAGACAGCTACAAGCGGCAAGAGCAAAGAGCTAGAGGAGGGCAAAGCTGCCTACCTGTGAGTATCCCTTCTGCGTCACTTATCTAAACTTTTTATACAAAGAAATTTCAATTAAATTCAATTAATTGAACTGTTGTCTTTTTTTATGATTAATTTATTTTTTAACAAACTAAGTTAAAATATTTTCATTGAAATGACCAAAAAAATGCAATTCCCATGTAAATATAAGTATTAAAATTCAATATTTATGGCCGTAACTTTTGGTGTTAATAAAAAAGAACTGCTTCGCATCGTGCCTAACCTTCAGCTGTGATTTATTCACGAGACAGCACAGCTTTTCAAACCTTATTGCTTACTTATTAATGTTGGAACAATGCTTTATAAAGGATGAACTGATTATTTAAATAATGATTCATAATGTGTAGTTATTATAAGGTGTTACCTGTTTAATACATACATGCATGTGTTTTTATGTGTTTACATAATAAGCACTTCTTTAAACCACTTCTTCAAACACTGTTTGTCATCAGTTGCCAGCAAGACATGCTGCAATACAAAGTTCACAAGTTAGCCAGAAAGAGGCAGGTGTGACAGAGCGACGGTTGTACAGTAGCATTTAATGAGTCTTTATCTCTAGAGCATTTACGTCAAACAAGTGCTTAGTGTACAGTCTTATCAGTGTGTTGATTATGAATCATTTGACTTAAGCAATTTATGATTTATTGCTTAATGAGTATACTATGTGTTGTTTTTTCCTGGCTAGTGTCTTTACGGCTCCTGATCTGTAGTTATGCAGCACCAGTCTGGGACTTACATAGCAGTAAAACACTCCTGTCAGGTTTACTAGGCTAAAAGTTCAAAGAGATTAAGGCCTGTGATTGTCTTCAGCTCTGATTACAAGCAGCACGGCTTTGATGTTCTGGCATATCGCGTTCATCTGATATTCACTCTATACTAACCCAAAGGCACCAGCTTAGACTTTAATAATGTTATTAGAGAGATGATGATCCCAGTGAACAGAGGCTGGTTCACATCATCCTGTGATGAGGAGCCACACAGGGGTCTTTGAGAATGCACAGAAATACTGTAACTGTACGTCACAGTGATCACTACATGGCCCAAGAGGATCATACAAATAACCCATGAAAAACACATTTACTGTAGAGTGACATTAGAGTTAACTTAAACTATACTTTTTACTTTTATTATGTGATCCTTAAGTAAAACAGAGTAGAGAGGTTTGAGGATTTTTTCTTTTATAAATAGGTTGGATTGTGAGAAACATTTTTGTTGTTTTTGCCCAGTTTTGGGTAAGAATTGAAAAAATGGAGAGGTGAGCTGAGAATGAATGCATAAAAGTTATCAGATTTCAACTGTTAGAAATGACATGCTGATCATTCATTCCCAAAAGGATTAGTTCACCATTTGAAAATTGTCAAAATTTAGTCACCCTCATTTTGTTCCCAACCTCTATTATTTAGATTTTTTTTTTTTGTATATATATATATATATATATATATTTGAAAAATATTTTTGGATTATACTTTAAAAGCTAGTTGGGTTTCAGTATTGTTCTGTACCCCACTGAGTTTGGATGGATACAAATAGTTGAAAATAGTGTGTGTGTGTGTGTGTTTTCTTGAAATTTTTATTCATCAATTACATTGATCAAAAGTGACAAAAATTGTACAAAAAATGTCAATGTAAATATATAAATATATATAAATATAAAAAACAATGTATCATGGTGAACAACCATTTTCAGCATTGATAATAAAAAGTAGTCCTCCTTTGAGCAGCCAATTAGCATATTAGAATGATGTCTGAAGACCTTGTGACCTTGAAGACTGAATCAATAGCTGCTGGAATAAAACCTGATTTGCTATCATATACATTATAAATACTTTATGCCCCCTCTCTGTCTGTTTCACTCCTCCGTAAACGCCAACTCTCACGTGTAAATCGTAAAATCGTGTAAACTATGCATCTAAACGGTCAAATGCACACATAATTAGTGATTATTCACGTAAATCCTCATTAGTTGTGTAATAAATTAACAGTTCATCAGTTTAACAGCAGGTGCTGCAAATGCAATGCATGTTTTGTCAAATTGACTTTGTTGTTGTTGGTTTTTTTTTCTATTTATGCGTGTTTTCTGAGGTTCCGGATCGTTGAGCTCTCTCAGGGCCGTCGCCCAAAAATCTTTAATGGGGAGGCATTTCATTTTCATAGGGGGGCATAATAGGCCTAGCCTACATGATAGACAATAAATAAAGTTTTTCGGGCTATTTAAAAAAATGCTTGCTGCATTATTTAAAAATAATCTGCAAGACAAAACAGTTTTACTGTGTTCTTCGCCCTACACAGAAGCACTGCAGGTGTGTGAGGTGACGCTGCACCCGTCCGCTACTCCGTGTTATTATAGCTTCCTACTGGACATAATTCTCTGTTGTAGAGATGAGGTTCTTTGAGCTAAATGTTATTGAATAAATGCTATTTTCTCCACAATAGTCATTGACTAGATACAATGAACGTTGTTCGTTCTCAATATTAAGTTCACTCTTGATCATGCAAACAGTTAAAATTAACTCTAAAACGCTTAAAAAAAAATTACTCTAAACTAGTGATATTAAATATGAATATCTAATAATAAAACCCTTTTTTAAAAGCAATTTCACTTTAAGAGTGGTGTTGTGGCTCGAGTAGCTATAAAGTGCCCTTTTGGTCTGGTCTAGATGCCCCTGATCCACAATTTCCACCGAGGGGAACCCACCCCCAGGACTGGATGGTGTCCTGGCAACATCACTTTGCCCCTGCCCTTCCTGAGGTCTGAGCAAGCCACTGGTCCAGAGAAGGAAGGATTTATTAAACACCCAGTAGAAAGCACTCACTTTATGAGCCACACAGGTCCAATTACACATGTCTTCCAGTCTTTAATTACTGTTAATTTATTGCATAAATAATGAGGATTTACGTGAATAATCACTAATTATGCGTGCATGTGACCGTTTAGGAGCACAGGTTACACAATTTTACCGATTTACACGTGAGAGTTGCCGTTTACGGAGGAGTGAAACACAGATAGAAAGGGGGCATAAAGTATTTCGATTAACAGCGCAGCCCTAAAATAATATTTTACAACAAGCACTTGGTGTGTTTGCACATGTGGTTTATAAAGACCTGTTGATGAATACGTTCACACTCAAAGCCGCTAGCACCACCCGCTGGTGAAGACGTCTAACATCAAATGTCTTCTTGGATCGGTAATCTACTGCTTTTCCTGCAGTTCCCGGATGTGCGCTCTGACGAATTTGAACCACTGAATTCTCGGAAGCGAATTTGTAAAGTGAAATAAAAATAACCGAAAGTTGCCTGACGAATATTATTGCTGGAATTATTAAACAAACTGAATATTTTGAAAATGAACTTTGAATATTGATTTCAAAATTTTAACAATGAATATGTTTGTGGAAAGTTTCTGTTTGAAATATTCACTACATAAATATACAACCATGTTAAAATGCAGCGCATAATAATGCAAGCCATGAAAATACAATGCATTAAAATGCAAGCACTGTTTATTGCAATGCAAAGATTTTTATTTCAAATATTTTTGGCAGGATTTTTGTTCCATACTTAAGTCTCAATTTTAGCCTCAGGGGACCGACAGTATCCAGTTGTTAATTGAAAATGTGTTTTTATCAACCCTGTCAAACTGACCACTGTGCACCTGCCTTTCCTTCTTTTTTTCACAGGAAATTGCCACTAAAAGAGGAAAACGGCAAGGAGACGCTGAAACCAGACACGATCGAAATCAAAGTTCACGGTGACAACAGCCTACACATGACACAGGAGGACAGTAAAGCGTAATGGAGGCCCTGCTATCCTCTAAAAGAACATGCAAAGTGAGCCACCCGGAGACCAACAGCAAGCAAACTAATGAGAATACAAGCAAGAACACGCCAACCAATTGTAAGATCCTTTGTTAGAGACTCGTCGTCGGGGTATCAGAAGAGGCCACGCGATAACTGCTTTGTGAAACATTTTTCTGAGGTTGCCGCTCAACAAACAGGCTCCTGTTTATTTGTGCTTGTTCTTGCTTGTTTTGGGCCTTTTTTTGGTGAGGGGAGGGTTTGTTTTTTTGTTTTTTTCAAGGCTTTGCTGTTGCTTTGAGTCTGATTCTTTTTTACTTGAAGAGATTGGGTTTACGCCGTAAGCTTCATGTTTTCTCTTGCTCTCTCATCCTCTTTTTCTTTGGGATCCGGCTGTTGCACTTTTCCAGTGTGGTTGCGCAAACATTGCTTTTTAATACAGTAGGCGTGGAAATCCCCCCCCCCCACCTCTTTTTGCGGTCCGTGTTGTAGTTTTGGGTCACTGTTTGGGTAGCGTGTTTATTTTCTAGCCTTTTTCCCACTATATGTCTCGCTCAAATGCAAAGAAATTACTGAATGCTCAGTATTAAAGCGAGGATCAAACACACTTGACCTCAAACTGAGTAAATGGCATATGGGTCCCGGTATTGAGCGCTGACACATACCCAACTCTTCGGCTTGAACGATGAATTTCTCATAGATTACAAGTGTTTTTGTGGATGAAAATATGTCCTCGTTTTAAAAGCTATTGTTTCATCAGAGTCAAAGGAGCATAGTATGAGTCATACTTTCATGTCAAGATATTTCGGAAACAAAAAAAGTGAATTTCTTTTAGAAGCGTGTGAAAGTTTGTAAGTGGGTGCATCTGAGCATGGAAGTGTTGTCTTAGGGGTGTTTGGATGCGTGTACTAGCGAGCATGGAGTGTAAATGAGAGCGACATGTAAAGAAGAGGTTGCCAAGATTTACATGAATATAAGGAAAACATTCTAAATACCTATTCAAATACACCAATGTAAATATACTTGTATTTCTTTGGAATGTTTCAAAAGCGCAAAAAAAGAAGAGATTCATTCCAGGTTCTGTCTGTGTCACACATAACTGATTATGGATTATGTTTATCAAAAATTGGCTGCCTTTTTAAAAATGATACTGTGTCCAACAGACTGAAAGATCTCAAGATGTAAAGAAGGACAGATGCCCTGGAAACTGGGTTCAGATGCATCACAAAAGTACAGCTATAAAATTAGCTTTTTTGGAAATCGAATCTATGCCATTTTGGGATCGTTTAAGAGAAGGCGCTTTGGTTGTATGAGAGATGAGGGGTTTGCCGGTGATCAGGATCTTAGTGTTGCAATAACATGGATGGGAATGGCATACTGCTTAGAAGCATGCTCATTTTACCAGTCAGAGTTTGAGTATTAAGTCTTGAGAAGATCCATGATCACGTTCACTTTAGTTTGGGCCAACAAATTTCTCAAGAAAAAAAAGTTTTTTGCATTAGTTCTGCATTGTATTTCATATACACCTGGCTCTCCACATTCAGCGCAATAGAACATTGTGGAATGTTGCCCATTTCTTTTCAGCAGTCTAAAGGGAGCACTCCATAAGCCCAACTGTACTTGTGGAATTCTTGTAATCCAGTGTAATTTTTCTTCTGTAAATAAAAGTGTCCCAATATAAAAGTCTAAGTTATATGGACTCTGCTTTTTTAAGTATAGCACGCATTTGTGTGTCAGATCACTTGTCATAGTCTGAAATAACAAGAAAAGGCTGTGTTCCAAATACTAGCGGCTAGTAATTTCAGGCTTCATGAGTTGCTTATCAACAAAGATTGGCAGCAGAGGGTGGACATCTTTTGGCTAACTTCTAAGGCGTTCTATTCATCCTTGACGTACTGATGAGTTGCTGTTGAGCATCCTCAGAAAGTCATTAGTGAGGGTCTGTTTCAGTTAATATTGCCTGTGGGCATTAGACAGCAAGAATGCTCACTAGGTTTTGGAACACAGCCACTGGATATGTGGTGTGGGGAATGTACTGTATTTGAGATTCAATGGTCCTTAAAGGTTCTTGTCCTTGTCCTGGATCCAGTGACCTGTGGAATTGGAGAACCAGAATGGCTGACCACGTTTGAAAGAAACCATGTTTCCTTCGGGGTTCCTGCTGTGCCCTGCACCTTGAAGTGTAAGTACTGGAAAGCAAGTACAGACTCACTCGGGCATTAGTGTCCTTGGCCTTGACTGTCCACTGAACACACATGGTCTGTAATCAGGGTGAACACTGTAGATAATGGCTACCTAACTGAGAACAGTTTTGAGGGTTTTGCGCTTTCCTTAATGATTCATTCAACTCTCTCAGGCTTTCCTAAATGTGTCTGATATGATGAATGAGCAGATAAAACGAAGTTCAGCCCAGAGCGTCTTTGAATCCAGCCAACCCTATGCAAGCACATATGTGACGTTTTATGGTTAACCATATGCTTCAAGTTAGTCTTGCAGATTTGCAATGTTGAAAATGTGT
>JAUCMS010000153.1:13376640-13386936 GCA_032357445.1 Enteromius radiatus | reverse complement strand
CAAATGTCAAACAAAATAAACTGACTCTGTTAATCAGAGTCACAATACTGACTAATTAAATTGGTCAGGCCTGGAGTTCATACCTGGTGGGCCCAAAAGCTACATAAAACACACTTGACCCACACTTCCTTGGTTCTTGAATTTCTGATGATTCCATGCAGACGACACAGAAATCTTCCTCTTCTGAAGAGGTGTTTTCAGCCTTCATCCTTTTTCTGGCAGGTTTATTTATAAATTCACAAACATTTTCTTAGTTGTATATAAGGGGATGGTTGTAACACTTTCAAAACATGTGTTTCAACCTATCTTATCGCTGATTCGTGGAATTGGTAGTGTTACAACTCTCCCTGTGTTTCAACTATACCCGGTCTCCCCTACTGTTTCACATCCATAATGCACTAATACTAAACCTATTTGTCTTATATCAACTCATTCCTCTATAACACTAACAAAGGTTGTTACCCAACAAACATTATCAACTCAACACCTGTTTAGGTTCATGTGTCCAGCTACATCCAATTGTTTTGACATAATTCACTTTGTTTTTTTAGATTTGGAATATGTATTACAATATACTGTTGAATGTCAGCAAATTTCTTTCATATTTAGTCTTGTATTATGCTACTTTTTGCCCTTACAGTGGTATTCAAAATGATTAGAACACTAATATTTTTGCCAGCTAAAAAATGGTTTTAAGTCAGTTATTTCTATCTTTTGCTATAATGAAGTATCAGTTTACATTTCCAAACATTCACTGCTCTTGTGCACACTGTAAGTTTGTAAGTATTGGAAAAATAGATCCTCACGATTGTGAAAAACTGTAACTGGAAGGCTTTTTTCAATGATAACATTAGTCAAAATGATTGCTATTCAAAGGCTACTGTATGGTATCAGATAAAACAGTGTATTATAACTTGGCTAAACTATTATATGCAATTATACTAAAGCATTTCTTTAGAGGTTGCTACCAAAATAAATATTGTTTTTTACCGACCTAGTCAATGTACAGAGTAAGTGATGCTATGTAAACTATGTTGTTATGGTTTCTGTTGCTTTCCCTTTCTGCTTTGAAGCTCCTTTCGGTTTGAGGTTCATTTGTTATGGCTTCAAGCTACAACACCTCCCACTACATATAGTGGTATGACCTTTTTTTCCTTTATTTATGGATATGACGGAAACACACAGGCAAAGTTCATGTAAATCCATCCCAGCATATCTACAATGTGAATGTTGGGCCTGTCCCAATACCTAAATACAGGAAAGATATGCAAGTGCACAAGTAATCAATTGCAAACTGCTACAGGCATACCACAGTGATTTACATTAGGGCAAAGTATTTTAAAGATGGTTTTATGAGGTACTCTTATCTTAAATTCTGTTTGTCATATTGTAGCTTTAATACTGCATCTAAGGACCTAGTGACCTTTTTTACTGGCAGATGTCAATAAACTACTTCTAAGTAATCGCTTCCAATTTAAAGCTGTTTCACAGAAAAAATTATCCTAAATCCTAAAGTGATTGCTGTTCAACATGTATAAATTCCCTGTGTTGAAGGAATATGACTCATATTAAAAAAATCATACTACACCCCAACTCATCAGAAATGATGCATGAGGTACTTTAACTAACAGTAATCTTGCACAATAGGATGATTTTAAAGATAATAATAAAAATTTTTAAAAAGCCCCGAACAGATTTGATTAGTTTTGAAATGATTGACATTTAAATAATTTTTCTTTGAAGGAAAGTGGTTTGGTATGGTCTTCTTATGTGGAAGCGATTTAAATTCAAATGGGAATATGCCCCCCCATTCCCCATTTAAAAGCACTGTGACTCGATATCCCACTTTGCTTCCTTTGAGTGGTGGGTTTAGGCAGACTATTTCAAGGTCTTAGAGAGACCCTTAGAGGCGGAAGTGAGGAAGAGGAGAAAGAACCTTTCAGACGACAATAAACTACTGTATACATAGGACCTATGGATAAACTATACAAAAAACATAGAGTTGTGCTTATGTTTTAAAGCGTGAAAGGAGGATCTTTGCCCACACAATTGTTCTGGAGAGTTTGTGCCAATAAGTGTATGATAAGGCCATTGGCATACATTGGCACCCACATTAATGTTTTTTCTGAGCACTACAGCATGCAGGGTACTGTAAATATGAAGCTGTTGAATGTTTAAACAAGGCCTGTGTTCAAATTAAAACAGGCTTTAACTGTTACCTGGGTAAATCTG
Organism: Enteromius radiatus; assembly: GCA_032357445.1. Lineage (NCBI taxonomy): Eukaryota > Metazoa > Chordata > Actinopteri > Cypriniformes > Cyprinidae > Enteromius > Enteromius radiatus. Next base: position 13,384,704 of record JAUCMS010000153.1, on the reverse strand, counting down.
TATAAATATGCTTCAGAATATATTCAGAAAATCTGACTATTCTGGGTGAGCTAACCACACTATGCAAGTGCAATGTTCTTCAGACTAGAAAATCTAGTTTTTGGAAGGCTTCACGCTGTATAAACAAAAAGGCACTATTTGGTTTCTCAGACTGCAAGATTGCTCAACCAACAGAGTTCTTGTTGGCATGAATTGGTTCTGTTTTGTGCTGCTTAATAGGTTGTAAATGTTAAAAGTTAGTTTGAAGAAATAGTGACATTTTACAAGTCACATTTACTGAAAGTGTCTGATAAATGAATAAATGTAAACACTGTAACATCACAGCTGAAGATCAAAGATTCGTATTTGCATTGCAATTCAGTTTCAGTAAATGTTCCTTTTAAACAGGGGAGGGAGTTTTAGGAGTTAGAGTATGTTTACCTGATCATTGAAAACCCACTTCCTCCACTTTAAAGCAAGTATGTATTGGTGCAAATATTTTTTGCTTAAAAGTTTCTATAAAATGTTACACAGCTTGCTTCACAGAAACTTCCAAGATCTCAATCTTTCACACATATTAACGCTTCTCAAACACAAAACAGGTTAAGGGTATTTAAATCTTTTCTTACACAGTTAACTTCCTGGAGACTTGGGTATTATATAAGTTTGTGAAAGAAGATACATTGCCAACTTCTCATTGTTCACCTCACACCGTGAAAGGATTGTTTTTCATTTCTTGAAAAAGATGAAACAGCATAGGAGTATCATGTGTTTGTGCACATGTTGGCTTGGAAGTTGCAGTCATAGCCATGAAACAGAAAACCAGACAAGAATTCTCTCAAAATTATTACTAAAGAACTCTAAGAATGAATGAATGGATTAATAACTTAAGAAAAGAAATTTGCAACAGCATATCAATAACCAGGAAGCAGACGGTATATTTTTATCTGAAAAATAATAATAGGTATAATTATAAACTGATTTGAGCAAATATAAAACACATGGGTGTGTTATACGTGTAAATGAAAAGCTTGTTGCATTTCACAGTGGTGTGAAAGCATTTTAGTAATTACATCATCACATGACAATGTCCTGTGTGTTTACATAAGCGTGGGACTTTCCGAGGCAAAACAGACAGGAGCGTGCTTTTCTTTGCTCACTGAATTTCAATTCAGGCACGACATTCTTCATTCTTTTACTGTGTTCTGTAAATATAACACAAGTCTTATAAAAAAGCTTGTGACAAGATTCATTTCACAAATGGTTTCATGTGATGTGCAAATTTTCCATCATCGAGAAAAGAAAAGGGGGGGAAAAGTACACTTTTAGTGATTATTGCCACAATTTTCCCAGGCAGAGATCCAATATTAATCATTTATAATATATGTACAGCTTTGCATAGCATTGTCAAATATTAACCATTGTTGAGTCAAAAGGTCAATAACCTTGGTATTTTATGGCTTGAAGTAGGGCAAAAGACTGAATGTCTTGGTTTTATATGTTTGTGTCTTAGATGTGTTTTGTTGTTGTTTCTAAATGTCATGCCCTCATTTCAGGTTATCATTCATAAAAATAGCATGTGGATCAAAACCTACAGTGCCTGTACTTCCTGGTGTGTGGAAATTAGTAGCACTTTTAAAAATACAGATGCTTCACGATGCCATAGAAGAACATTAAAAAAGGTAAAAGGTAAGAAAGTGATGGAAAGAACCTTTGACTTCTACTGTTTAAACCTTTTAAGTGCCTTTATTTGTATGCGTATATGAGTCAAGTATTCAACTCCATATTATTAAAGAATGACAAGTCTGCAAATATAAGTCTGATTATCATACAGATCTACCATATGATTTTAAAAGACATGAAAACAGTTTTAGACTATCCCTATTTTATAATATGGTGCTTTTTGGTCATATTTGGGCACCATTCAGAAATCCTGCCTAACATCTCGGTTTGTTTTTTGTGGTCCACGGAAGCAGATAGATAGTGGGTGAGTAAATAATGAAAACATTTTGGTGAACTATCTCTTCAATCTTATCGTCAACACTGAGGGAAAACATGATCTTTTTGTGAACGTTATCTTGAGGTTAAAAGAAGTAACCCAAGCTTTAAATATTTGGCACACATATTCATCCACCTGGCAGTACTTCCTCTACTCAAAAGCTTTTAATCTAAAATCTGCATGTTCTTTCAATCAAACACACCTAGCATGACAAAAACAGTCATTACTCTCTATATAGGTTAGGTTTTCTAACGTGACTAATTTGCATAATCTGAAAACCATTCATTTTGGGAAGAAAATTAAGGAAGAATCCATTTACAGCAATGAACCGGTCCAATAGAGAAAACAGGTCAAATTGACCTGATTACAACCAGGAAGTGCCCACTGACGTTCAACTGTAAACAAGAGCAAATCTTTATTTTATCTAATCTCACAAACACTAGAGCAAGAGAGCAAGAGGTTGTAAAGCTTCAGTCATTTAAGTTATAAAGAATTGTTTTGAATGATCAGTTTACAATAGTGACATGATATCTAAATGTTTATGACTGTCTAACTAAAGATCACGTTACTAGAGTGTTTCATCTGGTCTTTGCGTTTTTTTTAGTGCATTCTAACGACTTCATTCAAGAAAATGTGTTGACTATAGTTGCAAAGTCATATAGAAACTGAAAGCAAACCAGTGGAAAGAATCCAAAAATTCTGAGACAAGGAACTAAAGATCATTCTTTCACACTGGCTGAGTTTGAAATTCTTGATGGAATTAAAAACCACACTGTTACGCAACAGCCACGAATACAGAGTGCCAGTTGGAAAAACTGACCTAAACCCTAAGTCAGCAAAATAATGTGCCCTAGTTTAGGTTGGAAATCACTCAGCATTATAACCCAAAACTTCAATAGCAAAAAAGGCCGTACATACAAAAAAATGTATTTGCAAAAGGTTTATTGCCTCGGCAGGTTTGAAGCAGAATTCATTTAAAAGTAAATGAAATTTAGTACAGTAAAAAAAAGAGCTAACATATCCCATAGGGAGTGCCATATTATTTCTTCCACATAAATGAAATCAGCACAGGCTAAGTAAAACAACCCATACAAGAAAAAATGTGATGATGAGTGCTTAGTAAATGATTGCTGTACACATATGAACAATAAAATAAACTGATTTGGAAAGCTTGTTTAGGATTGAGATGACCGGTGTGTCTCAAAAGAGAGAGGAAAATGTACATATATATAAAAAACTGAATGTGCCCTACCTATTACATCTGTTCTTCAAAGAATGAATATATAAACAGTTCCTACAAGGAGAATCTTTTCAAATTACAAAACTGTAATGTCTACTGAATGTGCAGTATATTCACAGTACATTCACAATTCAGTGGTAATCAAGTAACAGTGTTATAACTGAAGACTGCACATTGATCTGTCTCGAAGCGAGACGGATTGGTACGCACCGCTGTGCAATGCCCACATTCAAACACGTTGGTTTAGGGCTAAGGACTCTTATTGTCCATTGTTGTTGTGAAGTATCTTGCATTACAACATACTGTACAAGTTAGTCTATTAAACTCTCAAGCAAGAGTACTTCACACCATCTGTAGCATAGGTTTCTCAGCCGGTGAATCAGTGTCCTACAGCAAAAAAAAAGAAAAATCAGTCAGGTTTCTTTACGTTTCAGGTATGATGATTAAACACATGTCAAACACAGGACCTGTGTGCCCTGAAAGTGTGTGACTGCAACTGGTGTAGGTTTACTTTTGCTGCTACATGAAAAGGTTTTACTTTACAACTAGAAAAAATAGAAATAATAATATAAAAAATATATATGAAGAGGTCATAAAATCAACTTCTTCAGTGCACCAAGGCAAAACTCAAATGTCATTAATGGTGATATTCTTGGAATTATGATTACATGGAGTGCAACAGACTGAGACAAAAATACATGTCAGGTGTCTTGAAGCACATTTTTAAGTTCATCTTAACATGACATTTCAAAATATTTAACACTTCTGTCAAGTGTGAACTTTTTCCTTTTTTGCTATGATGTTTTGCGTCATTTAGTGAATAATAAGGAAAATATTGAAACCTTTTATATTGACAAAAGACTAAATGTTTACCATGTTTCTCCGATGGTATCGTTTGATCAGTAGGGTTAGAAGGATGATGACAGCCACTATAAGCATTACTACCAATACTGGAACACAAACAGAGACAGCTGTGGCAGAATTTTCTCCAGTTTGGTTCTCTGTTTCAGGGATGATCTCCATTACAGACACTGGTAAAAGAGATTATGAGATATGTTATATGTTATGTTATGTTATAGTTTTACTGAGATATCAATGTTATCAAACTACCACACATTACAGCTTAAATCCCAATTTGTGATACATTAAAAGAAAATTAAAAGCATAGACAGAGTTTCTAGCAAAATCATAGCATTTGAAACCACAGCTCAGAGCCTACATCATTATTTATACTATAACACATACTTTTTTGGTCTTTGATCTTTGATACCATTTAATAGATGAGCTGGCTTATTATCACTGGTTGCCCCACAAATGACGACAATGATGTTTATGATATTGTCGTAGGCTAATCTCTGGTGACAATAACTTTCAGTTCTGCTGCAGTGGCAACAAGTTCAACTTCCTTTGGTTGTCATGAAAGTTCTGCTTTTTAGAAGCTTTTTTCCAACCTGTGATTCTCTTACACGTCATTATCTAGTCCTAGTAGACTACAGCTAAGCAGACTTGCACTTTGAAAAAAGAGAAGCACACTGAAAGTGTAAAATAGGAAAAGTCTTGCTGTTTCCTTTCAAGGTATTAACTATTGATCTGCTTGAATAAATACATTTATAATTAGATATCTCACCTGTTAGATTAACTTTTGATGACGTACTTGCCCAGACTCTGTTATCAACACTGACTATGGCATAAGAGGTGTACACTCCAGCATCTGCAGTAGAGAGGCTGCGGAGCAGTACGGAGCAGTTTCTCTTCTCCATGTTTATGAAGAGTTGTGTCCTGTCCACGTAAGAATCATCTATGCTGATCGGGTCTTTCGTTTGAGCAGTCACTATTCTATCACCTTTCTGCCATATCACCTCGTTAGGGTCATTAGAACAGTTAAATGGTAATAGTACATCCATTCCAACAAAGCCGTTCACATTAGACATTTGTCCCACTGCAGAACCATCTACAAGAACAGAGACAGTAATTATAATGACATAATACTCATTCAATTACAAGCACTGAAAAATGTATAAATGTTCCAAGACAGTTACAATATGTAATATATATACATATATATATGCCTTTTTTATTTTTAATGTAAATAACGTGTGTGTGTGTGTGTGTGTGTGTGTATATTTATAACATTTCAAAAGACTCACTAATGATGAGCAGTGTCAGCAATGCCAAGGTCTTCATGTTTGTCCTGGAGGAGAGAGAAGCAGGTTTTGAAGCATGCTGGAAATTCCTGCGTTCTCGAACAAACCAACAGGCTACAAACTAGGCTAAAGGTGCATAGTTTCATGCGAGTTAATACATAAATAAAAACATCTGTGCTTTATCCTGTTAAGGCAATAAACGATAGCAATCGTTGAAAGAAAAAACGATCTTCTAGCTGCTCAGTGCATCGGTGAAATTTATTAAAAGGCAGCCTATTTCTCCAGCTAAAACAGCTAACGTTAAGTTACATAGTTTTTCCCAAAGATTTAGTCATCTGATCCTGATTATGAATGTCCTGTAGCCTTGAAAAACAAAATCTCCGCGAAACAGTCTAAGCAATGGTAATTTCAAACAAAAAGGACTTTTGAGCCAAGAATTTCTAAGATCTACACAGTAAGTTGCAGTTGGCTAAAACGTATTAACGTTACTCAGAAAGCATGACATTATTCAAAATACAGTGATACGTAAATATCAAGAAACAATGTATTATGTTATTTTCGGTAAAGAAATACACTAAAAGTTTCAAGCAGAACATCATGCTGACCTTTAGTTTAAATTCCGTTGCAGAAGAAGCAGACGTATCAGACCGCCTGAGGAAAGTGAAGTGAAATGAATGAATCACTCGTGAAGTTTGTGTCGTTAAGACGCGCCTACATCATCATCATCACGCTCACGCACCATAAAAAAACCTAGTGCGCAGTTTTACAGCCAGTTGTCGGTTACCTGAACGTGAGCTAAAACTTTATGGATTAATGATTGCACATGACTAGTCTGACTTGTTTACCGTTTTGAACATGATACTGAGAGGGGAAAATCCTGACTGAACAAGTTAAGCAGCAGCAGCACAGTACTATGCATTATTTCTTCCGTTAGATGTCGCTGCAGTTTCATTTCCAGGCCGTATTTACTTCACTTTTCCCGCTGTTATTGTCAAGCAAGTATTTTATTGATTACGTTGTAACATTATATTAAGTATGTTAGCAGAAATGTGTATCTTCCAGCTGCAGTTTTAGCCATATTTCACAAATGAATACCCATTGTGTTTGGAGCAGATATTGTAATCTAATACGCACTTGTTTTCATATTCAGAAATGATGAGATGGCGCTCAGTGACAGTGACAGGAATTTGACGCCAGTGTTTTTGTTTTTTTTTTGTACCAGGTGAGGGCTACGTGCCATTTATAAATGCAGAATGGAGAACTGTGATTGTTCTTAAGCAATATAAATAAAAAGCGGATTTACTACGATAAAAACATGGTTCATTTTGGTAAGGGTTGTGATATCTACGTTTTTGTTGAAGAAAATAAAAAAAGTGGATCTTTGAATTAAATGTTTGGTTATATATTAAAAAGATTTGATCGTCCTGTAAGTGTAACAACAGCAATTATCAGCCCTTTGGTGCCCTTTTCAGCCATTTGTAATAGCCTACTATTATTTTGTATTACATTATGTAGCTGTTTTAACAGTGTTATTCAATGAAACCATAATTAAACCATATATTGCAATGAGTCAGATTTGGTGAACTGTTACTGCAAAACTCTACACACAAATCCTTACATTTCTCAGAGTTCACACCATGAGCTCCTTTAGAAAGCACTAGCATTCAATATTGTTCACTCAGATCTGCACAGTCTGAGCTCACTTAGCACACAATTAACCAGGTGAAAACACTAGGAGTCAAAATTGATCACACATCAATCAGAATCTTCAATGAAGAAAAAAGGACCAAAGTCAGCTTACAGTTTTTATCAGTGGCTTTGGTCCATTTCTGAAATCTGGAATGAAATTCTCAAAACTAGGCTACTTGTTCAACCTCCACATCATCTAGTTTCTTGTGCAGATCATAAAAAGTTTCTAATTCTTTGAACAAGTTGTCATTGCTCTGATTCAGCATGCAGCTGATTATGTATATAAATTGGTTGATCTAACTGTCATAAACTGTCAACCAAACTTTCTACACATTTCTTTTCATATATTACTTCGTAATATATGGCATACATAAAAAGCACAGTCTTCAGTACAGTAATTGATGCCATAGTTCATAGATCAGGTAGTGCAAGCATAGTGTACTGTTATATTGACAACATAACTAAGCATTTTGGCTATCTTGTTTGTGAACAAGGACATTAGGCATGCGAGAGGATTTTACCCCCACTGTCTGTCCAGAGCCAGTATAGCCTGCATGTAGACCAGATTTTTTGTCCTGGCCCAGAGCAAAGACGGGATGCTGAGGCAGAAGATTTATTATTTTTTAAACAGCTGTATTGTGTAGTACATGAATGAATATAAAATGTGCCAGTGTATACATTGGCTGTGTCTTTTGTGTTCATGTCAAAAGGTTTTTGAGGGGGAGAACCATAAGCAACAGAACTGTTTTGGAAATATTGTTTTGAATTAATTGCACCAGTGTGTAAGACTATATTGTAGTGTGTGTGTGTGTGTGTTTTTGAGGGCTTGTGTTTGATGTCTGAGGGCAAAGTTTGTTTTTTCAGCAAAAGTGAATAGTTTTGAGTGTAGAGCTTCATTTTGACCTGAAAATAGGACGATTGAGAAATTGAGTGAGACGTTAAAGGGTTAGTTCGCCCATTTAAGACATGAAGTTGTATGCAATCCTTACCAGCACTATAGTGTATACACACTG
>JAUCMS010000153.1:13358383-13376540 GCA_032357445.1 Enteromius radiatus | reverse complement strand
AAAAATAGCGTTACGGTTTTGAAATTTTAGTTTAAAAGCTTGGTTATAGTGTTTTAGCAACCGAGAAAAACTGTAATGATTCAATGACAAAGGAAGTGACTTACTGCCACCTACTTGTCTTTCAGTTTTATATAAATTGTATTCAGTATAAATTCAGTAAATCATTTAAAATTTCTATATTCAAAACGTTATATTTAAAACAACACATTGTTATTATGAAATGTATTAATGTCATCTCTTAGTCTTGTCAAAAATCTGTAAATATTCCTTAATGCCACATTTGTTCTCATCTGTCCCATGCAAATATCAATTGTTGATGCTGATTTATTGAATTGGTTGTTTAATTAGAATGTAAAAGTAATTAAGTAATTCAGTTTTTTGTTTTTTAGCTTTATTTTGACATAAATGTAAAAAAGGTTAGGTGTTATATCAGAGGCTCCACTGCCGAATCCTCCAGAACAGCAGAGGGAGATATCACCTGAGTATTACCCGGTATTCTGACTCCAAATCCCATCATGCCTCTGACCTGGGACTGAACGCACACCTGCACGCATTATCCACAACCTTTCACCTTCATTACACACTGCATTTAAGACAGACTCACACACTAACTATTCATGTCTTGATTTGCCCGGCTGTCATTTCTGAGCAACTATCTGCGACTCACCTTCCCAGAAAAGTTTGACGGAACCCAGTCTAAATGTAAGGGTTTTCTACTTCAGTACACATCGTACATATAACTAAACGAAACAGAGGTTTAGTATTAGTTATGGAAGCCATTTTGAACGGCACTGATGGGTTTACAGGTGGTCAACTGACTCTCTTTTCATAACTTCAATTTCAGCTTTTCCTAATGGTTTACCCTTAAGCCTTCTTTGCACTTTCCCCTTTGTGTGAGTGTATTTATACGTGTGTTTAGTTATGTGAGTTAAAGTAGAGTTAATAAAACTTTTGCACAAATTACAGTTAGAGTTTCTGATTCGGCCTTGCAAATGAATGTCCCTTTACGATTTCGACCCTTGCTACATGCTCTAATGCAGTGATACTGTAAGAAGATGTTTTTCTGTGGCCACGAAAATATCCCTTCTTAGAGTCTATATGAACTTACACTATATGTTCGCTGAATGAACAGATTAGTTGATGGTAATTCTGCTACAGTTACTACTGTCAGCTGATATAAATAATAGCAATTAATCATAATTAATAGTAATTATTTATATACATTTCCCTTAATGAGCAAATATGTTATAGGCTTGATGAGCGCTCTTCTTCACCAGGTTTCAATTCACAGTCACGTATTGTCCCGGGTCCAAAGGCACCAAAGCAGATGCTCTGTCCCAACAAACCGATGAGAAAGACCATGAGGACAACTACGAGCTGATCCTCTCAGATAAAATCCTTCACGCTCCTGTGCAATGGGACATTATCATGGAAATCATGCAGGCCAACCAAGACTCTCCTCCACCGGCAGATTGTCCCGTGGACCGAACGTTTGTTCCCAAACCTCTTCGACAGCCTCTGCTTGCTCAAATCCAATCCACACCTAGCTCAGGGCACCCAGGAATCACGGCCACGCAGGAATTGGTCGGGCAACGCTACTGATGGCCTAACTTGTTACGAGATATCATCCAATTCATACCGAACCGCCACGATATGGACATCTAGTTCGGTACATGCAGCCTTAAGATGAATACAGGCTATCCCCCCCCCAATCCGGCAGCTGTTTGATAACCGCCAGCAGAAGAACTGTGAATGCACACTTGAAAACACAGCCCTTAGACAGTGACCATGTGCTGATTCTGAACATGTCTCTCACATAGACATACAAAGGAGATTGTGCATTCAACTGTTTGCGAGATGGAGCTTTGTGCTTGTGTATCCTACCTCTCTCATTCGGCACAAATCCAAATATTCCATAATATTTTCATATTTACAATGTAACACATCTGAATATTAAACTATTATTTATTGTGTAAATTAAAGGCTTTGTACTTTGTAAACTACTTTGTACTGACACAGAGCTCTGATGCTTCTACAAAGCTACAAAGTGTTTAGACAACTGTAGCCTAAGTTTATCGTTTCAATTTCTATGTGCATATGTATAAAATTAGTCTATTATTGTAAAATAATGTTCTTAATTAATTTGTAATCTGTATAGCTGTAATTATAGTTGCCTTGCAGCTATTCTACACAGTGGTCAATAATCATTTAGTAAAGACTCACTCATGATCAGCAGAAGACAGCAATGCCAGTGCCAGGGTCTTTATATGAGTCCAAGAGGACAGGCATTTGAAGCATGTGCTGCTAAGAACTCGTAACCTCTCAAATGTAAAAGAAAATAAAAATAACTTTTACCTAACTACCTGTGGCTATATTTCCGTAACGGACTTTACGTTTTAACCACAGTTTGACGCACTTGTAGCATTCAACGGAAGTTTATGGTTTCATAACGTGCAATTAGCCTACTTGAAAGAGAGATAGAATTTTATAAGTGCATAACATGCATGGATTTGCACCTGAAAAACCTGAGGTGTCTACTGTTATTAAGCAACGCTTGTGAAAACAAAGTCTCCAGACTGGACAAATAAATGTTTTCAGTGAATTAATTAATTAACAATTGTTGCGTTAATTCCATACGATGGCGCTGCAGGACGTTTAGTTCCTTTTACATTAGATTTGTTTTTTGTTTCCTAGTCATTTTCTCTATGTTTCTCTGTAATTCTGTGTCTTTGACTGTATAGATATAGGGACAAATATAGGGTAGAAATGTTAAGCATGCAAATATTTTAAGAAAAAAGACTGAGAAAAAGTAATAATGTATTAATAAGTGTATGAAGTGTGTATTTCAATAATTGGTGCATGTAGCCCATTTCTTCTATTACGAAAATGAACCATTGTTTTAATTGAAGTAAAAGTATGATAACAATGTTTGTTTGTTTGTTTGTTTTGGACGTTGGCTATTGATTACTATTTGTAATGCCAATGTACAAATGCCATACAACTATTGTGTTTTTTGTTCGCCATATGGTTTAATTGCATTGCGTGTTTGTTGTTGTTTTTGGGATCTTTAGCTAGACAAATGTTGCATATGAAATTTTAACATTAATGCCTACCCCCTCAGACCTCTTTGACAACTGGAGACTTGTGAAACAACAAAAACGATGGCTATATGTGTAATTATTATTTCTATAGTTTAAAAAAGTGTTAGATTAAACTAATGTTATAGTTTAAATCTCAGTGGTTTTAGATTTCCCCCGCTTACTCGCTGTTCATTTATCCAGTGTTTCGATGTGTTGGTTAAATTCTGCGGTTTTCTCACTGACCACCTTCGATCTACAACTCCAGTCTCTCGCACTCTCCAGACGGTGTGGTCAGCTGACTTTCACTGGAGCAGCTGTGTGCAGTCGCGCATTCTCACAAAGCACAACCAGCACAGACGATAGGGGAACACGGAGCTGAAATCGCAGCAGAAAAACCCTGATCCACTCAGGACATTTATCCATCAGGACGTGCTACATTTGGGAACACGGCCATGGGTATGGACCGTACGGTATTCCTGCTGTTAATGCTGACGACTCTGTCGCTCGCCATCGAGGTAAGAATAGTGATTGTGTAATGGAGAAGGAGCTTGATTCTCCTCCATACTTTAAAGGACGGCCTGGGAGCGAAGGGGGGAAAACGCAAAGCGAGAGCATGACACGGATGCAGACAGACATTTTGAACGCTGCGGGATTGTCAGTGGCGTATTCCAGCAGGATGATGGTTGTTTCTAATGCAATGGGTTTTCTTTGCCGTTATTGTTTTTAGATGAATTAAAAGCGTTGGGTGGAGGCTACTGGTGCAGCGGGATCGCTCGGTTTACACAAAAATTAAGCTTAACGGGCGAACTGTAGCTTGAGAAAGTGATGCATATCATTGAGAAAAGACGTGCATCCTTCTGATGTTTTTATAGGAAAGCGTTAACTTGTTTTATATTTGGAAGTCATCTGCTCACCTTCGTAAGAAAATATCAGATGCACATTCGAAGGACGCGCGTGCTGATAAAGAAGTGCACGGTGGAAACTGCTGATATGGCTGTTTTATGTTGCTATACCCGTTATGTTTTTATGTTTGAGCAAATTAATAGATCAGAGGAACATGAACTCCTGTCATGCAGATGCGGCTGGTGAAATCATGTAAACACAGTCACTGACAGCTCTTTGTCAAGGAGGCATGCATTAAAGAACACTTGCAATGTATATATTTTATATACAAAATAAAGAAACATAAACCATACGGCTGGTTTGCATGATTGCAGTGCTCCATTTTGGGCGAATAAATGCTGTGGCAGCAATCCGGCGGCCCTCCTTAACCATTCGAGCATCAGAGGAAAATCATTCCTCTGCGGCGCCTTTGCGCATCTAATATTCACACGAGTGTTTATGAAGGGTTTTGTTTTGCTATGTGGGGATGATTGTTAAAATGCGTAAATGCTTATGGGACTGCTTTATGGTGGAGAGATTTTAAGGAATATTACTAAAAGATGTTGGTTGACAGAAGCAAGATGGCGTCAGTGAACTGCGGCGTTTCATTTTTTTTTTATCCAAACGGCGTAAAGGCAAAGATCTGCTCTGGAAGGATTTAACCTGTTTCTCGCGCCCACAAACAGACGCGGTTTATGCGTTGCATGAACATATTATTTTTATGCTGGTACTTGCATGTTAAATTGAAGACTTTTTACACCAGGTACGTTATAAAAACAAAATAGAGCTATTTAATTCTATACTGCATTTCCATAAAGGCCTATACATGGTGTTAGTGTTCTCTTAATATATGGCATACGCCTATGTGATACTAATATCAGGTTGCAAATAAAATCAGGGCGTTTAGGTGTGCCACCCCCCATATGGAAATGGAAAACAACAAAAAGTGGATGAGTGAATTTCTTAATGTCTGGAAAATTATAGGTCAATATTAGAAATATTTCAACTTTTTTGTTTCAGCTATCATATAAAGTTCCAGTGCCAATCTGTGTGTACTTTTTACGTGGTATCAAATAGGCCCTCACAAAGAAAAGGTTACTATGTGTGTGTGTTTTTAAGTTACCTGATCTCAGCATATGATTCCCCTCTGGTTATTTTGTGGGCAACCAATTCGTAATGTTATAGGAAGGTTCTTCTTAGGTTTCTTTTTTAACAATCATAAACTAATGTTCCCAGAATATTCCGGGAACCAAAAATTGGGACACTTCTCAAGCTTTTTCTTCTCAGATCAGTATTAGACCATGTATCATTACAAAAAAATAGCTACTGTAATTTTCACATTATTTAGTAAGATGACAATAATATCACAACTACTGTATGAAATCATATATTTGGGTCTTGGTCCATGTGTGATAGCTTTGAGGTCATCTGCTACTTAACTCCTACACGTTGGCTAAATTAATGTCAATTATATGGAAGGGATCATTAAAATTATGGTAGGCAACATTTGAGTTTCCTAAAAATGGTCCCCTTGTAAGTCACTATAGAATTTGCAAACTGACTGCTGCAAGAAATAAGACCCTCAATATTTTTTCATTAAAGGTGTCACTTGTATTTAGTGTGCCAAAACAAGCTTGGAGAGTTTGTGTTGTCACCTCTTTACTGGTCACCATAAACATGAACAAGCTGTTTTGCCTGAAAGCTCCATTGCTTAGTTTGCTTATAATTGGTAAATCTGTTTTCAGTCAGCCTCCATCTAAAAAAGGGCTTCCTTTGTTTGACTGGGAAATTTCAGTGTAACAAGTAAACATGGTCGGTTTTAAATTATGTCTTTGAGTGCAAGTACAAAAACTGGGTCATTAATTTTGACAACCTTAAAGATGAAACCAGAGCTGAATGGCTCTTAAAAGCTGCACTTTTCATTTTGATAGATGCACTAATGTGGATCCTGAGCTGCTATGACGACACTATTTTGGGAGATTGATATTCGCAGATGATTAGCTTTCACAAATGGTTCAGCATCTGTGTCAATATTAAAGCATTTCATATATCACACATAAGCACAATAGCAATAACTTAAACAGCACATGTAAACTGAACTATAGAATTGTAGTAGTTAAGGTTTTCACATGGTTTTCCTAAAGAGCTAACTACTGTACTGCGGCCAGCATAATTATAGTATTCTGATTTAAAGTGGCCTACAGCAGAGGGATGTTTTATTGCACTGTTACCACCAAAGCATTTGTTAAAATGTAGGGAAAAAATCTGTCTGTCTATCTATCTATCTATCTATCTATCTATTATTTATTTATCTATCAGTCTAATGGGACAGATGCATGTTTTAGACAGCTGGCTATAGCAGCACTTCCACTGTTTGTTATTCAGGACAAAAGGGGGAAAACACAACAGTCCCATAATTCCTCACGCTCAGTTGAACAGACTGGGTGGGTCTGGTTGTAAGGAACCTTTGTGACACTCTGGGTCGAGGCCAGGCCAAAGACTTACAAAAGAGGACAGCCATTATTCTCCCTGTCTCCCTCTCACTTTCTCTCTTTCTCACTGACTTCGTTTACGAATTTAGTGTTTTCTAAGTATTTTTTTGTCTTCCACTAATTTTCAAACTCATACTTCTTTATATATATATATATATATATATCTTTTTCTGTCTTATATTTAAATATTTTCCCATCCACTACAAGAGATTAGATTGTATTTAAGACTTTTAATTCTGAAGTAAAGAGAGCTGTAGGGTTTCATATTGTGCATTATATAACTGGCATTGTGGCTTTAAAACAGATTAACCCTCTGTCTAAATGTCCTGAGTGGAGTCTGAGGTGATTTTGGGGTCCCTGAGATGTTTGGACATGCTCTGATATTTGTGGTTATTTCAGCTTGTAATTGTTTTTGTATTCAGCACAAACTGTGCTACAGTAATATGTGACCAAGATGGATGTACATGTTGGCATTTTTTAGAAAACAAATATTATGTTTATATATTATGTATATTTGTTAATATTGGTTAAATGTTAAATATTTCTGTGTAGCAAGTTTATAAAACTGTAGCCTACTATTCAAAAGTTTGGAGTTAGTTTTTTTGTTTGTTTGTTTAAGAAGTGTTTAGAAGAAAGAAACAAGAAGTGTTGTTTTTCTTTTTTGCATTAAAGTGATCAAAAGTGACAGTTAAAACTTTTATATTGTTGCAAAAAATCCAAATAAATGCTGTTATTTGAACTTTGTAGTAGGGCTACAGTTATTGCTAAAATGTGAATCATGGTTTTTCTCCATGGGAATCACAATTGTCTTACAAAAGTACAAAGAAACCAAACATACATTCAGTATAATAAAGTGCAAAAATAACAAAAAGCCTCTTCTCTTTATTTTAGACCCCTTAAAGTGAAATGTAAAACTTTTTCAATTAGCATTTCTGGCCAGTATGCTAATCGTATGTTGAATATTAATGGACCAGCAACATAGGCTATAGGAGAGAGATTAGGCAGGAAACAGAAACAAAGAGGTGGATGTCATTTTTGTTTAGGAAACCAGATAGAAAAGAAACATTAATTTATACACAAACACATACAAAACGTATTATTGTTAGTTTTGTAAACTAATTTCGTAAACATGCTAGCCTAATGTGCATGTTGGTCATCGAGCGATAATTAATAATAATTATATATATATTAATAATAAATATAGCTGCTAGACAAAAGCAAAAAAGCACAAGCACAAGCCCTTGTGCAGAAACTCCACACATGAGCTTTAGCTGTACTGTAGTACTGTAGCCTTGTAGCTGTTAACAATTAACAGTGATTGTGACTATGTATGGGTTAATCTGGGCTCTTGAAGCCATTTCTGGTATATTTAAAAGAATAGAGTATATCTATAACTCTCTCTCTCTCCCAATTCACTTCCTGTCAAGATTGATCTGTCCTGTAATAATTAAATGCCAAAAATCCAAATCTTTAAAATACAATGCCAACTGACAGCATTTATCATAAAATGGTATGATTTCTGCCTTACTGTTTATTGTTAATAAAATATACTGATAAAGTTATTTCAAACGTTTGACTGATGTTATGAAGTGAATTTTGAGTCAGTTTTCTTTTTTTGTTTGACAACAGGTTTGTAATCTTTCCTTATGTTTTCATTGAAACAATTAGCAAGATAGGCTAACATACAAAGCCCTGTTTAATCAAATTAATTCAACATATTAATGTATTGTATTGCCTTGTCGGCTTTGATTGGACGGTTGAGAGGTACTTATGTTTATGTAATGATCTGATTGAATTAAGATATCTACAAATACATTCTCACTAGTTCTTTATGAGGTTGAGGATATCTCCAAATGAACAGGTACTGGTAGCTATTTTGTTTTTGGTACCATCTTTTCCTTTTGACTAGTAATTATTGCAATAGTGACTAGTATCTATTTAAATACTACTAGTACTTATTCATTAGATACTAGTATTTATTTTTTAAATACTGGTACATATTCATTAGATACTAGTGCCTATTAGATACTAGTGCCTATATACTATTAGTTATTCATTAGGTACTAGTACTTATTTATTAAGACACTATAGTGTCTTTTGTAATTACTACTAGTGACAATTCTTATCTTACTAGTCAGATCTGCTTTTATACTCGTCTTATGTTATGACTAGTCCAAATGGCTGCTGTAGAGTTCAATTAAAAAACTTACTAGTAAAAAAAAAAATAAAATCTTACTAGTAACATTAGTAACGTATCTTAAAATATGTACTAGTACCTAATGAATAACTACTAGTGCATAAAAATTAAGTACTAGTCTGTAGTGGAATGAAAAACTGAATAGGTGATATTTCAATGACAGATCCCCATAGTAGTCAATGGCAAAAAATTTACATTTGTTACTAGTAACAATATAATAGTTACTAGTTACTATTGAAATAAGTACTAGTGTCTAATTAATAAATACTAGTATCTAATGCATAAGAATTAGTATTTGATCAATAAGTATATCTAATGAAGAAGTACTAGTAACTTAACAAAAGACACTAGTACCTAAAAAAATAAGTACTAGTAACATGTAAATAGATACTAGTAAATGTTAAAACCGCTTGCCATACACGGTGAGAGAGGCGTGTAGCCTAGGCCCGTCAGATAAACAGAGTGGATGTAGCCACGGATGATGAGAGAAGATGAAAAGAACGATTGACAACTTATTCGTTAAGAATGTTAAGTTAAGGCCTGTTCCGTCCGAGAATTATTTAAGCACCAACACGTTTTACCTTTCTTGTAGAATTGTGCTTCAAATAAAGAACTTTATGATCTATTTATGACTTGCTGACACAAATTTCAAATGATTTTCAACGGTCGCTTTGTCTCGTCCACTGTAGACAGACTTTCGCTCATTCAGTGTAGACACGGTGTTAATCATTTAAAACATGTCAATATTGCCTGTATGAAAATGTGTGTGCACCTAACTTTTGTGCTGGTGCTCCTAAGAAAAAATGTTAGTCGAGAGCCCTGTTAATACTGAAAACAGTTCTGGACAATACTACACACAAATAAACCCAGCCTTGCTTAGCTTAGAAGAGGATTCTTTCAAAAACATACAAAAATCTTACAGAGCCTAAACTTTGAACTATAGTATATATTGAATACGGCATAAATATGCATACACTATATATTTTAATTAATACCATGGATTCAAACATGTAATTATCCCCTCAAAAGCTTTGATATAATTTGTATTCTGCTAGCAAAAGCAACAACAGCATAAATGAAGCATGCAAACAGTACAATAATAATCCTATAACAGCCACCACATAATTTATTCTCATCACAGTGCATGCTAAGAACTCACAAACCCAGCGTTGTTCAATATGTAAGTGTGTATCTAGTCTCTGTTTGGCTAGTTGGGACAACATTTGGTGTCATATCGAATCGTATTTGTTGAATCCTTGTTCTTCCAAACACAGCTGCTGTTTTTCCTCTTTACGTTGTCATCCTTTCTTTGTAAATCAGATTGTAATTAGGACAGTCAATCAATATGAAAATGTGATCTGATTACTTCAATGATAAGCTGATGAACTAATCAAGTTAATGACAGTTGATCGTATATAACAATATTTGCTGATAAAAGCCCCCCTGCATGAAGACTGCTGAAGATCATAGGCTTATGTGATAATGGTTCCTCATGTTACCGCTGATTGTGCTGTTGGCAGGTGCCATCGGATGACTCAGTGGGCTTGTTGGCGGAGCCCCAGGTGGCCATGTTTTGTGGGAAACTCAACATGCATATCAACATCCAGAGTGGCAAGTGGGAGCCGGATCCAACTGGCACCAAGAGCTGCATAGGCACCAAAGAGGGCATCCTTCAGTACTGCCAAGAGGTAATGAGAGAGAAAAGAGATGAAAAACATGAGAATGAGTTCTGCTGCAGTGTCCATGTTACTTGTCAATAGTTACACAGACTGTAAAACATTATTGTATCGTGACTACTTTAGTAATTGAAGTCAATTATATAATGACAATCACAGTAATTAATAGCCAAGGGCCTTCTGAGAATTACATAAGCACGTCAAATTCTATTAAGTGGTTAACTCATATGAGTTTTCTTTTAATGGCTGATGATGTTATTTAGATAGTAGTGTGGACGATAGCCAATACAATGCCAATATACTCTACCATTCAGAGGTTTGGGGTCAGTAAGAATTTTCTTTAAAGAAATTAATAATACCTGCTCAGCTATGGTAGATATTACAAAAGATTTAAATAAATGTTGTTGTTTTTTTTAAATAAAGAATCTAAGAATATATTAACAAAAAAATATTAAGTAAGGAACAAAATTGTTTTCAACAAACAATTTTTAATTTTCATAAGTTCATAATTTTCATAGTTAATGGTTTGTTAATTGTTAGAATTGGACCTTAAAATAAAGTGTGACTAAATTTGAATTTAAAATTAGTTTTCAGCCACAATTTTTTTTACATTTTTTTATTTGTATGTTTATACATAACATTTATATATTCCACATTTGAATATGTATTCTAATTTCCCCTTGAATAAAAGGGGAATCGTTTTTTCTAAAAGGGATCTTTTTTCTCGTCATATGACCTGTTTTACTTGGAAATAGGTCACATTATGAAAGTAAAATGGGTTGCCAATGGCTTTTCTGTTTTCTGTTCAACATCATCTAGTAATTGTACCCCGTCTTGACTCCCACAGGTATACCCAGACCTCCAGATCACTAACGTAGTGGAGGCCAACCAACCCGTCAGCATCCAGAACTGGTGCAAAATGGGTCGTCACCAGTGCCGCAGTCACACGCGCATTGTGGTCCCCTACCGCTGCCTGGGTATGTATGCGTGTTTACATAAAGACTATCCTTCAACGTGACACTTACATCATAGTACTCCTCCACTCCTGGGGTATTAACCTGGATTTGAGGGACATTAAACTAATGCTTTTAACGTGGCTGTTGTGTGATTTTCTATCATCATGCATCAGATAAGATGGGTTTCATCAAAACACAACCTCTGCACAGGAAATTTTACCCTCCAAGGTACATATCAGAAGAAATCTATCTGAGCGCCGGCTGAGCAAATGTTTGCTTTTCTTTATTAGTTGGGGAGTTTGTCAGCGATGCCCTCCTCGTCCCAGATAAATGCAAGTTCCTGCACCAAGAGCGAATGGACATGTGCGAGAGTCACCTGCACTGGCACACAGTGGCCAAAGAGGTCAGAGGTCATATCACATGAGTTTTAAAGCCACACAAATGCTATGACTTGTATACCATGTTTTTTTTCTGTTTTTGCTAACCAGAAACATTCAGATATATCAATCTTATTTGCATTTTAAATAATAGCGCTGACAGATTAAGATGTATAATTCATCTCTAGCCACAAGAGCATTCTACTTATAGCTGTATGATGACTCAGCTCCTTATACCTCTCTCGCTTTCATTCTCACTCGCTTGTTCCCTGTGGCTGACTCTCTGCAGTCCTGCGGTGATCGCTCCATGAATCTCCATGACTACGGCATGCTGCTGCCGTGCGGCATTGACCGTTTCCGCGGTGTAGAGTTTGTGTGCTGCCCAATGGAGGAGCAGAAGGAGTTAGACAGCGAGGAACAGGAGGAAGCCAACTCAGATGTGTGGTGGGGCGGAGCAGAGGCCGAGTATACTGACGGCAGGTACACAAACATTTTATAATAATAATAGTACAACATATTATAAAGTATAACTATATAACAACATAATTATGTATTAATAAAAAAAATAAATAATACTAATAAATTGTAATTTATCATTCACACCGCATCTTTGCTTTTGTAACTCTACAGGAACAAATATATCTTGAGGGTCAGAATTTAGGATAAATAGAAATAAATAAATAGTATTGTAAATTATTAGTAAACAAATAAATATCCAATAAACTGAAATTGAAATTATATACATCATTTTTTGCTATATGTGATATTTGTGCATTAAGTTAAGAAGATGTAACCAACTGAACAAAGAAGTTACACATTTTTTGATTAGTGACTAAGAAATAAATATTTTCTTAAATATTTCACATTCACATAATGTCACACTCCTATCTGGTTTGAATTATGAACTATAAATTATCATATATCTTCAGTGTAGAAATGTATTTGTCATCATCGTTATACATTTTTGCATCACAGCATACTGAGAGAACAGGCCCCGACCAAACCTGAGCCTGCTGTGACCGAGGATGATGAGGATATCAACAATGAGGAAGAGGAAGTCTGGGATAACGACGAAGATGGTGATGGTGAAGATGATGACGACGAAGATGATGATGATGAAAACACAACTGATGAACAAGATACCAGTGAGCAGACCTCCAACGTTGCCATGACAACCACCACCACTACCACAACAGAGTCTATAGAAGAGGTTGTGCGAGGTGAGATTTCTGTATGCATATGTCCATATGTTGCTGACATGATACATTTCAGTGGCACGTTTATAAAAATCGAAACACTTGAGCTCATGTGGCATTTCAGGACATAAAGTTGGCAAAACTTGAGCAAAACCTTACATATCAACACTGAAAGAAATCCACTGAGTGTCTCTTCCCCATCAGAGGTATGCTGGGCCCCTCCTCGGTCTGGGCCATGCCATGCCAAGCTATCCCGCTGGTATTTTGTGGCGCAGACGGGCCGATGCGCCCCCTTCATGTTTGGGGGCTGCGGGGGTAACCGCAATAACTTTGAATCCGAGGAGTACTGCATGGCTGTCTGCAGCAGCAGTGTGTGTAAGTCCAAGACGTCTCCTAAGAGGAAGTTCATCTCTCCGCTAACAAGCACATAGTCTCTTTCTCACTTTCTTCGCTTCGTTCGTGCCAAACTCACAAGCGCAGCAGATGGCTGGATGCTTTAGCTCGCATGGATTACAGGTCTCTGTGAGGTGACTGTATAGCCAGAGCATCTTGTTCTCTTAGTTTAACCTCCTGCTGTTGTTTCTGAGCCCTCAAACTTTTCTTTAACTCTCCATCTGTGTCTCCTGAATCTACAAATATTATTATTGTGATCTACAAATCAGGATTTAAAATAAGTTAAATAATTGGATATATGGCCTGAGTGGTGTGATAGTAGTAACTAAATTAAAGGGTTAGTTCACCCAAAAATGAAAGTTCTGTCATTAATTACTCGCCTCATGTTGTTACAAACCCATAAGACCTTCGCAAATTAAGATTTTTTGGATTATATCAGAGAGCCATCGACCATCAATACAACTGAAATGATCCCAGATCCAGAAACGTTGCAAAAACACTGGTACAAAAGCCCATGTGACATCAGTGGATCAAACTCACTTTCGCAATGCTAGGAGAATCCTTTTTGCTCAAAAATAACATAATTTACTCTTCTCCTGTGACTTACGTCTTCCACCATTTTAATGCTTTAAGCTTTAACGTATTTGATGTAGTCAGCCTTGTTTACATCCGGGTGAAAGCACTCACATGAGCATAATCTGCAGCTGTTTGTGCCTAAAATGAAGCGCATGCTCACGCAGTAATGTTCTCTAAAATCTAAGAGCTGAGAACAGTTTAACATAAACAAATTACTAAAAGTGAGACTTCAGGGATGATTATTGTCTTTTATTAATAGTCCCACAATGTTCTGGAAGCTGCAGAAAGAACATAAATATTACAGAAACTGCTTTTTCCATTGCAAAAGCAGAATATCTTTTAAAAATAAGATAAATAATAGATAGCCAGATAAATAGATTCCAAAGTTTTTAAATTAAAAGATAAATTCAAAAAATACTAATTACTATTTTTACCTAGATGAGAATTCTTTCAATACTGTAGTGGTTTCGGAGTGTCATCCTCCACAAGTTTTCAGTAGATACTTACAAATTTGACAGCATGAATGTTTGTTAGTGCTTTTGTCTAGTTTGAGAACACCTGCTGCATCTTATTGAGTGTATTTCTTAACCTGCTGATCACTGCATTTCTGTATGTCCCTCCCCCATTCTCTCTCTCCGTTTGCGTTTATCTCTGTGTGTGGGCCAGTGATAGAGCTGTAGTCGGCCTCTGGTCAGACCGGTCTGTGGCAGCGGTTCAGTGGGCGGTTTCCGCTCGGTTAAGCACAATGCTGGACTCTGTGGGAAAGTGACAGCGGAGCAGCCCTCATCCTGACAGGGCATATTCCTCACAGTCGGTCTGGCTGTTCCCGCATGCTCGCTGTCAGAAAGTGTCACAACAGCTTTACAGGAGCTGCTACACATGAAATACAGCTCACGCACACACAGTGGCAACAAAAAAACATATTTGGACACGTATGCCACACTTAAAAATGGCACTGCATTATAAAAGCTCCTTGCATTCATTTTAAAGAAAGAAATTCACAACTTTAATATTTACTGTAACTATACTGTTTAAAGCTAAAGCATTTTGCTTTTATTTATATGTCTACATGTCTTTATAAAATGTAATATTGAAAACTCAATTATTAATTGATGCACATTATTATAAATTAGGTTGCGCATATATATGTGTTTTCTACTAAATGCAGTCATATTAAGTGTTTTAAGTGTCTAAATACTTTTTGGAGTCACTGTACACAGATGTACTGTACCATACTGGATGATTTTCCAGCATGAAAGCCCTCTTAACTCTCTGAGCGCACCTAAAATATGCAATATAGCAATCTTTGGCAAAAGCAATCTCTCTTTGCTAACCATTTTTAACCTGCTCCTGAACTAGCTGTTCTTTCTCAGGAGTCTTTGCTTTCTTTGCCATAAGGAAGATTCTCTGGCTCATATATTCCTGGGGTTTTTTTTGGCTTCCACTGAACAAGACTTCTTACTTTCTCTAGTGCCGACCATGGCTCCGAGCCCTGCTGATGCTGTGGATCGTTACCTGGAAGCTCCAGGAGATATGAATGAGCACACCCGCTTCCAGAAGGCAAAGGAGAGCCTGGAGGCCAAACACAGAGAGAAAATGTCAGAGGTGGGAACCTGAGTAGAGCAGTACATCTGCAGTGGTTCAAAGTTCTTTTACAAAAATAGGGTGGTTTTAGTGGGGCTGGGCAATAGCGCTAAAAACATTTGAAAGGATTTCGATATATATGTGTTTTTATGTATATGAGTGTGTTTTAGTAGTGATTTGTTTTCAGTCATAGGAATCATTATTTCGAGAAAAAAAAAAAAAAAAGATTAGATTTAGCAGAAAATAAAGTTAAAATAATCAAAGCTTGTTTTCCACATGATTTTTCATTAAATTGAGAAGAAAAGGGAATATATTTAATCATTTTCATTAATATGCACAACAGTTTGTATTAACTGTTAGCAATAAACAGCTGTCTTTATCTACATAATGTGTTTTAGTAAAATATTTGAAGCCTAAAAATAAAACATGGATTTCCGTGAACGGTTTTAGTAATGTCTAAATAAAAAGCTAAATCATAGTTTTGAGTAGCAAAAGAAAGAGTCAACTCTTAACAAGTCATCACATTTTCAACATATTTGCATAATCCCTGCCTGCCTGCGAAATACAAACAAAGTCTGATCTGCCCACAAACACTTCCACTAGTCAGTCTATACATCAAGTCAAGACGACACTGTAAAAGCAATTCATTCTCTGCCAGTGGGAGGCGCTGTTGTCGTGGTGGAGACTAGGTTTCCCTGGTAACGTGCTGTATACAAAGCAGTGCTCTGCTCGCAAACAATGATTTATCAGACATTACATGCAATATGAAATGAAAATGACATCCACAATTTCCTGAAGACAGTCAGTTTCCTTCAAAAATACAGTAATATAAAAACACTTGCACTGGTTACGATATTTGTGGCGACCAATCAAAACAGACTTGGCCAACTGACCAATCATAGCAGAGGTGGCTTATAGAAGGGAGGGGTTTACAGAACTTTTTCGAACCGTTTCGAAATCATTGCAAAATGATTCTAATATTAAATGCATATTCTTAGAAAATTATAATGTTTTCTGACCTTAGAATGCATTTAAACCTGTTGTAGGGGACTCCAACAGAATAGTAGGACACTTTAAAATACCTTATGACCTGCTCTTTAATATATTTATTTATACATTTATTAAAACATTAGATTTCAATTATTGTATTATATTGTGAATTACCTTTTTACATGTCCAAGAAGTACCGTGGTAGTACCATGGTTTTTGTTAATAAGTGTTCACTTTATGACTTTTTTACTTGTTTTTTTTCTTATGTTCAGGTGATGAGAGAATGGGAGGAGGCAGAGAGACAGGCTAAGAATCTCCCCCGTGCTGATAAGAAGACCATAATTCAGGTAGCCTCTCAGCTCTTGTGAATGGGATATGTTGGCTGATTATCCATAAGCAGTGAACAGTGGAGAGTAAACATCATTTATTGTTCATATAATGTAGCGATTTGTCTATCTGTTATATAAAGCACTTAGCGGGGTTGCAGTTCAAGTACATTCAGATTTAGCAGTATAGCATACAGTTCCCATTAAAGTGGAGGGTGAATTTTCAAGGGGATTGAAAGGCTTGCGTTTTTTTATACTTTAGGATTAAATGGCTGCTGGCTTTGTGTTGATTTATGTTTCTATAGCGCTTCCAGGAGAAGGTGGAGGCGTTGGAGAAAGAAGCGGCCGGGGAGAGACAGCAGCTGGTAGAAACCCACATGGCACGAGTGGAAGCTCTGCTGAACGACCGTCGCCGTCAGGCTCTGGAAAGCTACCTTAGCTCTCTGCAATCTGACCAGCCTCGGGTATTCACTCACAACTGTAGTGCTGAACTACAAACAAAATGGCATATGTTGCTAAATTGTGTTTACAGTAGTAATTAGAATCATTTGTTTGCCACAATGTCTGCTAATCTAATATCTGTGTTAAGGATAAAGGGCAACTGCAAACCATGAAAAACCTGTTTTGTACTGTGTCCCATCTCTTACAGTCTCGACAGGTCCTCAATCTGTTAAAGAAGTACATACGAGCGGAGCAGAAGGACAGGCAGCACACTCTCAAACACTTCGAGCATGTGCGAGAAGTGGATCCCAAAAAGGCTTCTCAGATTCGACCCTTTGTAAGATTGGCAAGCTGTTCTTTCCTACTTTAGACAGAAAATGTGTTGACACTTCAGACAGTTTGACTGCTTGTGCCCGTAGGTGATGACCCACCTGCGTGTCATTGAAGAACGCATGAACCAATCTTTGGGGTATCTCTACAAGGTGCCACAAGTGGCTAATGAAATCCAGGACCAAGTGGGTGAGTGGGAGGCAGTTTGTTAAGTCATGTATGGAATGTGTTATCAAACTGGGAACCACTAACAATTTAAAAAAGAAAAGAAAAACACATTTGAATTGTAAGAAAAATGTACAAAAAAACAAAAGTGAAAAAAACAAGAATATTAACTTTTTTTTTGACACAACATATATATCTTTTTCCTGAGTAAATGATGAGCGTGGTGCTGCCATTATGCAGATGAAACGCTTCTGAATGGTGTATTTACTTATGGCGCTTTTCCACTACACAGTACCAGCTCGCCTCGGCTCAACTCGACTCGACTCGACTTGGCTCTGTTGGTTTTCCACTGTGTAAAAGTTGTACCTGCGACGCTGCTGAAACTGCCGTGACGTAATCTTCTACGCGACACACACCCGCTACCCACACACACAAAGAAAAGTCTGCACCTTCTCGTTTGACCACGGCGTATTTTTCCGAGTTACCATAATATGTA